>OY744530.1:57609538-57634538 GCA_963556195.1 Sepiola atlantica
ATTAGTCGAACTCAACTTATAGGACGTATTTTTACGTTAATATATATAATTTATATATATGTACATATGTATATATATATATGTATATTTATATATATGTACATATGTATATATATATATATATATATATATATATATATATATATATATGTTTATATATATGTACATATGTATATATATATATATATAAATATATAATTTATATATATGTACATATGTATATATATAAATATATATGTATATATATACATATACATTTATCTGGAAATATATATCTATACATATACACACACATATACATATATATATATATATATATATATATATATATATATATATATATATATATATATATATATATATATAAAATGGATTTTCATATATAGATAGAGAAATTACAAAATGAGAATTGAATTTTGTTAAGGCTTGGGAAAACGTGAACAGGGGGTAATTATTATATCCCAGGAAACGCCGGGTTTATCTTAAGGTGTCTTAAGTATGCACATTTACTGAACATGTGAATTAAAGTCAGTTTCCTTTTTCCTGACCCAATCTGTGCTAGATATCTCTTTTGAGCTCGCGCGAAATTTAAGTAACCAGACATGTCGTTCTTTATTCAAACACGAGTTAGGTCTGATGTTTCGTCTAGTCTTATACATACAACGAGTTTAGATCTCTTCGGTTTGCGTACATTTTGTATATTTATTTCTCTGTATACAATAATTTTAATGGTAATTATTTACGCTTCATCGGACGAGTATCTTTTGTACTGACATGGATAGTCGGATATAGTTGAAGCAGTTATATCTTCATAAAACCCACTTGGCGGTTGTAAATAGTTTGAATAAATTCGTAATGATCAATTGTATAGTTATTGAATAAATGTATTATCATTTAATACAGATTTATCTTATTACTAGAGTTAATATTAATTCATAAGTGATGACGTATTATAAAAAACCTCAAAACTACAATAGAAATTAGTTACTTGTGAAATCATTTGATGTGGTTCCCCAGGTTAGAGAAGCCGTTGGCAAATGCTGGTATCCATGTAGTTTATTACATAAAACTCTATGCGATACATATTCTTTCTCAAATTCCATGTTTTTCTCGGCTAAGAGAATTATATAATTTTAAATAAACTACACACGATTCCTAGTTACATATCAATAAATTGTTTTGAACTATTAAAATAATTTCCAACGCTATTTATCATATTTACGCATTCATGTATTTTTATTTTTTATCATCACTTATTTTAAAATCATGCTTTTAAAAATGTCGTAGATCATGAATCTCTGACGCCATGCCATAACTAAAATAGTTTTATTACGTCTAAAAAATTGTGATTGACGTATGAATAAGTCGGACAAAATCTCTCTTCACGAGAAGTTGAAAATTAAATGTTATTATGACGATGTTATTTGGTCATTAACTTATTAAGTGAAACTAATTGTTATGCATCTTTTTAATTTCGTTCTTTTACATAATAAAAAATAATTTCCCAAACATTTAATAGTTTTATATAAATATATTAAGCCAGATATTTATTTCTATGAGACAGTTTCAATGCTTCGAAATACTTTTCTAGTTTTGAAGGGTGACAAATTGATCCAATCTTAGGTTTTCTTTATTATTAGGTGTTCAATTATTAACAAAAGATTAAAAGATTTATTTACGAAGACACGTAAATACATTCAGGTGGATTACATTTCGAGATGTAAATCTTTTTACATAGGATTTAAAAATATATATTTTATTATTGTACATTATTTCATATTTAGTTTGAATAAATAACCGATTGAAATTAAATAAAGGTAAACTATTTCTAAGCAACGGGCAACACACACATAGTAGAAATGTTTAATAATGTTGATTTTGTTAAAGGTTATTTTAAAATAGAAACAAAATCGTATAGGAAAAAAACTATTTGAATTATGTCATGCTGCTTTTAAAGTACATGACAAATTCGAAGATAGAGAAACAATTAAATGCATGTAGCGATTTACAATTATATGTTCATGATTTAATTAACTCTATATTTTATTGACCATTATTAGTAAAGAAAACTAGAAAATATACTATAGCTATATTTTAATATATTGTGTATATATACATGTATGCATTTAGATAAATGTTTTAGAATATATATATATATATATATATATATATATATATATATATATATGTGTGTGTGTGTGTGTATGTATGTATATATATATATATATATATATATATATATATATATATAAATATATATATATATATATATATATATGTATATATATATATATATATATATATATATCAGGTATGTGAAAAATGGCCGCCTCTTGTATGGACTATGCTTATTAAAAAGGGCTTATCATTAATTATTTAATTAGGTTCCGTGTAAACTTTGATTGTATTTGAAAGATGAAAGCCTGAACTTAATCTCTGAACGAAAGAAAAAGTGCATATTTACGTGTGAAATATAATTTATAATGAAATATGTAATCACGGCGGCTGAAAAACATACAAATCTAGTGAATTTTGAACTGTGAAAAAATTACTTGTACAAATCCCTTGAAAGATAAATATAAGTTTTTGGGAACTATTTCAAAGATACTTATTAAATTAACATCATAAGATATTGAATTTAAAAAAAAATCCCGTATTTTACTAAAAATTAGAAAAATTATCCCCCAAAAGGCATAAATGGGTAAAATCCAGCGTCACATAATCGGCAAACGACTTTGTTTACCAATTGACTACCGCTATGCAAAATATATGGAAAACAAAAATGTCATAATTCATCATTTTTAACTTTATATATAAAAATGGTTTTGTAATGGTTTATAGTAGTTGAAAAATTATTATCCATTAATTTCTTTATTCTTTTTAATGTTATAAACAAATTTAAGTACCCTTATTTTGTTATAATAAAAAAGGAAATGTTTATTTAATTAAAATATTTGTGAGTTTACACAATTAAGATCTTATTTTATTTTTAACTAAAAAGGTTCATATTTAATTTGGTATTAGTTTTTAATTTAGTAATACTCTGAAATTATTGATGACGTCTGTTTACCAATGTTTTTCCTTAGAATTTGAAATAAAACTTTATTTTAAATGTTAAAAATTATTTTTACGTTACGAACCGCGTCAATATTATTATTTTTTACATGATTTAAACTTTTAGTTACTCGATTTATTCTTAACGTATCGTAACGATAAACTTCATTGTTTTTTTTAAAATAAAGTTAATTTTAAAAAAAAGTAAATTAAAGTCAATGACTACACTGACGATTTATTCATTGAAAAAAAAGTTAAAACCGTTATTTATTGATAAACAGAATTCAATTTAGGAAGAAAACTTAATGTTTGAATTCTCTTTATTTATTAACAACTAATTGTTTTTAACTTCTTAAATATTTATTAATGAAAAAAAGACAAAATAAATAAAATATTTCCAAATAATTGACGATGAATTGTGAAATTAACGAAATTGTTGAATCTCTAAAAATAAAAATGTGATGGCGGTGTAAAAGTGAGTGGATATTGGAAGGCTAATCCCACCTGGTTATTACAGAACGGGCTACCATACCAATCAATATGAATCGTTCGTAGCAATCTCCTAATTTAAATAAATCTTTTTTTAGTTAAGTTTTTAGGTTTAAAATTTGTCAACTTTTGGTTTATTTTCAAGATTAAAAAAAAATATTCTTGTGCTGATGATGCTACGTTCATGTATGAAAGGGAAATATAATTATGTCGTATTTTTTATTTTTCCAGAAACTCGAATCATTAAAATCATATGAAAATTGTTTGCAATTATATTATTTTTTTGGTGAAAATATTGATTAAACAATGCTTTATTCAATACTGATATCACTAATTCAAAAAATTAATTTTTCTTCGAGCTATAGTGATTTTAAACACGCTATTTAGGGGCCTATTTCGTAATATAAAAAATATTAATTTTTTTGTTTTTAATTGTTAACATCTACAATGCTTTCTTTTCATAAAAAACAACAAAAAATAATGCATTTTTTTATTAATATATCAAAATATATTAAAATTGGTTGATTTCCTGAATTTAAGTGAATTTTTCAGTGAAGGGGAGGTCAAAATGTTTTTACTTTTTGGGAATCGTCTATTGATTTTGCACGTACCTAATATATATATATATATATATATATATATATATATATATATATATATAAGCAATGGAAATGTATATGGCAATCAAGCTACATAGAGGCTCCCGTGTTTCATCCCCGGGGGAATCGTCAGGCTTCAATTAGTTTCCGCTTTTATGGAGGTCTTTTTCCCGTAGCATGGGCCAATGACAAAACCTGAACTTTTCAATAATAAAATAAAACTATTTCATTTAATAAGATTTATAGTACATTTATTTTTATAAAATACCATCAAAACGCATTCTTGCACGTTTTAATAAAAACAAACATCGCTCTTTACAGTTTAACATCTTTTATAGCTAAAAACGAAGAATATATATGATTTTTACGAGTTTTATTATGTTACTATTGCAGGATTCTGATAATTATTTTGACTAGCAAAATTAAGCTCTCTCAGGTCGCATATTTTGTTCGTATATTTACCAACAGAACATATACTGCACGGTTCTCCTAATGAGGAGGTAATGCTTCCAGGGAGGGCATATTCTTGCTTATCTTCAAAAGAAAGAGATAATTTATTTCAAAATTAGTCACATGACAATAGAACGTATACTACAAACTCCTCACAGAATGAGGGAGTACTTGGGAAGACTGCTTCAATACAACAGAAGAGATACTACAATCCCCTCCCCACCCCCAAAATAAATAAATAAGGAGAAACCCATTCTTTGGGGGATAGTATCGAAACACAGAACAACATAATAGATATAACACTACCCCCTTCTTAAATAAAAAGAAAAAGGTAATTCCTGAAAGGACGTAATCATTATTAACGAACATACACCACACCGATCCTCAGAGGAGAATGTTACCCCATAGATGATGATATAATGACAAGACAGATACTGCACTACCCTCTCTTGAATTTGGATTAAAATATAGTAATAGTATTTTATTTACCTGCTCTCTAGGAAGTTAGACCAAAATCAGGCGTGGGTTTTGATGAAAGCGTTTCTGTGAAACGCACTGGATTCAAACCTGGCACACACAGGTCCTCAATCCGATTCGTTAAATATTTAGCCACCAGTTTCGGGTTCGGAGACAGATACAAAATCTCAATTAGTAATTTATGAGTGAAACGATCATATAAAAATTATCTTAATTACAATTTTGGAAAGTCTATTGGATCATTATTTGACAAAACAGCACTCGGTAAACAATGCACATTACTATCAAATAACGAAATAATTTAGCACTTGAAATATGTATCAAAGCGGCATAACAAAAATGTAATGATTTCAAAGTTAATTGTGAAAGATTTAGGTATAAAAAATCAAACTAGTGGACACAAGCACTGGCGGTTGCAAGGGAATTTGAAGAACCCAAGAAAACTCTGAACCCCTGAAACTCACATAAGTATTTTTCTAGAATTATCTACTTATTACTTGTGTTATTTCTTTATAAATTCATGAATAATAATAATTTAAAAGCACGTCTTATTTCATAACTAAAAATAAACATCCTTGCAGCGACCAGCATAGGTAAGTGGAGAAGAGATTTTGGACTTTAAAATGTGTACGGATTTTACAATAATTCTGCTTGTAAACAAATAGTAAGACAGACACTGATTTAGAGACATGAATCTGTTTGTAAATAAAATATTTTTCTACATATTATTTCTGATAACTTGTCGAATTAGAAAGTAAACGAATATTCTGTGAAAAAACCGACACTGCATTTTAAGGAATGTGATTTAAGCAGTAAAATATATTTTCCTGAAAAGTTATTGATACTGATATGGTTTTAATTTGAAGAAATACATTATTGAAATGGCTGACTTATTTAAAAGGTATAAACTCTGACAGATTACAAAGTTTGTGTGATTAAAGAAATAACTGACTGATAAGGCTCAAATACAGTATATTATAGTAAGTCAAATATATGTGGAAACTGATGGTGTATAAAGTGTTCGCATTTGGAGAAGATATATTTAGTTTAAAGTAACTAGAACCAGATTGTTTCGATAAATGTGCATATGTTAATCTCTTATTCCGATGAACGAGAAATAAATAAATGCATATTTAAAGTGTCTTATGAAAACTTTCCGCTATATAAAGGGGTAACGAGAAGTATACTTTATTCATTTCAAAATGTACAAGATCGAAATAAATTGCAGGATGGAAATATGAAATAAACTCACTTTTACCAACGTGAGTTTTATATAATAATGTCTTTTCGGTGTACGTATGTGTGTGTGTGTGGCGGTAGTAGTGTGTTTTATTTTGAGATTGACAATTCCCTCGTCTATCTGTTGGATGAAAATAGTAAGAAAAATAACGAGAAACACTAAATGTAAAAGTTGGTGAAATTGAAATAAAAAGTTATTTTAAAAAGTTATGTAAACACGCAGCAATAATTGTAATTAATTAATGTCAAAGAAACTCTGTTTATTCAGCGTTTACTTATGCCAGTCAATTTAATGTGCAGATGGTTTACTTTATTTGATATATGAGAATTTGATTATTATCATTAAAAAATATCTTTAAAAGTTACCCACTTAACGTGCCTTTATATATATATATATATATATATATATACATATATATTTATATATATATATATATGTGTGTGTGTGTGTGTATGTGTACATATTTCTAGGAAAAAGAGAGTCGTCAATTGGTAAGACGTTTGACTATAGACATCAATATCAAAGGTCCGATCCATGTTTAAGTTTCACATGCTGGGGGCACGTGTTCATGGATTACCTTTGGGTGTGTGTGGGGTTAATAATGTATATATATATATATTAATATATATATATATCAATGTATATATTTATATATAGTTATATATATATATACATGTTTATATTTCTTTATATATATATATATATATATATATATATATATATATATATATATATATATATATTAGAATAATTAACTCATAATATATTCTTGATAACGCTTCTTCTAGGCGAAATATTGATTAATGACCATTTTCTGTCTATTAATCAATCTTATTGTTTTATTAATAATTTTCAATTTTCTACCTATGTATTTTGTTGTATTATCAAGTACACAGAAAGACACACACAAAACAGCACTCGGTGAACAATGTTAAAACACATACATATACAGTTAAAAAATCATGTTACAAAATGTATACATATATATTACTCAGTGAAATACAACATTTATGCCATTATTACTATTTTGTAACCATGCTACGAAAATTAAACAGTATATTGAAGCTTTAAGTCATGTTAAAATGTTGATCATGTAATTAATTTTGTATTCTATTGAGTTATGTTGTACGTATATATATATATATATATATATATATATATATATATAATATTGTTTTATTTAATTTATTCCATATAAATGTTATAAATGACAGATTAACGTCATTTCATAACACTTATTTCTATTTAACGTACAATTGTTTCGGCTTACACAAAGATATTTGTAAAATGTTCCTGTACATGTATTTCTTGGTGTGGTACCTTCGGTGCTATTCATATAAAACAAAGCAAAAAAGCAAAAGCAATGAAAAACTATGCGAGCAGGGCCTAAACAACAATCAGTACTCATTGTCAGCATTATATATATATATATATATATATATATATATATATATATATATATATATATATTGATTAATGACCCTTGATTTGACGTTGGATTTCAGTTTTAAAAAACTTGTAATTTAGGGTTTCGAATCGCATGACCGCTTGTGAATAGTCATATATCTATGCTGATGAGTCCAGATTCAAAAAAGGACGAAACATATACGTACATAGATAATAAATAATAACACATATTTATAGTTGTCGCTCATCGTAAAAAAGTAGTGCACTGTAATGGTAGTACTAACACAGCATGACGTCACTTGCTTTATAATGCATCATTCCTTCCCTAATAGAAGTAGAATGCCTGGACGTCAAGCCGCTTTAAAAGTGTTAAAATTATCATTGTTTATCAGCTATTTAAAATTGGTCGAGCGGTTAGCGACGTTGGATTTGAGTTGAAAAATACTTGTAATCCAGGGTTTCGAATCGCATGACCGGTAGTGAATAGTCATATCTCTATGCTGATGAGTCCAGATTAAAAAGGGCGAAACGTATACGTACATAGATAACGAACAATGACAAATAAATAAATATATATATATATATATATATATATATATATATATATATATATATATATATATATATATATATTCACATTGAACTATTATATCCTGGTGATTACATGCACATATTTTATGCGTCACCGACTTTGGTTAAACTATATGTTATTATCTTGTTTAGAACGGATTCAATTTTTGGATATCTAGGTCAAATGGCAAAGTGAAAGAAACGGTGAAAGTCACGCTTTTAGCAATAACTTTGGTTCTTTTCATTGTAGAGCCCCGATGTTTCCAAATTCGATGAATGAATTATCTGCTCTTTGATAACAATAAGCATCATGCAAAATGTCAGCCTGATCAGATAAATAGTATTTAAGTTTTCAACGTGTTAAACATTTGGACTATTCCATAAACATTCTGAAGTAAGACGCAGATAAGACGCTGGTCCGTCCTTACGTTGTCAGACGAAAGTATGAAGTTACATGCCTGTTGCATGTTTATGTGTTATTAAATATTAGCTATCTTGGTCACCTCGCTATCGCGTCTCAAAGTTCACTACTGGAAATGATTGGAACATTAATTCAAAATAATAAATATTTCATTCTTAACTTTGTTGTATTGATTTACTACTCTCCAGGAGTTAGGAACAAGGCCAGTTTTAATCTTACTCCAACAAGTAAGATGTTACCCAAGGTCGGGTCGGGAAAGTGGGGTTTAAAAATTGCCTGGGCAGTCCCGTCGGCATTCCCCGGTAGGGGCGCCTCAGGCAGTAAGTAATAAGCTTACTCCTCCCCAAAGAGGGGAGGCGAAGCCTGGGAGGGTGGACCTCCTAGAACTGCACAGGACAGACCCTTACACCGGCGTAAATCAAGCCCCGAGGGTCAAGACAATACCAATCTATGGGGTGCATTATCCATCGGAACAGATACTACACTTTGATATTAGCCAAAACGTTGGTCTAAGCACGAAGAAATAGTTATCTTTAGTTCATAAAGATAGTTGAACATTATTATTTTGATAATTTTAACAGGAAGTATATATATTTTAATTTAACAGTAAATTAAGGAAAAGCACGAAGACCTCAATTTGTATTTTCACTTGCAATTTAGAAATAAATCGATACTTATAGAAAATCAAGTCATTCCCTCTTGAAGAAAAGGAAATTTAAACACACATGTGATGTTTGTCCAGGAAGGAAAACAATATTGCGAAACATAATCACTAACTATATTAAAATCAAAACAATCATTGAATTAAAAATATAACAAATAATATAAAAATGTAAATGTCCTTTATCAAAACCAATATGCGAATTAGTAAACCTAGCGACCGATATACTTATTCATGCATGTGTATATGCATGTTTAGCGTGTAGTATTTGTATTTGTTTAGTAGTGCATAATTTCAGTGTATTAAAGAATAATTAAATTCGCAAATTGAACGGAAGAGTACTGTATAGATAGGTCCAGCTCCAGCTAACATATGTATGTGTTTATATTTGAAAATTATTAAGAAACGACGTTTCACCATCAGCGTCGTCATCATCACCGTCGTCGTCGTCGTCGTCGTCGTCGTCGTCGTCGTCGTCGTCGTCGTCGTCGTCGTCGTCGTCGTCGTCGTCGTCGTCGTCGTCGTCGTCGTCGTCGTCGTCGTCGTCGTCGTCGTCGTCGTCGTCGTCGTCGTCGTCGTCGTCGTCGTCGTCGTCGTCGTCGTCGTCGTCGTCGTCGTCGTCGTCGTCGTCGTCGTCGTCGTCGTCGTCGTCGTCGTCGTCGTCGTCGTCGTCGTCGTCGTCGTCGTCGTCGTCGTCGTCGTCGTCGTCGTCGTCGTCGTCGTCGTCGTCGTCGTCGTCGTCGTCGTCATCATCATCATCATCATCATCATCATCATCATCATCATCATCATCATCATTTGCCACAAGTTACTATTATCAAAAATGTGTACACAAGTTATTATCTGTGATTGCTCACTGGTAATAAGAATGATGCTCCCTGGGGTCCGAGTTATAATAAGTTTCTCCAGATGTCCAGCATTCTCCCCTCTTTCGATAGTCATTTTAAAGCAGCTTGCGTTATCGCAACAGTCTTTTACCATTAATTTGTTTTGTTGTATTTAATTTGTAATAATCATCATCAAGGATACACTAATCTCTGCGCCCTGCCAGCGGTGGTCTGGTTGTTGCTCTCTTTTCTTAGTATTTCCATTCTCCTTGACCCTTCCCGACACCTTTTGTATGGTGCAAGCCGAGGCAAGCGTCACCACATGAATGTGTGTATGTTATCATTTTTTATTTTTCTTAAAATTATCTATGACAGATAATGTTGGTTGTTTTTCGCATTCAAGAACTTTTCATTATTTTTATAATTACTAGTAAAACCTACCCGTCCTCCGGACAGCAATTAATTGAGAGGGGGCGCTAATTTCAAAGAAAATGTTTGTTCTCAGAGAATTCCGTAATTTTAATAAACTTTGGTGAATTTGTAAATTAACATCAACAGCTAAATGATCCCTCCCTTAAAAACTAGATTCTGCTTTTTAGGGTCTAGATTGTTAGGGCACTTAATATGTTTTAACACTAACCCTAAATTTGATTGAACTGCCCTAAAACTGGCCCGAAAAATTGAATCACTATATGAAGATTTTCCCGACTTTAAATTATAATGTTATTTTCTTCTTTCCATCAAGTTAAAAAGGTAGGATATTTTGGTGGGGGGAGCGGAGTATGTTAATCTACTATCATACCAAAGTATGAATCTTTATTTGTTCGTAAACTGGACAGATCACAGTGCTACTAAATATTGTTTTCATTTGTCAATTAGAAAAGTGAAAAGGTATTTGTAAACATTAAACATATAAGTTTGTTGAAATTCATAAATTGGGACTCAACTTCATTAATACAAAAGAAGTTAGTTATTCATTTTTCACGGAAAATGTAAAAAACTGCAAAAAAGGGTGAGATAAAGAGAGTAAGGAGGGAGAGAGAGACATCAATACTCTCCCTTTTACTCCCGCTCTCTCTTCTCGCGTCTCCCTTGCTCGAAGCAAGCCAAGAAAACAACACTCTTCCTCTCACTCCCTCTTTCTTTTCTCGCTTTTGCCTCGCTCGTAGCAAGCCACAATCTTCGGTAAGGTCGTAGGAATCGCATGGTGTAAAAACTCCAGGTGTTTTGATTATTTTTCCGATTTATTTATTGCATAACTCACATTAATTACTGTTAATATAGTGGAAACTGCTGCATATAGATAGCTAACATAAGGCAATGCAATTCAAAATTAATAATACGAACCATCAATTAATTATGAACTTTAAAAATAGATATGCTAATTAGGCAGTCAAAAAGTCCTCACCTAATCTTTTATCTCCACTATACATACAAAATATCAAGATTTTATGTTGTATTATTTATTTAAAAAAACAGTAACCTGTTTTGATAACAATAGTGAAGTGATAAATGGAGAAAAAAAACTCTCGCATTTAATCATTTAAATTATTATCAACTCACTAGGAGTTCTCATACAAGTTATCGTCAGTGATTTCTCACTGATATTTACCGATTGTTTTCCCTGGAGTCTGATTGAAAAAAAGTCTCCCCATATTTGCAGTACTCTCCACCTGTTTCGATAATCCTTGCAAATGACTTTCCGTTATTGAAACAGTCGCTTACAATTGATTACCCGGTGACAGCGACTCTTGGTCTTCTATGAGGTTTGTGTAGCAATAAGCCTCCCAAGGTCACAGTTCTCTCCGCACTTTCTAATAGAGGTCTGTGTAGTGCTGTTTCTCATCAGTCTCTCAATCCTTCTTGGCCGTTCAAGACTGTTTCGTGTATCATACCTCAAGTTTGGTACCTTTTTGAAGAGGTGGGGGAGATTATAAGACTTCATGCAGAATCAGTACCATTCAGTTCACCTAGTGTTTTTTTTCTATTTGTTCTTATTTTCTGTTCTAACTTCTATTTGGTGGGCTGTTATTCATAGTTTATGTTGGTGGGTTTCCGCATTCCTATATCCCCTCGTCTTATCCTTGTTGTTGTTGTTGAAGTAGAAGAAGAAGAAGAAGAAGAAGAAGAAGAAGAACAACAACAACAACAAGAAACAAGATTCTGTGTCTTTTATGTACATTTAGCTTAACTTTAAATAGAGCGGTTGACTTTACTACTGTGCCGCAAAAAATGGGCCCAGCTTTCGCATGTATTCATTTAGATATGCAATTGTCATCTAATATAACATCCGAATAAGTATTTCTATTCATTGCATTAGCACACCAGTATTACATCAGCTATACTTATTTGTCCAATTTTTTCAGATAACGATTGATAATTTTGAGTATTTGCATTATTCAGCATATTATTCAATTTAGTTGCTATATTACTGACGTAACCATCGATGTAACATCCGATCTTATATACAGCTTCCCGAGTTGGATAGAAAAATTCCCAAGTTCAACCAAAACATGTTGCATTAGCTGAAAAGTTGTGAATATGAAAACAAAGATGAGAACACAAATGTACTCATGTTTTCTATTTTATCATAAAATTACCCGCGGTGTCTGTCCACGGAACGTTTTAGTTTGCATACTCGTCTGTATAGTTTAAATCTATGTGAAATATAGCCCTTTAAATTTTCTTTTTAGCTAGACTTGATTTAACTTATTCATAAAAGCATCTTAAAATACACATGCAATTCACTTTTGTTTTATCTTACATTGCTTCATGCATAAAACATTTGATGAAAGCGAGCCACTCAATTTAAATCTGAAATCTCGCGTATTACATTGCTAAATGATAACCACAGTGATACACTCGTCAGTTAATATTGTAAATGCCTTAAAAAGAAGACATTGCTAAGAAACCTATTTTCATAGTTATGGATACTATTTCGTTATATACTATTTCGTTATATACTATTTCGTTATATACAATGAACGTTTGTTTAAATTTGCGACTAACTTGAATCTGCTTTATGTTGAAAACTACAATAGACATTCAAGTCAACGTAAAAGTGTTTTTACATGAATGTTGTTACAAATATATATATATATGCATATATATATATATATATGCATATATATATATATATGTATACATAAAGTTATGTATATGTATATGTTTATACATTTTTTAGAAGTAAATTCTCGAAAATAATTAACACATAATTATAGATTTTATAAAAAAGATGCAAGGGGAAAGAGAGTGTTATTTGTGCTATACTTTATTTAATTACTATATATACTTTATTTAATTACTATATATACTTTATTTAATTACTATGTATACCACTATGATACACATTGAAGTAAAGGTGATATTTTTGTACATGCCTTTTTGTTAATATATATATATATATATATATATATATATATATATATATATATATATATATATGTGTGTGTGTGTGTGTGTGGGTGTGCGTGCGTGTTTTTGTGTGTGTTTATATATTTGTGTGTGTATGTTCATGTGTTTATATGTTAGTGTAGAGTAAACTATGGAAATTAATTAATACATGCTTATAAAGTTTCGAACACAACTGTAAGGGGTTATTGAAGGTAATGTAAGCATAATGTACTTTAATTTATATATATATATATATATACATATATATATATATATATATATATATATATATATATATATATATATATATATAGAGTGTCAGGTTGTATATAAAAAAGAACTCAAATAAAGTGATCGACTACATAAGAGAGCTAATATAATTTATTTAGATACTGTATATTACATATTTCAGCAATGTACCGCGGTTTCATCCAAAAGGGCAGATTTAGACATCTTTAGTAAATCTTCGTGCCCAGTGGAATCATCGGCAAGCTGAAATGATTGTAGGCACGCCTGAATGGGAATGGCGTCAACAATGACAAAAAAAACGTGCATCTCTGAGGGCGTTCCCGAAAAAAATCCGGTGTGGGATAGTGATTAACTAGGGGGGGGGGGGCTACATTTTTTAGGAGGTTTTATTTATTATTTATTTATCTGTTAGCGAGTTTCATTTATTTATTTATGATTCCACTGGGCATTAAGATTTACAAAATATGTCTAAATCTGCCCTTTTGGATGAAACCGCGGTACATTGCTGAAATATGTAATATACAGTATCTAACTAAATTATATATATATATATACATATATATATATATATATATATATATATATATATATATATATATATATATATATATTGATTTAAATTCACGCGTCTATTAACTGGTTTCTTAATTTTCTAATATATCCTTTAACGACGCTTTTAATAATATATATATATATATATATATATATATATATATATATATATATATATATATATATATATATATATATATATATTAAAAAGAATATCAATGCGAGGTTAATTAAAATTAAATTCCCGAACAAACGTGTATTAGGCCACTTTTCATGTCTCCTTCAAGATAATTTAAATCAAGATATAATACTATTAAACCTCATGTCTACCATCCTTATTAAAAAAATTGGGAATGATAAAGTTATTAGTTTAGGAGTGAATCTCGTACATACAAATATATAACTACATATACATATGTCTATAATACACATATACATACTAAATTAATATATGTATATATATATATATATATATATATATATATTTACACTTACTGGTAATAAATATTTGTATTCATACAAAGGTAAATGCATCATTATTACAAGTAAATAGCACTATTCATTATTGAGCACTATTATACACACACAATAATGATACTCTGGACTTGTTACCCTGTGGATACACACTTCATCTATCGAGTAGTTTTGGTGGTGTTTGAATCATTCACATAGTGTTGTTTTGTAAATGTGTATTCAATATTTAAAACACGGCCGCGTTTTCCTTCGAGAATAAATGGAGAAGACAGAAACAAAATAAGAAAAGAAGAGCCAGGTCTCGGATCACCCCCATACTGGAGTATAAGTAATTGGACGGTCAAACGGGGCTTGGGGAAAAATATGGAGTTAAATGCTTGGATGCTGTCATTATTTTTTATTTTTTATTTTTCCAAAAAATTGTGGTTGTCTAATAATTTAAGTATTTTTAATGATTGTTGGTTATCTGCGGGATTATAATATTATGTCGCAGAGAACCATCCCAGGATAGCTATACGTAAATTATTAAGCAACCAATTATTCTGAGCATACATCTCTACAACATGCGTGGTACTACAAACAAATCTATCTATCTATCTATCTATCTATCTATCTATCTATCTATCTATATATATATATATATATATATATATATATCTTTTTATTTTTTTCTCTCTCTCTCTCTCTCTATATATATATATATATATATATGAATATATATATATATATATATATATATATATATATATATGATATTTATCCATATATTGTTACAATTTAACAAACAATCTAAGGTTTCTGAATTTTCACAAAGTGCTACCAGCTTTGATTGCACCATTTTCATAAAACTACATTAAACTAAATATAATGCTCAATTGGCCCATTTTTTATATTTTAGTTTTATTGAGTGCTGGACAGCCACCGTATTTTCTATTTGTATATAAATTTACTTATAGACAATGCGTGTTGGAGCATTGGTACGCGCCCTGGCTACTGAGTCTAACATGATTTCGTATCGGGATTCGAACCGTGTGCCCGCCAGAGATTGTCGCCTCCCATACTGCTGATGGCACGTTTAGCGTGAAACACATGTGTATATGGGTTTATTAAGAAAATACTATTTTTTTATTAATAATTATTCAAAGTTCTTGCATGGTAGATGTAGTTTACAACAAGCCGTCATTAAACGTAATGCAAAACTCTAGGCTCTCCCTATGAGGTGCCTTCAACTCTTTGCTGGATAGCCGCCGTATATACGATTAAGATGTCAATTTACTCCCAATTTCTAGACAATGCATGGTGGAGAATTGGTACGCGCCCCGGCTACTAAGTCAAACAAGATTTCGTATCGTGGGATTCTATCCTCCCATACTGCTGTATATATATATATATTATTATTATTATTATCTAAATACCTTTAAATTCACACAAAAGTTGGGATAATAGCTTAATAGAATATATATTTCTAAAACTCCAAATAGGTTAATTTAATAAATGTTTTAATTTTGTTTCCTTATAGGGCACACTCCGAATCTTTATTAATTCATCACACCATATATATATATATATATATATATATATATATATATATATATATATATATATATATATATATATATATACATACATATTGTGGTATACATATATATATATATATATATATATATATATATTATGTATTATACAGTGTTATTCCTACGTATGCTTCTCAAAAATAGATAACTCTTCGGTGGGCGATAATTAAAAATAAATAATGTTAACAGAAACTGAAACTCACTACATTTTGTAATGTAAAAAAAAATGGGCTGCGATTTGAAGGAGAATAGGAGACAGGAATAAATGTATTTTGTTCACTTTGGTGAGTGATATATTTCAGATGACCTTTGTTATTCGGCTCATATCACTCATAAAAACGAAATAAATAATGCACTAAAACATGTTGAGAGCATCAATGAGTTTCTTTTGACGTCATGAATGATAGAGGTCCAAAAAGGATAAACAGAAATTGTGGACAGAGAAGTACGTGTCGTTTCTGTGAACAGTAATTGTATGTTGGTATATAATAAACTGAGAAGGTGCATTGTACTACTAAAACTTTCATGAATCGTATTTGCTTATTTGCTTGTTTGAATAGTTTCTGGTACATTGGAAATGTAATAAGTATTAACGTCACTAAAAGATGATGTCATCAGTTTAAATAGAGAGGAGAGATAAATGTGCGCAATATGTGCCGTCACAAAAAGGTGACGCTATCTGAGGAAATGGCGTCATCTACTTAAACAGAGATGAATTATTATTGTGCATATTAGAAAAAAGAGCATAGACGCACCGTGATCCGAACGGTCGGGGATCATCTAAGTGATTGCATAGATAAACTAGAAAAGCGTCTAAACAAGGAGGTCAATTTTACTTCTTAATATCTGTTGATCTGGCTTGATTGATTGGTTGTCTTGTTTGCTGCCTTGTCATCGTGCGCACAGGATTACCTCAGATATTTTGTTGTACTAGAAATATATATATATATATATATATATATATATATATATATATATATATATATATATATATATATATATGTATATATATATATATATATTAATTTTAAATAAATGATATTAAATTATTTGTACTTACATACGCTAGCGGTGCGTGCTTTCGCTCTCATCAGTGTAGCGATTATAATCTTGTACGGTCGCACGGTTCGAAACCCTCGTGTATATTTATATATATATATATATATATATATATATATATATATATATATATATATATATATTAGTTTTATGTATATGTTATTTGTAATACATCTAAAAACTAGATTCTCCCATTTCAGCACAACGCTCTAATTCTGACTTTGCTATAATAAAAACGAATGGCTTACTCCTTTAGGAAGCCCCTTGCTTTGATGTACCTCCTAGGACTTACATTGACTCAACACCTAAAATGGAAGATGTACATTAAATCTGTTACAAAGCTCGCTGGGAAAATAGTTGGATAATTCTACTGCACAAGAAAGTACATCACTCCTGACGCAATCATCTACCGGTATAAATTTCAGGTACGTCCTAATATGAAGTACTGTTACCACACATGGGAAGGTGCCTCTCAGTGACAACTTTCAAGCTGTACGACATGGTCGTTTTCAAGTCCAATGTAAAAAAATTCTTTTCGAGCCGTCCTCTTAAATACTTAAATTCTAATCACCACGGTGGAGTCTCAACGGCTACCTGACAAACTCATTAACTTTATCCTCGTGTCGCATTTGGGGTTTAATAAGCTATGACTCGTTAGTACAAATACATATATAGATATATATGTGTGTATATATATATATATATATATATATATATATATATATATATATATATATATATATATATATATATATATATATATATAAAAGGAGGTTGTAGTTTGCTTGAAGCATTGCTGGAAAATATAAGTGTAGGTTTGAAATCCGAGGCTGTCGCAATGTGATATGTCCCGGAAGGTGGAAAAGGTGAACAAACACAAACGAGAAGAGAAAACAAGAATCTCAAATCAATTTATTAATATTTCACGCTTTCTCAAGCTCTCCTTCTTTAGCGACCGTATCACTTCCGCTATCCGCAATGTCATACGTAGTGAGAACCTCGATATACAACTCTCCCACACAGACACTTTTCTCCAACAACATTTGTCCCAAAAAAGCCACTAGACCCCGGACCCCTCCTTTTTAGCTAATTCCCCATCCCCAACTCTCGCCTCTACTTTCAACACCTATACGGTGTACAACCTACAATGCGCTAAGTGTCAGAGGTTCTATATCCGTAGCACTGTCAGACCTCTACACCAACGCATTAAAGAACATCTTAACACCAACATTTCCTCCTTCCACAAACACTTAATATCATGTGGTAACACAGATCGCTCTATTCGTGTCCGCATTCTCAACTCTGTCCGCAATGTCGGTCAGTTTCGAATTTCGAAATCTATTCTAATCTCGAAATATCATCAAACTATGAGTTGTCTTCCCACTTCATCCTCTGATTCTTACATTCTTACACTTCAACCTCCAACCTCCTTGCCTTTTATTTGCCCAGCACCATCCACCCCACACCTCAATGCCTTTCATCCTGTGTTTAAATTTTACTTAATTTTTATATAGTTTCATATTAATAAGTAAAACATTATAATAATAAACATAAATTTAAACAAGAATGGAGTAATATGCACTTTATGTATATGTATGTAGGCCTTGCATATATATATATATTTATATATATATATTTATATATATATATATATATTTATTTATGTGTATGTATGTTTATTAATATGTATTTATGTGTATGTATGTATATATGTATGTGTGTGTGTATGTATATACATTTATAATCCCTAAATTAAAGTTTAAAATGTAATGATAAAAAAGTAAATAAATAAATGAATACATAATAATAAAAAAATAAAAGTTAAAAACAAAATTTAAAAAATAAAATAAATTTAAATATATTTATTCTAGGAATATTATACCTTTAAAATAAATATGTATTGAGAAATGTACACTTTATATGTATATATGTGTGAATATTTTTAATTTCTTAATTCCCCCCACCCCTTCCCAACGGTTTCGTCTAACTCTCATGATGTTAATTCTTTCCACACTTGATTTCAATTTTCAAGCTTTAATTATAACCATATTCTATTTTAAAAGTTACCCCCTCCTTGACCGTTCGTATTTCCACAACGGTCCACCCATTTAAATTTAAAAAAAAATGTAAAATTAGAATTAAATTAATAAAGAGAAAATTCATAAATCAAATCAAATAAAAATAATAAAATTATAATAATTAGTATATAAATAAACAAATATTAATAAGATGAATATTTATATACCTAAATTATGATAGTAATAATTAACATTTTCTGCGTACCTATTCTTTATTCTCTATTGTATGTTTGTCAACAGTTGATTCCATCAGTCAATCTCGGTTTTTTCGACCACTCGGCCTTTAATTTTTGGTCTTTTGGTAATGAAAGTTTTTCTTTCGAAAATTTAAGATTACCTTATCACGGAACGTTTAATTGCCTGACAGAAACCTTTTACTGTTCCGGTATTTAATCTGTTTTATTTGAAATATTAATAAATTGATTTGAGTTTCATGTTTTCTCTTATCGTTTGTTTTTGTACACCTTTTTTATCTTCCGGGACCTATATCACATTGCTACATCCTCGGATTACAAGCCTACACTTATATATATATATATATATATATATATATATATATATATATATATATATATATATATATATATATATATATATAAAGAGAGTAGAAAGTGCCCCTTTGCTGTACTTTCGGCAGCCTCGTAACTCTCGCTTTAATAAGTTTGTCCTTTAGTCCTCACCTTTTTTGAGCGATGTTTCTGACAAAGGGAGGGGGGAATTGCTGTTTTGTGGGTCAGATGATATTAATATAACACCTATCGTTGGTTAGTTTTTGACCCTAAAATAATATTTTTTAGCTTCTTACATCAAGTGGCTTCATGCCTTGTATTGCGCTATTTCGCTATCTCTCTCTCTCTCTTTATATATATATATATATATATATATATGTATTAAGAGAGAGAGAAGGAGAGAGAGAGAGATAGAGAGTGAGAGTAAGAGAGAGAGAGAGAGTTGCTGTCCAGATAAACGAATCGTGTATTTAGTGTTATATGCTGGACACACAATATCGGATCAAAGTGTAGTGTCTGTTCTCTCATTTTACCTCATCTCTTCTGCCGATTCCCCAAAATATAGGATAACAAGGAAGCTGGATAGACGGATGTTTTCCTAACATAAAACCGACCATGTGTTACATACTATAGAATTGTGTATGTTGGAAAGTTAATACTCTAACATTATTTATTGTAAACAATTTATCATATATGAGTTAGAGCACAACTTACTATTTTGTCTATAGCTTGATAATAATTGTTGTAAAAATCTGGTATACCAATATTGATACGTAACACTTGTCATAAAAGCAGCTGAGTTCCTTAGCATTATTATGGCAACCTTAAGTCTATCCTGACTACTCAGACTCTTCTTTATTGAGAGGATGTAAGTTGGGGTTTATCATAGGAGATGAACTCTCTAAGGCATTAATTAAACCTTGGGGGGTGTTGGCGGTTGCTTTATGTGCCCTCACCGGAGAATACCGACGGGTCTGTTCACGATTAGTTTTGTACCCTGCTAAATTGTCTCTTGTATTGATTTACTCCTCTCCATGAGTTAGGCACAATGCCAGTTTTTTTCTTACTCCCACAAGTAAGATGTGACCCAAGGTCGGGTCGGGAAAGTGGGGTTTAAACATTGCCTGGGCAGTCCCGTCGGCATTCCCCGGTAGGGGCGCCTCATGCAGTAAGCAATAAACCTACTCCTTCCCAAAGAGGGGAGGCGAAGCCTGGGAGGGTGGACCTCCTAGAACTGCACAGGACAGACCCATACACCGGCGTAAATCAAGCCCCGAAGGCCAAGACAATACCAGTCTATGGGGTGCAGTATCCATCGGAACAGATACTACACTTTGATCTTAGCCAAAAGGCCAGGTCTCTTGTAGCAAGTATGGTTTATTCACAATAAAACCTAACTTCATCGTTTGGATAGGAGAAAAGTGTAGTAATTGTACTGATACTACATTCCATTGTTTCTGTCTTCGGGCAATGGGGGGGGGGGGTAAATCCTTCTATACTGAGGCTATTTTTATTTTTGTGCTAATCAAGAGTGCCATTCTTAGGAATACATTAATCTTCCCCACATTAAAAAGGACCTTTTGACTTATTCCGCCTTCGTGGAAGACAAGTAAGTAGGGACATATTTCATATAATGCATAGGCAAAGGTAGTATATACAGTAGCGTTGAAGTCGATATTAATCGATTCCATAGTTCGCGATGGTATCGACGAAACCGATCACGAACCCCCCGCAAGTAAACGGGAATCTTTTTTTGATATTCATGTTCAATAAGACAAAGCTATTTCAAGTTTTGAAATTTCAACAATGGCTGTTTCAGATTTCGCGCCAATGGCAAGCCGCGCATAAAGCCAGTGGCGACACAGGGTTTTTGTAGGCGCGTATAAGGTAAACACCGTGTGACACTGTCATCTGTTTGAAATGCTGTCCCCAGCCCCCGCGTCCGAGACAGCAAGTCTCAGATTACTGGCGAGAATGACGGTTCCCCATTTGTCACGGAGACTCATTTTTTCTTGTTTCCTTTCATTCAATCTATCCTATGTTTGGATTGAGGGCCAATTAATCAGTAACAGTGTCAAAATAGGCGATAACCAGCCAATGTTTTAGTGAGGGCAATTTGCCAACGTAAATTCACGACAATTTTTCGAGAAGTTTTCTTTCCTCAGGCTATCTTGACACAACTTCCCGAATAAAAAAAAAGAGAAAAAGAAAAGATTTCATAAAATAAAGAAAAATGACTAACAATCGAACGCACTGACTTATTTATCGTTTCTTAAATTGGTTCTTTTTTTAAAAATTATTTTAATAAAGTAAACATTTATATAAGTTATATAAATAATTCATAAATTAAATGAGAATAAATATAGTCCCACGGCAGAAAGTCTCCGAAACCCAACCGGTCAATGCGTTCGCCGACCGACTGTTAACTGATAGTTCGGAATTCAAGTCCACGCAGCTGGGATTTTTCTGGAGATTGTCGCCGTTTAATGATGAGAACTCCTTGATACGACGTGCAAACTTCTCAATTACTTTGACTCATCTCTGTTTGTACTGCCCTGATTTAAACGATGATTACTCTCTTCGGTTCAGCAGTGCTTTGGGGAGTCTATTGATAGAAACTATCTTTCAGATATCCCACATAGTCCACTTTCAAAATCTTGACTAGTTTACCCACCACTAGCGTCTTTCTTTTGGACAGGATGCAAAAATCCAATTGCTAACGTAATAGGTATCGCACTAGCTGCCAAGCTCCGTCCCTTGTCGCATCGTCGCATTGAAGCATCCCAGTGCATATGTTGCTAGTACTTCCACGGAATGTGCTCTGCAAATCTTACTTTACATGTACCTCATCAACTTAAATAATAATTAACCACCTGATTAGCAGAAAACCAACACGTTTTCACTGTAGAGGTCTTTAGATGACAGAAGACTTTCTACTATCATAGCATATTTCCTCAGCTCGTTTGCTATTGGAATTCACAACTTATTCTTGTTTCCATGACCGTACTAACTTGCAAAAATGTAAACAAACATTTTGCTACCCAACTCCCCAACTCGGAAGCCCTCTAGAAATTTTACAATTATCACTCTTACGCTTCAGTGACAATACATCTTGTTTTGAGTGAATAAAAGTAAGTAAAAAAATACGCACAAAACACTCACTTACCACAAGATCACAATTATCTGCACAACCTTAAACGAATACTTTTAGAATATATGAGCAAATAGATTTGTAACGTGTTATACGATTTTTTTAGTCAGTTTAAAATTGGGTGAAACAGTTAGAAATTAATTATATACTTGCGAGAATCCGTGGAAATGTCAACGCTTGTTGTCTTCATCTCATTGAATACATTTCTGTAAATGATATTTCGTTTAACATAATATATTTTATTATTAAACGCTTTCTCGGCTAGCTGAAGAATACGCATTAAAATGTCTGACTGCTCTCCAATTCTTACAATCCTCGGTCTAGGTGTTCGCTTCATTTATGTTTATGGGCATTCATCCATAGACACACGTTGTCAATCCATCTTTTCTTTTGTCTACCTTTCAACCAGCTTCCTTGTATTATGTCTTATATGCATATTTTGCAACATGCACCACTAGAACGCTTAACGTGACCAAACAATCTCAAGACTTTATATTTTATAGTAGGGTATATTGATCGGATGCCAGTAAGTTTTCGCAACTCTGCGATACTCATGTGATCAGATAGTTTATGATCAGTAAATAAAACACATGATGTGGTTTTGATGAAGTTTCTACTTTCTGATCTTTATACAGTCAAGTTTACACTATAAGTCCGTATAGAACTACAGGAAAGACATTAATACCAACGAAAAGTGTCGCTTTCCCAAACTCTACAAATAATTGGCATTGTAATTAAATAGTCTTTAAATTAAATGAATAGGTTTCTTCTTTCTTTAGTTATTGAACATGGTAATTTTTTTAAATCATTAAAAACGCTAAACACTTTGTTCCTCTTACCATATAAAATACTAGCCAATTTTTTTACAATAATAAGAGAAAAGTTTTAACCGTTTTATTTATTTAATTTATTTTCAAAATTTAAATGGTTTTAAAATAAATAGTCTTTTCTACAGATAGTAAACATTATTGTCAGATCAATATTTTTTGAATGAAGAAATTATTGGCATTCGGGCGATTCCATATTGTAAAAATATCGGGACAAGTAACAAGGTATGTGCAAAAGAAATGACATGTTTACAAATAAAGGCTATTTGCTACTAACAGTAATTAATTGTGTTCAGCTAAATATTCATTACATAAAGAAATCCTCGCCGTTTGGGCGATCCCACCTTGTTAAAAAAGAAGGACGAGTGATTAGGTACGTGCAAAGAAACAATTAGATTAGCGTATTATTGTATGGATGATACTAGCTGTCCATACACGGCACTTCCCGACCCCCTTTAAATTAAACATTTTATTATTCAGATTTTGAAAATTTATTTTAAATTAATCTTTTTAATGTTCCATCGATTCAAGTAAATTTGTCTTTTAATAAATTATTAAACTAATAATAAATTACGTAATTGCAATTTATTATTAGTGTAATACTTTATTAAAAGACTTGGTCGAGGTTCATTCTGAATGTGTAAGATGACTAAATAAATAATTGTGTTATATAAAAAAATGATGAATGTACTAAAGCGGCTGCCTGGTTTCCGAATAAATCGAAATGCATATTGAGAGCGGAGAGATAAATCCATATGCCTATATATAGGCTCGAGATATATATGCAACATTTGCATAGATGTATATATATATATATATATATATATATATATATATATATATATATGTATATATGTATATATATATCTAGGCATATGGATTTATATATATATATATATATATATATATATATATATATATATATATATATATATATAT
>OY744530.1:57639538-57649538 GCA_963556195.1 Sepiola atlantica
AGAATAGATATGTCAGAGTTTTACATATATCCTTGCGTTACCTTGATGAAGACATATAGGACGCATAAGAGCCAAGATGAACGTATAAACATGTAGTCAATTGTACGATGTATTATATTTAATTAAAACACGATTTGATTCAAACTGTAAGAGTTTTCATTTATTGTAATTTTTATTTGAATAGAGATTTATATGGCAGACGGGTGCTCACCGTTGTTCAGGCTTATGTACGTGTATTAATAACGGTACAACAGCATCGTAATAACTTTGAGTAATTGTATGAGAAATAAGTATGGATGAACATTTATGAAAGTGTTTTTCTATTTTAATGACAGTGTACATCCATTTAAGCGATCGCAATTAATCATTAAAATATTTCATACTTGACACTAACACGCACCTGGCCGGAAGAAACAAATCGCAGCTTTTTGGTATGGTTGCCTGACAGACTAACAACACTCTAGGAAAAATAAAATATTTGTGGATAGATTCAACATCACCTTTAAAGTTTATTTATAAAAGGTTACCTGAAGACGGTAATGCCCATACGCTAAGTTAACGCCCCAGCGGTGTGACTATATTCACAGCGAAGGCAAAACTATATAATTGGACGTTTACAGGTAGATGCGTTTGTGTCACAAATCATTATATGAACTCACCTAAATTTAGATAGAGAGTCGACCGGAGATCAATTTCGAGAAAACCACTGCCGCCAATTACCGTGCGTCTTTTACCATCTCACTTAAACCACCCGTTCTTTGCCACAGCTGAATGACGATGCACGATTATATTTTTATAAATAAACGTTTCTCAGGCTTTTTTATAATACAGCATAAATACAATATATATTTACAACTGCATAAACTTATTGCCAAAATATGAGTACAGGAGGACATACCAAGTGATTTAAGAACTGATGTAATTACAGCCATTTTAAAGAAACAAGGATACATACCTAACCTTGAAAACTATAGAGGTATTGCACTACTGTCAATAGCTGGAAGATTTTTGGCTCGTATCTTAACAAAGAGACTAACACATTTCGCTGTGTCTGTTGTACCCGAGTTATAATGTGGCTTTCGACAAGCTTGTTGCACAAACGACATGGTATTCTGTTTAAAGCATCTTCAGGAAAAATGCCGAGGGCAACAGCGACCTCTATATATAGCTTTCATCGATATAAATAAAGCCTTTGATAGTGTAAGCCGTGAACTTCTCCGAAAAATATCATCAACAGCTGGGTGTCTAGAGAAGTTCATCAAATTAATCAAACTGCTTTACAAAGAAATGACTGCAACGGTAATCAAAATTAGCAGCTTTACAGAACCATTCAAGGTCAAATATGGGGTCAAACATTGATGTATAGCTGCACCTACCTTGTTTTCAATCTTTATTTCGGTTTTATTTCAACTAATGGATGATCAACTTCCATCTGGGATATCCATAAACTACAGAATGGATGGTGGAGTTTACCACGTGAGACGTCTGAAGGAGAGAACTAGAACAAAGGTTATTTGAATTTAAAAATCCAGATAATAACGCGGTTTGTGCCCTGATTCAAGAAAACTTACAAAGCTCGATTAATGCATTTGCTGATGCATACACTAAACTAGGACTAAAATCAACGTTCGAAAAACTGAGGTGTTATTTCTGCGTTCATCTCATGATAACAACAAAACCCGTCCTAATATCCAATTAGGCGTCGAATTGCATAAAAAACGTGGATCCTTTCGCATACGTGGGTAGCCACCACACTTCTAATGCCACCATTGATGAGGAAATCCAATATCGCATTAGGTGCGCAAGTGCTCCTTTCAGTAAACTTAATCTTAGAGTCTTTGATGATACAGATTTAGATTTGATCCCAAAATACTAGTTTATCGCGTCATTGTTCTTTTAACACTCTGTATGAATCGGATACCTGGACGACATACAGTCGACATCTTATAGCACTCGAAAAACTTGATCAAAGACTTTTACGAAGAATACTAAAAATTAACTGGCAAGATCGTCGAACCAACATCAGTGTCCTGGAAGAGTCTGCTTGCTGTAGTATAGAGGCTTTAATTATTAAACATCGTTTGAGATAGGCTGGGCAGGCTGTAAGAATACGCGAGCAGTTCTATCATAAGAAAATATTTTATTTCGAACTGAATGTGGGAGCTAGGATGGTTGGGGGACAGAGAAAGCGGTACAAAGATTGTTTGAAGGAAGATATCAAGAGGTGTGGAATTGATCACACAACATGAGAAGCCAGTGCACTTGGGAGAGTAGAGTGGAGGAATGGAAGTGAACGGCGTCATCATGTTAAAGCAATTTAAGCAGCAAGAATAGTGCACCAGCAAAATCAATTGCCAAACGATTATGTATCCTCGATCTGTGATAGAATGTGTGAATCTCGAATTGAACTGTTTTCACATACGAAAACCCAAAAATGAAGCCCATAGTGGCCCGTATACTCGATTCGAATGACACCCATTGTGATGAAGAAATAAAACAGCAATGGAAATGAAATAGAAATGTCAGCTATCGCTGATAAAAAAAAAGATAGTAATTCAAAATGTGAGATATTTCGTCTGTAGATATGCTTTACGAAGTCACGTAATTAGAATAGGAATCACAATTAAAAGGTTTTAAGATATTACATATGTAGTATACACTTTGTTTAAGACTAATTCATCAGCTATGAAAGACAAATGTATTAAAATAAGTAATTAATACTGTTAGCATAATTTCCGGCTGACAGCATAATTGGCTTCCATCTTGAATTTATAATTGCTTCTGAATAGAAAGATTAATTTCTATTTGAGAAATGATTCGACCATGATAAATGTATATTAAACAAAATGAAATATCATTTTCCTAAAAGACATGCGTCGAGATTTCAGGACATAAACAGACGGGCATAAAATCAAATGTTGAATCATCATTTGCTATGCTACGATATATAGCTCTTACGTAAGAAATCCGGCTATTATTATGATTTTAAATGCTACCTCTTTAAATATATATATATATATATAAATTTATATATATATATATATTTATATATATATATATATATACATATGTATGTATATATATACATATACGTATTTATGTATGTATATAAATATGTATATATATATATATATATATATATATATATATATATATATATATATATATATATATACATAGTACGTTATGGAAAATGTATGGTAATTAAGGTACACAGGGGGTCTCGTGTATCATCGCCCTGGGAATTGTCAGGCAATATATATATATATATATATATATATATATATATATATATATATATATATATATTTATTTATTTATTATTATTATTATTATTATTATTATTATCATTATTATTATTATTATTATTATTATTATTATTATTATTATTATTATTATTATTAATTGTTAAAGTACTCACCAATTAACACCCAAAAACCCAAGAATCGCTCGCCGCGTTCAGAAACTGACACGAAAAATCGTGAAGAGAGAAAAAGCCGTAGTCTTTAACAACGCTTGCATATATATATATATATATATATATATATATATATATATATATATATATATATATATATTACACTAAACTCGACCCGATTTTTAAAAACAACAGCGACTATATTTTCCCGAAAAGTCCTACACTGGTATATCTAAGTGGTTTATCTATAAGACAGTGACATTTTTTTTGAATGAAAAAAATGAAAACAAATTGATGCTCTTGATTTAAAGAAAATCAACCAAGTATAAAAACCTCTGCGATAAATGTAAGCAAAATATTTTCTGACTTACTTATTATAAATTGTTTCCTGACTTTTAGAGAAGATCGTTGGAAAGAACTGAAACTGCAAGAACTCTTATATAAACTGTTCCCACACTACAAAAAGTATCAGTTTCGGCTGATACCACACAAAATCGTTGTCGAGGGTCAAGAAGGATGGGAAGACCGAAGAGAGAGAGTACAAACCAGACTTCCACTGGATGAGTACGAAGTGTACTTGCACATTGGGGAGGCTTATTGTGAACCAAATTTCACTGACAACCAATGATCGTTTCATGTGATAAATAAAGGGAAGCAACTGTTGCGATAAGGCAATGTTATTTGCAAAGGTTATCGAAAGAGATTTGGAACTCTGCAAATCGAGCGAGACTATGGTCACCCAGACCCTAAATAACACCATCGGTTATTATCAGTGAGTAATTTGTAATGATGCCATGTGTGAGAAATCCTAGTAAGTACAAATAATATTAATAATAAAATGTATTCTTCAAAAGTACACACTTTATAGATAATGACAGCTGACATTGGGTGGTCAGGGGTGATCTTAACAGATCTAGTGAGAACACCTTAATGGCAGCCTAAAAAACAAGCCACTCGAATCAGGTCTATCAAATACGACATCGACAAAACTACAAAACCACCGATAAGCAAATTATGTAATTAAAAGGAAGAAACATTAGCGTGTAGTGTGTCTTAATATCCTATGCTAGCACGACATCAACATACAAAATGAGACTCGACAAGTTCACTCAGGTACTACACTAGAATATATGCAAACTCTATGAATTGGACCATAATGAGAAGTGGTATAGGCATGGCCAGAAGTTGTACAGGAGAACTACAATGCCAAACTTCTTTGGTGCATGCGCATACAGACTGATAAGGTTCTTGAACATTCTAAACCCGACTTAATGTGTATAAACAAAAACAAGATAACTTGCTTAATCATTTATATCGCATGCCCCCTCGATACAATAGTGCAGTAGAAAGATCATGAAAAAATATCAAGATCTGAAATGAGAATCTGTTAGACTATGGAAATGTAAAAAAGTCAATGTGATTACAGTTGTAATTGGAACACTTTAAACCATAGCAGTAAGCAACAATAAATGGATTAAATCCATCGAAGAGAAAATCTATTTTCCAATTCTGCAAAAGCCTTGCCTTATAGGAACGGCGAAAGTGTTAAATGTCTAAATTTAAGGGAATTGACGTGATGTTCAAAAAGAAATTCAACTAAAAATATCCCAAACTTGAGACTAACATGAAATGATGATGATGATAATAATAATAATAATAATAATAATAATAATAATAATAATAATAATAATAATAAAAATAATAATAACAATAATAATAATAATGATAATAATAACTAGCGAGAGCCGTGTAAATTACACGAAATGTTGTTTTCAATACTAATTATCTTGTTCCTAACTTATACATGTTTGAATAACATTTGATAAGATTTGTACAGGGTGGGGAAAAAGTCACGCATTAGTTTGAATAAGTAACAACTTTAACATTTAATCGAATCTTCTCTTTATTTTTCAGAATATTACAGATATGAACATTGATAATTTATCATGGAAAAATATAGCACTGAACAACGAACCAAAATAATTGAACTTTACTTCGGAAACCATTGTTCAATAACCTTAACCCAAAGAGCCTATCGTCGGCATTATAATGTCAGACAATCTCCCAGTCAGACCACAATTGATCGTCTTGTGGCCCGGTTTCGGCAGCAGAGTTCAGTCAGTGATCTTCCACGATCTGGCAGACAACGTTCAGTACGGACAGAGGAAAATGTAGCACTCGTTGAGGATAGCATTGCTGAAAATCCACACACCTTAACTCGAAGACGAGCCACTCAGATTGGGATGTCCAGAAGGTCACTTCAAAGAATTTTGCGTGAATTGCATCTGTTTCCATACAACATTCAATTGGTACAGGCATTACAAGCCACATATTTGAAATCACGCGTAGCTTATGCTGTTCACATTCAGCAATTAGCCAGAGAACAAAAAGAGTTCATCCATAAGCTGATAATGAGCGACAAAGCCCATTTTACATCTGAACGGGTTCGTAAATAAGCAAAACTGCAGAATATGGGCCATTGAAAATCAAAGAACCGTGCATCAGCGTGAATTAGATTTACTAAAATGTACCGTATGGTGTGGTGTTACCTCGGAAAGAGTGATCGGTCCATATTTCTTTGAAGACGAAGAAGGTGTCGCGGTGACGATAACTGCACAGCGGTATCAACAAATGGTTGAACATGTTTTAAGGCCAGCTGTTCAGGACAACCCAGAAATGTGGTTCCAACAAGATGGTGCTACTGCCCACACTGCCCACACTGCCCGACAAAGTATGGCGCTCTTAATGGGATTGTTTGGCGAGCGCTTAATTAGCAGATTTTCTCATTTTAACTGGCCTTCACGTTCACCGGATTTAACAGCCCCTGACTTTTTCCTTTGGGGTAATCTTAAGGAAAGGGTATATGTGAACAAGCCTACAACGATTCAAGAGCTTAAACACGATATCAGACATGACATCACAGAACTAGAGCCAGTTATTCTAAGGACTGTAATGGAAAATGCCCTAACTAGAGCCCGTCTTTGAGAGGCCGAAAATGGTGGCCATTTAAAGGATATTATTTATAAAAACAACTGCAACAAAATTACGAAGTAAATGTATTATTTATCAGAAAAGCCTAGTAAATTATTTGAAATGTTGTAGTTTCTATCACCTAAACAAACCAATGCGCGACTTTTGCGACACCCTGTATATTAATTTTAAAAATAAACAATACATGAAACAATTTACAAAACTTCTTTATATACAATATTTCTAGTGAAGGTAATATTGCGACGACTAAACCTTACTTTGTAAATGATTTAGATTAAATTAAATGTGGCTCCAATTTATGAGTAGCATACAAAGATTCGGAAGGTTGTAACTTTTTATGTAAGCGTGACACAGAACATAACACACACGCTATCGTATTAATATGTCTTCTCGGTCGTCCCCCCTACCCTCCATCAATGTAGAAAAATATCTTAGAGGTTGGTTGGGATCGAACTATAAACCAGTCCGGCCGACGTCAAAATCCGACCTCAATATACTACGTCGCTAACCGTTGCGCCAAAAAGAAATAATTGAAATATTAAAAAAATTAAATGACTAGAATATTATCCAAATCTAGGTGCAGCACGCATGTGCAGAGCTTTTGATGTAAACGAGACATACGAACACACACACTATCGTATTAATGTATAGATAATAATAATAATAATAATAATAATAATAATAATAATAGAAGAAGAAGGAGAAGAAGAAGAAGAAGAAGTAGACAAAGAAGAAGAAATAGACGAAGACGAAGAAGAAGACGAAAAAGAAGAAGAAGAAGAAAATATAAATGTTATGACACAAACGTCGGCTGATATTACTCAAAATTGTCATATAGGGTCAAGGAAGCTTGAAAAAACTGATGAGAGAGATTACTAAAAAGATCTCCACTGGAAAGGAACACACAACACTGGGACAGCCAGTAGGCTTATTTTCATCCAAATCCAAGAGAAGACCACTGATCGTTCCGCGAGATATAAGTAGTAAGCTGCTGTTGTGATAACGCAAAATAATTTGAAATGGTTATTGAAAAGGATGGAGAGAACTAGAACAATCTGAGGAGGCGTGTGGTTGCTCACTCTCCAAAGAACATCACCGGTTATTGTCACAATCACTGAAGATAACCTGTATGAAAACTCCTAGTGAGTAAATGATGATGATGATGATGATGCTATTACTACTACTACCCAACATTCTGACAAAAAATGTGAGCAAGACAGCAGGGTGACTTTCAGTGGATGTAAATGCTTGTTTATGCAAATAAACTCAGCCTATACGTTAGCGGTCCAAACAATTGTTTAGTAAAGATAAAATGGACGAATAACAGTTGGGGAGAGACACAAAGGAAACTGCTGCAAACTTAATTCATCAAATTAATTGAGATTTGAAACAGTCGCTGAATAGTCTTGCCTTTATTTAATAGAAATCATTTATTATATCTCTAGGGAAACTTTCTGCTTAGTTTGAATATCCGTCATCAATTCTCTGCTAATTTCAATATATGTACACTAAGTTGGTGTAATTCGTGTGGTTTCAAATTGATGTAATTACTTGGTAAGGAATTGTTTGTCGCTAGGCGTATTCAAAAGCCGACTCCCCCGTCCAGTTTAGAAAAGGTTTTTTTTCATAGGGTCGAGACTACACGTACACACATTTACATCAAATACATATACTGTACTTGTGTATCCTAAGAAGTATTACCGAATAATGTCTAAAAGTTGAAATATATGGATATATATATTTGCTCAAACATCAACTAAGCAAATTATTTTCTCATTATTAGGTAGATTCGTGTCGTAATGAATGCATATATATATATGTAGATATATATATATATATATATATGTAGATTATTTGGTATTGTTTTTGAGTTTTGGTGATAGCGACCTGTGTCTTTACGGTGGGTTTCTATTTTTCGCGCCCCTGAGCGTTTTGTTTTTATTATTTTTCAGAATATGAGCGCAGTTTTCCTTTTTTATTCGCCCTTAATCGGACGAGCAACAATTGTATATATAAATTGGTTTATAAATTAATACACACACATATAATATATATATATATACATATATATATATATATATATATATATATATAGAGAGAGAGAGAGAGAGAGAGAGAGAGAGAGAGAGAGAGAGAGAGAGAAAGAGAGAGAGATGTATTGAGTATAATTCTTTCATTATACATACGTTATTTGGCTACACATTTGCAGGCATATTTCGGTGGAACTCTTCTTGGCAGACACCTTTTTACTCCGGCTTTACGAAGTGGAATGAGACAATATTAGTTTGTTAAACTTAACACGTGGTCGACTGAAAAAGAATATACATGATTTTATTTTTATTTGTTTATTTAAAATTAGATTTTGTTTATTCATTTATTCATTTCAAATAATAATAAAAAAAATCCGTCAGACGCTATGGCATCGATTATCTTGTTGAATCTTCATATCCGGTAGTTCATAATATTTAGCGTCTACAATCACATAGCATGGACGCTTATGCAAGCTCATCTTTAAAACAAGCGTTTCCAACAAACACGTATACTAAAACATCAAATAAAATAAGTTTTCTCAAGTACTTTGAGCATAAAAAATTCACACATACGACTAAGTTACAGATACTTTAGAATTTATTGCATACATTAAACACGGGATCAATATAAATCCAACTACATAAAAACTGACGTACACATGTATGGAAATAGAGTTAGGTTTATATTATATTCCAATAACCATGTTTTTATTTTATTATTTTTTATTTTTTCACATTTCCAAAAAAATATACCATTTCTTTGATATATATTTTTACGGTCCGTTACATTTGTCTTGTGCCAAACACAATTTTTATGACAATATCAACTCTGCAACGTTACAAAACTATCAGAAACATTCACAAAGCGTAAAAAGCTATTGAATTAACGTGTCTTGAATAACCTACACTATACAGTGGTTCATTTTTGGGATTAAACCAAATAAAAAAAACAAAGAAAGGAGCAAACTCACACGTAAGGAAACCCACTAATACGCCATTTTGATTTTATTTTTCGTTCTGAGCTAGTACATCCTAAATGTTGTGTAGAAATTTATAAGTTTAAATTCAGTAATATTTCTTAAAATAGTTAATTACTTCTATAACTTATTTATAAAAATTCAAATTCGAATTGTAAATATATATATAAACAAGACCATCAGGTTTTGTGTCGGTGTATGTGTATGTAATGTATTAGGCTTATGTCGTCAATTTTCATCTTCATTTTCGTTTCTACATTTTTACCGAGGGATAATGGTATACACAAATATACAAGACATATACATATATATATATAAGTTCACCCACGTGTAGATACAGAACCTGCTATGCTTGCACGTGGATATACGTACTTGACCAATGATATAGATACACTCAACAATATACGACCACACATGCATATATATATATATATATATATATATATATATATATATATATATATATATATATATATATATATATATATATATACATATATATATATATATATTTATATGTATATTATGTATGTGTTAACACATATCAGCACATACGCGTACGGATATATACGTCTAACCTACTA
>OY744530.1:57652038-57727038 GCA_963556195.1 Sepiola atlantica
TGGAAATCCGTATGCTTGATGTCATGGACGATATTTTACTTGCCACTCCTCGACGACTGCATCTCAAGCATTACAGTGCTTCTCTGATTTCAGTCGTATAGACTGCATCTAACTTGATATATATATTTCCCCGGACGGTGGATAGAAAAAAGTTTGGGCGTTTCCATGACCTCAACTATCAGTGTATCCTTGTCCTTTGGATGTCTACCTTTGAAGGGATTTGTAGTCAATTGTTTTCTCATCCGAATTACATGTTGAGTAGAATCTATACAAAAATGTTATAACGGTTTCGAGACCATACGAAAGACACCTGAAATTTGGGAATGTATTCGTTCGTTCAGTTGGCTGTCTTACCTTAGAGAGTTCACATTTTGAACACTAGCATTTGTTAATACGAATACATTGTACTGTTTATATGTTTACCATAAAAAAGTAGATCAGTATTTGTTTCCATCTCATTAAAAACTATGACCTATGCTTATTAGAACCTTCTACATTATTCACCAATATAAAACTTATTCCCGAAGTTATACGATCGATTTTTTAAATACACTTTATATCGATGTATATATGTGTGTGTATGTGTGCGAGTGTTAATTATGGGCAGATAGATAAACTAGTGAATATTTTATTTTATTTTGAATAGGTAGTTCACTTCAAATAAGGTAAGTTCCCACTGTAGACGTAAGGGGCTATGGAGAATTAAGGTGAACGTTAAGGGAGTTATCCAATATTGGGAGCTTCAGGCTGGTTTAATGAGGAATCGATATATGTGAGTCGTTAGCCGAGTAATACATTATGATCTCGAGTATAAGGTTGCTAAGGCGGTGTGAATGTACTAAAAGCGAATTATCCGTCATATGGCTCAAACAGAGAAGGTGATAGATTTCGTCTGGGTAACCACGCGGCAACTCCGTGTATGCACAAGAAATATGCAGATAACACATGGACGGCGGCACCGGGGGGATCAGGGGTAGTCAAGCTCCCCCCCCAAACTTTTTGACTTGCCCCCCCCCCCACACTTTACGGTCATCAATAATGAAGTTATATATGCATGTGTTTAACCGCCCCCACACTTTTTAGGAGAGCCCCCCGCTCACACTTTTATAACTGTCCCGCCGGTCCTGTAACAAATGATTGTTCTCCCTCTCTCTCTCGTTCTCTCTCTTTCTCGCTCGCTCACTCTTTCCCCCTCTCTTTCTCTCTCGCTCACTCTTTCCCCCTCTCTTTCTCTCTCTAATATATCTCAACACCTAACAATTAGTGATTTGGAACGATGATCAAGCTAAATAAATCTCATATGTCTTCCATCTGTTTTGGAATATTAATTTCACGATGGCACTCCTTTCGTCTGAAAATATAACCTAGAACTGTGTACAAGAAGAACAATGAGCAACAAGTTATAACACCAGGTTTAGAACGCAACATAAGATATATTTAGTTGATGAACATTCGAGTGCACTTGTAGATCAATAGTATGGACATGAGGTTTAAAGCAACAACTATCAACATAAAAGATAAAGAGGTCAATACAGAGGCATATAAGGATCGACACAGTTTAAAACAAGTAAATTAAATTATGAAAATATTGTTTTTTAAATAACCCTTATTGCCCACCATTCCCATGCTTCTAAATCTGAATTAAATTTAATTAGGTTATATTATTTATATAAAAAAGGGAAAGAATACTGCTGACAACAGCATACTCTTAAATTAGAGTTCATTGTTTTATATTGGACCCTTGGTAGCCCCAGTCTTCTTGTATTTACCCCACCCCCTTCCATACACCTTTGAATACTAATCATAACCATTTAATTCGCCTAATGGAATTATTATTTCATCAAATCAGAATGCCCTACCACATTATCACCAGTAAAATAGTAAAACCGGTTTAATTCTTAAACAGACTCTATTTTACTTCCTTAAATCGTATTCTTAAGTCCAAAACAAACTGAATCCCACATCCTATTTATTCCCAATTTTCGACTTCCCAAAAATCAAGTTGTATTAAAAGTGTTTGTGCCAATATTAAGAACTTATATTATAGTCTCTGTTACCGGATAATAGAATAGAAAGCATTATCATAGCTCTAATGAAGCTTTCCGACCAGAGAATATATAATTTTATTTTTAATTCAAATTTAATTATATATGATAACTTTAAATAAGACTTTAAGTTATATTCATTGGTTATGAAATTATATTTAAAAACTATAATTATTTTAACCCAAATTAATATTTACAGAATAGATTAGACTCATATTATACCTATTACACGTCAGATTTCTTCAACTCTCCAATATATATATATATAGCGACTGGGGACAGGAACATACATAACAAACCTAGTTGAACTCATTTTTAATATTAGAGAACCCCTTAGACATCAATAATTAATTTCATGATAAATTTATTATGCATTTATAATTTACATTATAGTTTACGTTTTAATATTATGCCTTCAAAATTAAATTTAACAACGATTGATACAGCGTTGCCCCCCCCCCATATACTTTTTTAATCGACCACCAGATAAAAATAGCCGTTAGCAATAACTGTGATACACAGTTTTATAATAATATATGTTTTAAATAATACATGTTTAATTTAAATCTTTTTTTTAGCTTTGGATTCATTAAACTTTTTAACATCATATATTTTTTAACTCATATTTAAGGCAGAACAAAATTTAACCCTTCAAAGCATATAACGCCTCAGATAAAAATAGCCGTTATAAAAAACTGTGTCTACCGGGATTAAAATTTTTTTTTTGTAATTTAACATCTTTATTTTCTAGTTTTTAATTAAGTTTTTTGACTTTATTAAACGTTTTAATCGCACATGTCTTTCTCTTACACATAATTTAGACGATACTAATTAAACCCTTCAAAGCAAATAACGTATCCGATCGTGGTTTATGCGAGATACTCCATGTTCTCTACTAAGTGAAAACAAGGCTAAAGATAACCGGAAAGTTAACGCATTCTGAACTGGAAACCAATGGTACTGATATTGTAAAGACTCTCTCTCTCTCTCTCTCTCTCTCTCTCTCTCTCTCTCTCTGTATATATATATATATATATATATATATATATATATATATATATAGACAGATAGATTGATATATGTATTGATATATACCTTCATATATATATATATTAGACCTCTTCAAAATTGACTTTTTTCTTCAAACATATGGAAACTGATATTATTCCCATTCTCCAATGTCTAAATCAGCTAAATATACCAGTTATTGTGATCTTGGACCTTGGCTATGTTTGCCTCAAGAGCCATGTAATTTTATTGTTGACGTTTTTCAAAAACGCTGCAAAATATGGGATATTATGTCCTTTTTTTCATTGTAGCTTTCCAGAGGTTGATGCTATAGCATTGAAAGTGGTACCAAATGAAAGCTAATAAGATTTTCTTGCATATGGTAGTAAGCACAATAAAACACATGAACACCTGTGTAAATTTTAACTAATGTTAATGCACAAACAGCTGGGACACTACACAAAATCAGTTTGGTAGTATGATAGCACTGACTGACACATATATTGCATAAGACACTGTCAGATAAGATGTTACTAATACATGTATTATCACTTGTTCAATGTGGCTTGTTTGAAACTGTCAAATTTTTTCCTGTGGTACTCCACAACTTGTAGTAAGCAGCTTCTTTTTTCTGGGTCACTTGTGATCTGAGTTGCAAAGTCACTCATTAGTTTCACACCTCTCTCAGCCATATCATTGGTCACTTTCACTGACCTCACAAACTTCTGTGCATCCCTGTAGCTGTCATTGTCTTCCCAGGTGCCAGCAGGAGTAGTGAGCCAGTCCCATTTCACTCGAAGAGCATCAAACAGAAAGTGAGACTCTGGCCCTACCAGGTCTGTGAGAACTGTAGCTGCATTGATGACAGGAAACACTGGCGTGCCTTTCCTGTAACTCTCAGGTTTCTCTGTTTCTGACAGCTTGACTGCGAGCTTCTCTTTTGCAGACTGTGTCATGCTGGCATGTGAACTGAACAAGGTGAATGACACTAGTTCCTGGGTCAGACACCAGCAGTGGTTGTTCATTTTCCTGAGAACAGAGGTTGCCAGTTCATAGTCATACTGCTTGTATTGCAGCATGTTCTTCATAAGCTGGATGTCATGGATAGGTGCATCAGCTGCAGATGTGGTGGTCACCCAGTGGCTGGTGTAGAATAAGGTCAGGAACTTGTTCATCCTCTCCAGCTTGAAGATAGTGTCTGTGTTGTATTTTAGTTCCTTGGAAAACATGAGCATCTTCATACATTAAATGTTCCTGGCCATCCAGCGGCTTGGTAAATGGCACCTGGCTTGGCCCAGTGGATACCTCGAGGAGGTTCCTCACCAAGCAGGATCAGGCACAGCTCTGCCACCTCTCTGTAATCTGCCCTCGGACTTGCTTCCTCAAGGAAATTGCTTAAGACTGCAATTGTGCTTGTCTTCTTCTGTTTCAAGTCTTGTTCAACTAGGCCCAGAACTCTTGGGCAGTCCTTAACCAACTTGTCCCACTTCTCTTTCACATTGCTGAACATTGGGTTATCAAGACTCTTGACCTTGCTGAACACAGCCTCCCATACACTTCCAATTATTACCTCTTATATGTGATGGCGACAAGCGAAGTAGAATACCTTTTTGCCTAGTTTTTCTTCAATAAGCTTTGCTGCACCCTTGTTGATGCCACTGTTGCTTGCTGTGGTATCAAATACTAAGCTTACAATGTTGTCTATGAGGCCCCATGTTTCTATCAGTTCCAATGTAGCATTACACTGTTGGATTCCTGTGGAACTTTCTATGAAGGGCACACCAAGCAGCTTCCCTTCTTCATACTGTGGAGTACCAGAGACGAGCACTGCAAGACTTTCCACTGGGTTTCTTTTACCAAGAATATCCCGTAGAAGTTTTCCATCCCAGTGTAGTGTGCAGTAATCTGGCGGACTTTCCTTGAAGTTATTCATGTAACTTTGGCACAAGTTATGACGAGTGTTTATCCTATTTCGTCTTGTAGTAGAGGCTGATATAACAAAGTCATCAAGATCTGCGCCTCCTGCCTTCAACACTGCAGACACCATGGCTGTAGTCTGGTTGTTAGAGAGTGACAACCGATCTGCAGTGCTACAAATCTCTTCACTGGTCATAACTGAGTGTGGAAAGTGTAAGGTTATCGTACTTGGTTTTGATGAACAGCTTGGTGTTGTCTCAGTGTATTCTCAACCCTCACTAGTACCAGAGTCTTGACTGTTCTCTGGGTCTTCATCATTTGAAATTTTCCCAACTTCTGCTGCTGCAGCAGTCACTGATGATAACATTCTCTCTTCTCTTTCTTCTCGGAAGCTTTTCTCTCTAGACTTCTTCTCAAACACCTTATCATGACCTGACATGTGTGCCAGGCGAGTTGTCTGTTGGTCCAAGTAGAAATTGACGTCCTCTTTCTTGGTCTACTTTGTGAGCAGCCTGTTGCTTCTTATCTCCTCCACAACATCCTTTGCTCCAATATCAAATAACTTGTCTAAGTCCTTCAGAAAGTTAGCTCGTTTCTCTTCCTCTGGCTTTTTATTTCTTCCCTTGTTTTTAACAATTTTCCTGTACTTTTCATGGAGGATCATGAAACGGTTGACTGCATTTGGTCTAGTTAGTGTTTTAATCCTTGCCATATTCCAGAATGGCAAAACGACATCCACTGTATCATGGGCTAAAGACCTATTGTCACTGTTGGGATTATCATTCCTCAAATGCAGGAAATACTGGAACACCTGGCGATTAGTAGGAAGTTGAGAGCCCCTGATGCTGGAGCTGGGTTGCCCAATGAGATACACATCACTGAATGACCTTGTGGGAGGTGTTGCCACCTTTCTTCTCTTTTCAGTTAGTTCATCCCGTTCACTTGTATCGCTGACCACTTTCCCACAGCATAGTTGTCTTTCAGATGCCATGTTGTCAGCAGTTCACAAATCTTAACAAATCAGCTTTAACTTACAATCTGAAATGAAGAGATAAAACATACTTAGTGATAATAATAACTATACATGCATTAAGAGTAACATTTTTGAGATAAAGTTATGTATTATATGATGGCATCCTTTCCAAGCATAAAAAATATATATGTTTGTGCATTAAAATTAATTAAAATTAACACAGGTGTTCATGTGTTTACTACCATATGAAAGAAAATCTTATTAGCTTTCATTTGGTACCACTTTCAATGCTATAACATCAACCTCTGGAAAGCTACAATGAAAATTAGGACATAATATCCCAAATTTTGCAGCGTTTTTGAAAAACTTCAACAATAAAATTACATGGCTCTTGAGGCAGGCATAGCCAAGGTCCAAGATCACAATAACTGGTATATTTAGCTAATTTAGACCTTGAAGTATGGGAATAATATCAGTTTCCATATGTTTGAAGAAAAAGGTCAATTTTGAAGAGGTCTAATATATATATACACACATAAAATACACACGCATACACACACATATATATATACACACACACACACACATATATATATATATATATATATATATGGGTGTGTGAGAGTGTTTATATTTGAATGGAAACAACTGTTCAGACTAAGGGTTACTTTGAAAAATATTATTTATAAATGATTATATTTCTCTCTCTCCTTTTCTATCTTTTTCTTTCTCTGTTTCTCTCTTTATATATATATATATATATATATATATCAATACATATCTTTCCCTCTCTCTCTCGCTCTCTCTCTCTATATATATATATACATATATATATATATATATATATATATTTATATATATATATATAAGGTGCATATTCAAATGTAAGATAATTTGATGTGCGAAACAAGATTGACAATTTTACAAATGAGATGTATTTTCTTTCGAAATGAAAGACGTTTTAGTTTTATAAACGAAAAAAGAAACACAAATTGAAATGTAATAGTGCAATTCATTTATTATTCTGTCTTTTCTCATTCCAGATTTGTGACACATCATTTGTCATCTGTCGGACGCACCTAAAGTTGAAGTACACACACATGAACGGTGTAAAAGAGGTGCATAGCGATATTGATATGAAGAGAGAGAGAGAGAGAGAGAGAGAGAGAGAGAGAGAGATAGAAAGAGAGATCACCTGATTGGTTATAGATATAGACGAAAAAGTATACTGGTAAAAACAACAATAATACATCCGGTCAATGACACACACATACGCTCGTATACACACAACATCATCTGGATATTGATAGACATATCTTGTGGAAATCACAAACAAAAAGTAAGAAGGAAAGTCAAACATAGATGGACAAAGATGCATTAGATAAAGATGAGATGAGTAGAGAGAGAGAGGGGTGCACGCATTTACATGCCTAGAAGATCTCTTACAGAGGTAATCACAAAACAAGCGCATTGAAATACTTAAGCATATGGAATATAAAATAAAAACGTATCCAACACATTACGCAAAATTACCCTAAGTTGTTTATACAATAACTTTTGCTTGTATAACAGCATTACTTCCAACAAAGCTTTTGTCAGGTGATAACTCTTGATTCAGGCATGGTTTCGGGGCTGAATCATAACTACAACTAAAGCAGGGACCCCTAGAAGTGGCTCACGATACTACTAGACCTCGTTTGATTGTCGTCACTCTGGGATTCCCATATCCACGCAGATGCAGAGACAGAGAATTGTTTTGCATTTTCTACATTTATTTTAGTTGTCTGATAGAGAAATACCAAGTTTATTAAAAAACACGGAGGTTGAGTTGGCATTAAAACCTCGGCATCCGACTTCGATAGAAAATACAATCGTTTTCTAGTCTTTTCTGACATATTGTGCGCGTAGATCTTACTATCTATCCAATTTTCGGTAATGTCCTTAGTCAAAGGTGTATATATATATATATATATATATATATATATATATATATATATATATATATATATATATATATATACATATATATGTTTTTACACATATATTTATATATATTTCATATATATTCACTTATATAATAAACAACATTACATATATGTAGTTTTCAGTATTTGGTTCAACATAGTTCACTACATAATTTAGGTTCAATAGTATGGTAAAATATACTCATGACAAGTAAGTTATGCAGAATTACGTGCTTTATTCATGAGAGTAATCATCAAGCTAATTGTTTTGATTTATAATTGATCTTGCTTTTACTTTTGAAGTAGTCAAATCGAATCACTGATACTCTGCAAGTTACTTTATTCTGTTTACGAGAATAATAACCTCATAGGTCAGCTGCTTGACTGACTCTTCTTATACAAATATTTCTTTTTTTAATATCGGAACTAGAAAAAATGTTACCTATTAGAGTAATTACTCCTACGCCCACTAATACTAGTATCGGACAACTTATAACCTACCAAATAAATCACTAACTATTCGTAGGCAACATTAATATTCTATATAATATTCACTATCTATGATATTTACAATTCCGAAGATAATCGATGAAAACACTTGAGCATCCAAAAATACTGAGGTAAAACCTTGTACGGAAATATCGGCTGATTTGATTCCGAAGTGAGCTGGTTTATCCATGTTGTATATATTTGCGATTACTGACTCAAACCCCTCCTTTTCATACATTGAAAAAGTTGCAAACAACACTCTCAATTTTCGACGACATTTTGTTTTTGATCGGCTGTGAGCGAACACGGCATCGACTATTAACATAGAGTTCTCATTGACAAATGGTAATGTAAAATGGTTACTACACAACATTCTTATTTCTTAAACTCCTCTGCTATATTACGTAACTTGAATTTACGATTGGCAACACCGTGTTTGTGGATGGGTTAATATTTATTCTTGGACAACTGCCGAAGTTAGGCCACTTGAGCCTTCAGTATAATTTGTGTGTAGGACAGCGTTTAAAATCAGTCTACCACTTCTTAACCGTTGTTTTCAACGGTGCAGTGTTTGAATAAAACTTATTCAGCAATTGCTTTGCTTGAAAAGAACAGCCACAAATGACTTATCAACTTATGAATTTTAGAGTTCTCATGTTTTTGAAAATTAGCAACAGTGTCTTCACTTAAATAACTGTGATACGTAAACTAATAAGCCGACTGGGCTCAAATCTTCGTAAAAATGATCTGAATTCTTTCATTAGTGGCGCAAATTATATGTCAGACCCACATTATTAAGTAAACTGTTAAAATATAAAAGAAAAGGAAATGATGATTGAATAATAAAATAAAAAAAGAAAGGCAAGAAGATGAATGGAATGGGTTTTCAAGTAAATAAATAATGGCAGAAAGATCGATGAAAGATTATAACGAAATGAGAGAAGGAAGTAATAAATATACAAAAAAAGTATGTCGAGAAAATGAAAGGGGGCAATGAAGCATGGTGAAAGAATGAAGCAAATAAAGAAGATTGATAGGTCGGAAGGAATGATGGATATAAAGAAAGGAACAGGTAATGAATAGAAGGCATAATGGAAAAGAAAAAAGAATAGAAGTTTGAAGGAGCGTAATAGAAAACAATGAGGAAAGCAAGATTATAAGAAAAAACATATAAGTAAGATGAAAATGATTAATTATTTATGGGAGGATAGACGAAAGAAAATAGAAAAGAGAACAATTTCAATTTGGCTGACAGAAATTAGGATAAAAGTAAAGAATATGAATGCAAAATAGGAAGTAAAGAAACGTATTTGCGAATGAATATGCAAAGTGGAATCGACGGAAGTAAGTGAGGAAAGAAATTATTGAAGTGGAGAGGGGAGAACAGGATGGAAGAAGAAATAAAAGGTGGAGGTAAGAGATATATATATATATAGTGAGGAAAGAATGTAAGACGTAAAGAGGGTGATTATATATATATGAGAGGTAATTAAAGAATATGAAATTATATAAGGAAGGCAAAAAGGGGGAAAAAGATAAAAGGAAGGAAGAACAAATAACAGGAAAGGGAACACAGTAAAGGGATAAGAGAAACGCAAAAAGTACGTAGAAAGGTAATGACTAGTACGAGAGAGGAAAGAGAAAAAGAAAAACAAGATAGCAAAAGATGAAAAAAACGAAAAAGAAGTAATTGGTAATTAAAAAAGCGCAAGGGAAAACAATGAAATAGAGATAGAGCGAGAGATACAGAGAGAGAGAGAGAGAGAGAGAGAGAGAGAGAGAGAGTAGGTGAGAGAGATAGAAGAAAAATAAAAAGTAGACGAAGAGTTATTATTAGTAGGAGAAAGAAAGAAGACAAAAAGCGAAAAAGATGAAAAAAGGTACAACAAATAAAAATAAAAGAGAAAGAGGAAAGAATAGAGGACGCCGGAAGTGAGAGTGATTATATGTAAAAGAAAGAAGGAAGCAATATTAAATTTAAAAAAGAAGAGAACAAATATAAAAAGATGATGGGAAAGAACAACTAATAACAAGAAAATGAACAGAAATCACATAGAAATAACGTAAAAGGTAAAGCGGTAGGTGGAACGACATTAATACACATATAAACACGCACACTTGGTTCCTACATCTACCTACCTGGAAAATGCAGCAGTCAAACCGGACATATCATATTAAATAAGACAGAAAGAGAGGCAACACTGATTGAGGTGAGTGTTCCAAATGACAGTGGCTTAAACAGAGCAGAGAGGGAGAAGGTGACAAAATATCAAGGCCTAATGTATGATATGAAGAGAAACTGGAATTTACAAAACATCAACATTATCCCAGTTATAATAGGAGCTAAAGGCCTCATGAAGAAAAATTTCAAAAAGTATCTGGAAAGTATTCCCAAAAAACCAAGTGCAAAAGAAATCCAAATAATTGCACTTAAGAAAACGGCCAAAATCCTTAAAAGAGCACTCGGTTGGAGCCTCTAAATAGAATTTGATAGTCTGGCATTTGGAAGAATGCCTCGTCCCTATGCTAACGAACACAGAAATAAGAAAATTAGAGAGTAAAAAACATACATATATTACCAACTGGAGAGTTTGAATTGCAAACCAGACACACTTCTCGTGTATATTCGGTCTATCTGTACAAGGATTTGTCAGGACGACATGACATGCGGATACTTCCCCTTACAAGTAAATCCTGCCCAAATATTCAAAATAACATAGTATTCGAAGCACAAATAAAATTCCCTCGGTAGACTGGCTTGCGCGAGGAATGGTGTACATTCGGACACACGGATATCTATGTATCTCATATAGAAATCAAGTGCTATCATCAACAAATGACACTTTATTTCTGAGAACTTTAATTGAAGTAAAAAGAAATGTATGTATATGTATATATATATATATATATATATATATATATATATATATATATGGTATTTTCAATTCTAATGACCAAGAATGTATACATTTTTCTTGCCCAATTTCAAAAAATTCAATGTAACTTGACAACTGTTTCGCGCACAAAGAAACAACCGTGATTAACGTTTATGCAGCTTATCAGAAAACTATCAGATCACACCAGGAAAGAAAATTGTCAAGAACAAAAAATAACAAAATACTTTTACATGTATTTTCCGCAAACAATCAGTTTCTTAAGAGCATCCAAGGATTCGATTCATAGACGACCGGACATTTTGTATTTATAACGCAAACCTCTGAAAACACGATCAACATTTCAAACGATGCAAGTAAGATAATCTAATAGTTAATGGAACGTAAGAAAAAGAACATTTTTAATCATCAAAAATCTTTTATAATGTTATCGCTAAGTTAAGGCGTACGGTTATTAAAAATCCAAAGATACAACATTTGGTATCAGAAAAAACGAGCATACACCAATGTTTAATGGTGTCAGCTATTTACGACACATGTTATTGTATAGGCGTATGATGATCTATCATTTAATATTCAACAAGCTACTATTTTTCTGTTATGTCGTAATCAATTGTTAAAGTGTATATACAAATGTTTGTCTTTATAATAATCGTTCAGTTGACAATCAATAAGAACTCATTGGTCGGATGAGAAGTCACTGCCATTGACTTCTCTCGGCCCGGACTTTTGTCCAGCGGTCTCAGTAGCCACGGCTACTACTTTTTTCTCATCAACCCATCATGTCAACCCAATATTTCGATGTACCTTCATGTCATTTTTCTTTAAATTATCATCCTGAGGAAGTCTTACAAATAAAGACGAAACGTTGATGAATATATCTAAAAAAAATATTTCCAATTACGTCGGATTTCTCTCATCCTACCTTTCTCATATATATATATATATATATATATATATATATATATATATATATATATATATATTTATTTATGTGTGTGTGTGATTGTGTGTGTGTGTGTGTGTGTGTGTGTACATGGTTAGAGGTCTATTTCAGGGCATATTAGTATGATAAATAATCAACAATATTTTTTACAAAACATGTATATATTTAAATAAAATTGACACAAATATCCTCGATGTTACTTATTTATATATACATTCTATTAATCTCTATTTGCCTTAAATGACTACTCACTTTAAGTCTTGAAATCGTCCACGGCGTTTTGTGAAACTTTGGTATATGGTAAATGTCGATTAATCCTCCTTTAAACAATGCACAACAGACAATATGTCATAGAATTTAAATCTGGCTAGTTAAGAGCTCACATGATGGTAAAACTTCTCTGATTACCAGGCTTGTGTTTCAGTGTCTTTGTGAGAAGGAACCCAGCTTTGTTGGTCTTTCATTGCATATGTCCCGGAAAGTACACCGCTCCATTTGTTTATTTTTTTCATCAGACTCCATCTTGAAAAAAAATAAAAGCAGCAGCAGCGGATGAACTGTTTTGTTGCCGTGACGTGGAAAATTACTGGCTCCTGCTGCTTTTGTCATGGTAGAAGATTTAATTAACTCTTTTGCCGCTGTGACGTGGAAAACTACTGACCATTGCTGATTGTTGTTTTTCCGAATGGACCCTTGTAGAACATGTCACCCGTATTCCCTATTTTTTAGACGTGAGGAGTGACCATCTTATTTTTGAGCTAGCTAAAATAAATAAATATATGGTCAGGCGACTTTCAAACTACATTCGATAACAATAAATTCCGACATGAATTATTTTTATAATGTATTCGTTTAACAAGCCAACGACTGTAATGACTCTCTTTCTCAATGAAGTCACTAGTTTTTTACCCCAAACTAGGGGGTCCGGATACCTCCCAGAAGTCGACTGTCGAGATAGAGACAGAGACCCAGAAGAGTAGCAGCAAAACAAACGACTTTTTCCAAGGCTAAAGCAAAACTACTCAATGCGATAAACCTTTTCACCGTTTCAACTCTTTGCTAATCAACCCGGCTCCAGCCTGCCCTTTTCTAGTCTACAGCAGTCCTGCAACACGCAGAATCCCCGGCAGACTCCCAAACTATCAGCAGCTACCTAGTCTTCTGCAGTACTCTCCAGTGGCCCAAGGCTAACTTCAACAAATCCATCCCTTGGTCACGACCACACGAACAAGACCTACCCGAGGGACCTCATCTAACCTCAGAGACGTCTACACAAATCTCCGTGTGACACACATTTTAAGTGTCCAGGTTCCTGTTGACACAACTTCCTTTCCTGTTTCCAGTGACGTCATCTCATCTATCCAATCTACCTTATTACCTTTTATGGTAAATAAACTTTTATATCAAACTGTTAATCTTTGTTTGTCCTCACTCCTTATTGTGTATGTGTATTTGTCCTCACCATTTTCTTATTGCCTTGTCTCGTTTCTTAGTGTTGAAACCGATCAAAATCAACAATCGACGCCGCAACACATACTTTATATATCTATGGCTTAACAACCGTTATAAACAAATCAATGCATCAAGTATAGTTGAGCCTAAGACCTTGTGTAAAAAGGTAAGTTTGAATGACACAACCTTCACTGCCTAGAGCTCCTTAAACCATCACAGTAGCCACATATTTGGTGTGTATCTCCTTGAATACTTCAGAAGAATATACACAAAGTCACCTGCCCGTCTGTTTATGCTTTGATAATCACGAACCTCTTGGTCAAACTGAATCTTCTCAAAACATGACCTGGCAACATGTAAAAAGTTATAAGTTTCCAAATAACTATGGTGTTATGCTAAAAAACCATATCTTCATGTATTTTCTTTTTATTTTGTTTAATATATTCCTCTAAATGGTTTATCTGAAATAAACAAAATAACATGAGAAATGATTTGAATGTGTATTTAACTTAAAATAATATGTTCTCAAATAGAACGCTCTCTCTCTCTCTCTCTCTCTCTCTCTGTATATATATATGTATATATATATATATGTATATATATATATATATATATATATATATATATATATATATATATATATATATATATATATATATATAAGCCCACAAGGTAAGCTGTTTCTTCCAAACAACATTTTCTGTTGTCAGCTCGCTTCAAAGTGAGTTTCTGCTACTGTTCCGGTAACTAGTTTCATTTTATATAAATAATTAATTTAAGATTTATGTCAGCAATATTTAGTCTATGAATTACATTATGTAACGATTGTGTCAGCCATGTTTTATTTTCAAATCCATACAATTGAATATCATAAAAAGTAAACTTTAAATAGATGCCATTCTATTAGTTTTTCAAATGTAATTTGTCCAAATTGATTTTAAACTTTAAAAATATTAATAGATTGATAAATAGTTTTTAGATAGAGATATTGAGTGTGGAAGATGACAATGTAATGAGACAGAGAAAGAATAAAGGATACTTAAAACTTTACACGAAAGAAAAAGGGTGTAAATATTTGCAAAATCTAAGTAAAAAAGTGATATGTAAATGCAAACAATAGCATCACAATATGTTTCACGGAATAAACCTATCCTGCGCTCCCTTTCTCTCTCTCTCTCTCTCTCTCTCTCTCTTTCTATATATCTATCTATCTATCTATCTATCTATCTATCTCTCTCTATATATATATGTATATCTATATCTATATCTATATATGTATATCTATATCTATATCTATATATATATATGTATATCTATCTATATATAATATATATACATATGTATATATATATATATATACATATATGTATATATATATGTATACACACACATATATATATATGTATATATATGTATATATATACATATATATATGTATATGTTTATATGTATACATATATATGTATATATATGTATATATATATGTATATATATATATTATGTATATATGTATATATATACACATATATATGTATGTATATATATGTATGCGCACACACACACACACATATATATATATATATATATATATATATGTGTGTGGGTGTGTGTGTATACCAATACATATAAGAAATAATAGCTCTGAATAAAACTAAATATAAAAGATTCTATAACAAAAACAGAACAAACAATGTTTAAAGGGAAAACAATCCAAAACTGAGTTTTAAAACAAACTAAAAAAGTTACAAAACAAAGAAAAACAACACAAAATAACAACAGAAAAGAAAGGAAACGTAAAGAATCTTTTTTTTAAGAATGCGGTGTAAAGAGTGTGGAGGGCTTGAAATGACAAAAGGGAAGGAAACGCCGAAGACATACGAGTAAGGAAAGATGGAAGCGAATTATAGACAAATAAATCATTGTTGCTGCTAATCGTATGCCGAACACGGGGGTCATTGCGCCTCACCATCCATCACTGTCCACATTTCATTGGAACGCTCCGAAAGTTAGAGGCTCCTACTCTCGGTAATGTCGCTCATACATTCCGTCCAGTTGAGTTCGTGGTATAAGGTAGGGAGACAATACAAAATAATACTGGACAGTTGTTTCTGGGTTTTTTACTATTTATTTTTGTGCAGGGCTGACACATTTAAAGGAATTACAGAGACATTAACAAAATGAGCAGACATCTAAAGTAATAAATGAGGATTTTTGCGCATCGCATTCTCGAATATTGTCTTAACTCTACCCGAAGAGAAGTGATACAATTTCAGAAATAACGCATATTGACTAAATATACAGCACTAGTAATAGTGGGGATGCCCAATCGTTTTTATATCTCTCGTGTTTGTTAGATTTGCTTTCTTCCTTCAACAGCAAGGTTTTACACAAGGCCGGAAGATATAGAAAACCAGCACCGCCGAAGTGGCTCTCTGGTTGTGTATAAAAATAACCGAGAACTGTCTCGTCGACACTCTTTGGTAAGTCATCTTTGCCAATGGGCAATAAACTAAACCCTCTCTAAGTAAGAGGTACATCTTGGTTGGGAGTAAAACCTAGAACTGAACCAGAACTTACCTCATTCTGACAAAAGAAAAAGTCTGCCCATCAACGAGCTAGGTTCTCTCTGCCAGAATGATGCCAGGGACCTATACTAAGTTAGTGTGAAAACAACCGACGAACGTGTTATAAATATTGATACATCGGTTCAAACTATCTAATTTGTTGTGAATTAGGTGTCGGCTTCAAAAATGTGTTCCTCAAATGTCTTCAATGTTTACATTTTACAAATGAATTGTCGTAGTTCTTTTCTTTCTTGTCGAAGTGATATGCCTTCTTTTCCGTTAAAGACTGACACATTTAGAGAAAATGAAGAAACATTATCAAAGTCTGAAATGAGAACATCAGGAAGTGGTATTTTAGTGTAATAGGAATGGACTTTCATCCAGTGATTAGTGTACACATTGTAAGTAAATCATACCTGAAGAAATGGATACATACTGCTAGTCCCAACTGTTTGTGCTACACATCATTAACGGTATATCGTGATTCATAATTGGATCTTAATGTTGGTGGTCCGGTGTGATCTAGAATCTACAATGTGTGTTTAAAAACAGAAAAGCAACGAACTTTAGTATTTTTTTAGTTTGTGTATATTGATCCGCAATGACCTCTGCTGCATCAACTAAAACTGCTAAGTATAATCAGTTCTAAGAGACAGTCTATGGAGGTGGAATTTTCAATCGTCAGTACAGGCGATACAAAGAATACACTTACGAGTTACTTAAGACATCTGCATTGTCATGGCTGACAAAGCTATCTCCGTTGAGTAAATAAAGGATTCCATTTAAAGTTCCGTACAGATTCCAGAGTTTGACATGGATATGTCTGAGTACTACAAGACGCACCTGAAAAAGGGTCGAAGTTTACATCAACCGAAACGTTGTTCAAATAACATCTAAGAGAAAAGAACAAATTCAAATAATTCAAATTTAATATTTTTCACATACACACAAAGATGTTATTCATTCTTGTTTTTCAGACCATAGATGTACAAAAGCTGTATCAGTAAGATAACGCATTCTCCTTTACATAACAACTAATAATTTAATTTTATAATTTCTTCGCATTACTTTTCTACAATAAGTTGCAGCTATACCTCGTGGCATATCTCTTTAAAAGAGGGACACAGTTTTAATCAACCTAAGTAAGGGTTCACATATTATATTTACTCACTAGTCTGGCATATAATTATTCCCGTTGCATTAATACTTATCAAATTTAAGTGAATTTAGTTCATAATAACTTCCAATATTTGGAGACTTCCTTGTTCTGATACCTCTCAATAATTTCCCTTTCACCCACTCTGTGCCTTACACAAAGCAACAATTCCATGAGCAAAGTGGATTTCCTAGAGCTAACCGTCTCACTACCGCAGGGCTATGTTCCAGCTGAGTACGATATTGTCATTTTGAAGTTCAATGTAAACAAATTATTGTTGAGCTGTTGTCATAAATAATCAAATTCTGCCAAACTTCCACTATCATTACCAATCACCACTCATTAACTATATATCTTCCAATACCCTTGTGACCTTGATAAGCGGTGACTCTTTGGTAAGAAAAAAGTGAACCATTATATTAGAAGAAGATCTTTGGAAAGTAGCTGGTAGGTTTCTGTAACTCATGTGTATATGAATTTTATTTGTAATCACTTGCTTGATAAATAGAGCAGGTTTTAATTTAAATGACATTCAAGTTAAGGAAATTGCCTGTATTGAAGTAGTATGATAATTCGAGATACTATCCTGGTAATATTAAGGGGACTGGTCGCATGCTTTATATATTATCAACACCTATAATGTGATATTTTATTGATTAGTCTTACGTAAAATATTTAGATAAATCTAATTTAGTCAGCCCGTAGCATAGTAAAAAAAAATAACTAAAAAGTACTTTTTTAGGGTAACAGTTTAAGGAGATGTATATCACTATTGCTAACCGTATGTCGATCGTGCAGTTAATGAATCTACTATTCGGACATGGTAATTAACTTTTTAATATGCTTATATTTGCTTCGAAGCAAACTTGACAAAGTCACAAACAAAATAAAATATTTCAAAATGTTGCTTTTCTCCTATTAATATTTATTAATGCCACTCATTTGTAAAAACATAATTAATTTAAAAAATCTAATATCAATAAAATAATACCAATTCATATCAAAATGACAAAAAATAGAACACACCAAAGAGGACATATCAAAATATCATATTCCCTGATTTCATCAGTGAATATCGACCAAAGTACGTGTTATCGAATTAGTACTTAGTGATTTAGCTAGTAGTATTAGGGCTTTTAGTTTTGCAATGTTTACTGCATGGAGCATGGTCGCATTTCAATAGATATCCTGTATAGCTGGTATATTGGAAAATGTCCACTGACTGCACACGCCTTCTGTACAAGGATGTTGTGAGACATGACATCAAGGAAATCGATAGCGATATTAGATCATTGCAGATACACAATCAAGATGGAATATAGCGTTTAACCAACATCTGAAAGCAGAGGAAGAGAAACTGATGAACGCTGCTGTAGAAGTGCGTATACGCATAACAAACAACAAAGCCAACAGTCAAGGGGCCACACATGTTGGTGACCTTTGTGACAGAGACTCCTGCCCTCGCATTTGTATTTTACGCCACAACATGTAGTGCTCCAGCAGTGAAAAACATCGGGAACGCTAGGCTAAGGGTACATAACCCATAGTCAACCATGACCGACGAAAGCCTGCTGAATTGAAATCCTCCGCCTCACCGTTTTGTGACTAAAAACGTAGATTATTAATCGGGATCAAATATAAAAATCGTTGTAATCGATAAAAAGTTGTTTTCTTTTTTTTAATAACACTGGAATTATTTGCTTTAAATAACTGAAAAAATCGATGTTGTATTTATCTTGTAGGAAAAAAAAAATCATAAAAGGTCGAGGAAAAATAAATTTGAATTCATATATAACATACCGAACGAATAACTTAATAAGAATCAAACACTGTTAGTGTTCTTATAAATATTATTTCATGTGTTACAATGTTTAATGCTTCCGCTCAATTGTTGTGTCTCTTATTTAGAATTAAAAAGCGGATGTATTTCGCAATATGTCCACATATACATAAAGAAAACTATTTATGTATTTATATATATATATATATATATATATATTATATATGATATATGTGTATGTATATATATATATGTATATATATATATGTATATGTATATATATATATATAAAGCAAAGTTTTCTATATGTGGCTGTATGTATCTCGATGAATGATCGTTAAACTGTTAGGCTAAGAGCCACACCCACCGCATATTTGGAATCAGCACTTCCGAATCGATGTCTTTATCGATATCATAAGTTTATGACTTTTTAGGAAACATAAATATAAGAAACAAATATTCTAACATGCCTCACCCCCTTTCTAAGCTGACCGACTCACATAAAACTTAACTTTTTCACTACGCGTAAGAAAACGGAATAAATATAAATGAAGATTATTTTCTTTCGTCAAATCATCGTACGTATTTGACATCGTTTTTTAAATTTTTTAATTCGAAAGGAAATGTCTCTTTTGGTTTGTAATTTTTGTTTTAATTGAAGTATTTTAGATTCATCCGGACTTTCTATCGATACGCTAAATAAGCGTTCACATTCAGTTCCAATAGTTTCAGGTTCGAATCTCACACTAGAACTACTTATTTACTATAGATTTCCAGTTATTTTCTTAAGCGATATCGATCATCGTATTACGCCTGAATAATGCACTTGTTTTATTTTTCAATTATTTTATTACGATTTAAAAAAATATAAATAAACGTTTTCGTTTGAATTGACGTGCAGTAGAGACAGGTTTGAGAAATCTGGCGTTTGTGGATGTATATATATATATATATATATATATATATATATATATATACACTACTCTGAAGAAAGTAATACAAGTAAAATTGTCTGCATTAAATCATGGAATATTCAGGCGACTGATACTGTGATATATTTACTTTAAATAATGGGGGGGGGGTGGAATACTTATAGTCGCATGGGTATAACATACAGCAATTGAAAGACTTCGTAATCCAAGGTCACATTTCAAGTATATAAAATCTAAACACGTTTATCGATAGATATAAATAAATTGACAAAAAATGAAGAAATCGGAATTCATAAAACAAGAACACAAAAAAAGTAAAGAAAAAAGGAGTCTAAGAAAGAATGAGAAAGATTCAGTTTAAAATTAAATTCACAGCTGCATATGAAAATGGGCGAAATAAACGAAATAGAGAACGAATGATAACTCTAAAGAAAAAGATGAAGAAAAAATACTTTGGTGAAAAATTATTAAATGAGATGAGAAATACCAACACATTAGGAATCTTTTTAAATTGAAAACGAAAATTATATTGAAAATGAGAAAAATATTATCAAAGTAATAAAATTAACAAATAAGATTATGTTATAAAGAACCTTTTCAAAATTCAAAATGAACAAACTATTGTCTATTAGAAACATTCGGAGTACTTTTCCCACCTTGGGTGTTATTCTAAAGATGTTTCGCCCGATGTAACCTTCGACCTTCTTTAGGTACGTCTTGTCTAACTCGGGAATTTTTATGTCGAACTTGGGAATATGTACGGAATGTTGACCAGTAGTGAAATAGATCAAATTGCTAAGTGAATATAAGTTTTAAGTGACAGTCATCTAAAGGTTGAAGGTTAAATTCTTATTACTAAAACACAATTACGAATTGCTTAAGAATTCTATTCGATCATTACTAGCGGGTTCGAGAGCAAGCTCCTCTACTGGATTGAATAAAAGATACCGTAAGAAATTTCGTACAGATTCCCGAGTTCGACATAAAAATCCCCGTGTCTGACAAGAGGCACGTGGAGAAAGTCGGAAGTAACATCAGCCGAAACGTAATTAGAAGAGCATCTACGATACAAACAGTAGTCTAGATAATCTGAATGGTACACATTATCGATCATCATGGAAAATAAATTCCAAAACAAAATTACTGTTACACATGGATACATGGAGAGAAGAAAACATACATCCAAATTCATGAAATAAATAAAAAGGTGCCAAATAAATTAACAACTAAAAAAGTATTATGAGAACAGATGGACTTTAAAATAAATATCATGGATTCTTATAAAAAAAGAATGAAAAAGGAGGACAGAGAGAAAATACATAATCATTACATATAGCGAACGAAAGGAATGTCTAAGGAAAGAATTAAATAAAAGAAAGAAAAAATGTCCGTCGAAAATAACAATGAACGTGTTATGGGGAAAACACTAAAAAAAATTAAATCAAGATACATGTACAAATAGATTAGTGGTGTGTTATGCTCCGTTCTTTACTTGTCCTAACATTAAAATATTCTGCAGCAAAAATAAAGAATTAAATCATGAAATAGTTGTAATTATTAACACTTTATTCAAATAGATTGCAAACATTCCTTTCGCACCCTAAGCCTCGCATACACATTCACATCATGCTGGAGGGAGCAAAATGCGGAACATCTGCTAACTTTAACCTAGAGTTATCCTCTCTCTTTTGTAATTCTCTCGATCGGTGACGTTACTCTCTAAATTATTTCTAACACATTTTGCGGCACTTTTTTACAGTAAGATCCGTGCTAAATGCTGAGGGTTTACGGAAAACGCCGGAAAGTCCCTAAGCGAGACGAATAAGCAGACGAAAGCTACACTTTCAAACTGAATGACCCACTGAACTTGCGAACTGATACAAATGCGATTTCAACATGAACTTTTACACGGTATCACTGAATGTCGCAACTCTTAAAGAAACGATAACCCTAACCCTGCCTCAGCCCTAATTCCCAAACCTCTCCTAACCTTAATTCTAAACCCTGTCCTGGATCTAACGAGATAAACAAAAATAATGGTGCATCTATAGTGAAATGTCTTATAATTTAATAAATACTGGATAAATTTTAGCAATTGTTTGTGTACAATCTTAGTTTCGGCTAACACGTAAGTACATAACAAAGTTTATGAATTTCTTTAAATATTTTAATGTTGGGCCTAAACAGCAGAAGCACCAAAATAATCAGTAAGAAGAGTTTTAAAAAAAAAAGAAATTTCGTAAAAAAATGTAAAACAACACTTACTGGATTACCTTTTCACTGTTATTATCACTGTATTTATTTGTAATATTATGTTTAACGAGGAAAAAAAAACGTAAAACAAGATACTTTTTAATGTAAACACTTATTTGAATCTTCGTAAAAAAATGAATATTCATTTAAAACAAATTTGTTGCCTTGTTTTGTTACGCTTGTAAATCATGCCTGGTTTTTGTTTTTGTGGGACGCAGGAAAGTCAATGAATTTTTCATATCGGCACTGTCCGGCGTTTTACGTAAATATCCGGAAATCACCGATGCTGAGGTACTTTTAGCGCGGGTCATACTGTAAAAAAGTACCCATTTTCTCATCGTGATTTCTCCAAATACAAACAATATAATGTTTATATTTACATTTTTGTCTCAACTTGGCAATTATCAAAACACACACAGTCGCATTACACACGCGTGCCTGACTAACACTTCTGACTTACATCTTGTAACACTCTAGGTTACAGCTCGTATTTATTATCCTGCAATTTTGATCACTACATGTGAATCTCGTTACATGGTAAAAGAGAAATAAATGTATTAAATAAGGATAGAAAGAATGAAAACAAAGAATCATTTATCAGTGCCGTACATGATCTGGAATGAACTAGAATTGAGAAATTATAAAATTATAAACTTTATCATTCTACTGTTTCATTCTATATAAAATATCTTACCAAGAAAGTATCAGAGTAATATAATATAGTCTTTCAAAAGTGTGGAGCGTAAATTGCCTCATATATATTGACGTAGACTGTTTAATCAAGTATGACTCTTTCAAACTCTGTATGAACAAGTGTAGTTGGCATCGATTTAAACACCGTAGAAAGTCAGAAGCCATCCAAGTACTCCCTGTTATTTCTCTATTAGCAACGTGTGTATTCAATTAATCGTATACCATAGATCGCTGGCAATAAACATTTCGTGTTTGCATAACATAACTCTAAACGGGCGGATTTGCGTAAAATAGACAACTCAAACGATTCGTCCTAAAGATGTTCCCAATATGTAAATTTCAGATTTTTAAGAAAAGCAAAATTCTTTCGTTGTATGATAATATTTAATCAGTCTTTGTCAGCTAATTTAAGTGATTTAAACTTAAATATATAAAGTATACGTATATATCTATATAAATCTATATGAGGTATTAATAATTCGACAATTAGACAATACTTTTACGTATATATATCTATATATATATATTTAAATATATATATATATATATATATATATATATATATATAAATAAAGAGAGAGAGAGAGAAATGAAAGAAGAGAAAAATGTGTAAATGACAAATTTATTACCTCTTCAGTTCTATAACACTAGGTGCATCCCATCAAAGACTATTTATTTTTCCGTCCATATGCCAAGGCTTTTCAAAGAATGGATTCTTATCATCATAGGAATGCAAATAGATAGATAAGTTGGCGAGGGATAAAGTAAAAGTCATAATTTGAAAATGTCATAATTTGTTTAAAAATGTAGCTTTAATTAAAGGAAAAATAAATACTCTTCAATTGAATATCCATTGTGTTAAATAATTGAAGAAGAAATAGATTTGTCATTTTCACATTTTTTTACTCTTCTTTTATTTGTGTAATTGCTCTATCCTTTAAATACTTTACAATAGGTTCAAATATTTAAAGTAGACGTTCTACGTTTTGTTTCACAGTGTTAATATATATATATATATATATATATACAGGGTGACCCCCAAAAAACGGGCCCCAAGTCTAATTAAGCCCCATTTTTTAGTGTTTCGTCTGAATGAAATGAATTTTGGGGCATAACTAGTTTATTATATTCACAACATCATATCAAAACACTAGGGTATTTGGCCTTTTTTTCTCCGTTTTACAGCATGTGTTCTAGGTGGACTCCTTTTAGCTCCGTGCATTTCTTGAGGCGCAGAACGAAGTTGTCCATGACGTTCTTAAAGACTGAATTGGGAATGGCTCTCATCTCCTCCCTGATGGCTTCCTTGAGTTCCGTTATGGTTCTGGGTTTCCTTGCGTACATTCTGTCCTTAAGATAGGCCCAAAGGAAATGATCTGGGGGGGGGGGCTTAGGTCCGGGCTATGGGGTGGCCACTCAAAATTAGTCTTGAGACTGATCACTGCGCCTCCGAAATTCTCTTTCAGGCAATCTCGGGACAGGTTTGAGGTGTGAGAACTAGCTCCGTCTTGCTGGAACCAGAACTTGCTCATAAGCGACAGGTAGAGGGTCTGGAGCTCACTCTTGAAGGTTTTGAGGACCTCCACATACCGCTCCTTGGTGACTGTCACTGCGGCGCCAGATTCTTCGATGAAGATTGGTCCGATGATGCCTCTGACCGAGATTGCAGCCCCCACCGTGCAATTAAGAGAGTGCAGGGGCTTGGTGGCTACTTCATTTGGTCTGGAGGACCCCCAGAAGACATTTGTCTTGGAGTTCGCCTTTCCGTCAAGATGGAAGTGGGCTTCATCTGAGGTCCAAAGTAGGTTAAGGAAACCTGGTGTCTCCTCGATCTTATCGAGCATCTTGACTGCCATAGCCCTCCTCTGCTTTTTGTCTGAGGCTGTAAGAGTCTGCAGCGTCTATATTCTGTATGGGTAAGCCCTGATATTGTTCACCAGCACTCTCCTGGAAGTCTCACGGGAGATACCGAGAGACTGACTTCGCTTACTCACAGAGCGTTTCGGACTCTCCTGGAGAGACTCTCTCACACTTTCGACCAGCTCGGCTGTCCGATTCTTGGGACGTCCCGGGTGGCTTCAACGGTTCTCACTGGCAGCGTTGAAGTTCTCCACGGTCCCATACTTCTCGAAGTGGTCCACCCAGTTCTGAATTCTGCTTTTGGGTGGACCCTTTTCACATCCGAACTTATCCATGAAACTGTCCTGGGTTTTCTTAAACGAGCCTGTTTTGTAGTAAAATTTAACACAGTGTATTCTTTGTCCCAGCTTCAACTGTGGTCGTTGATTCTGCCATGTCCTGTAAAATAAGGGCAATTGGTGAATAAATAAAGGAGATATCACATAAAGTGTACACGGAGCCCGCTTTTTTTTAGTCACCCTGTATATATATATATATATATATATATATATATATATATATATATATATATATATATATATATATAGTCTCGGAAGTATCTCAACCATTAAAACTATATTAGGGAAAAAAAACAAAAAAAACAACCTTAAGTCCGAAGTCGTCCAGTGGAAAATCCCTCATGTAAGTCAATTTAATTATTACAGTAATTATATTAGTTTGCTTCTAATATTATTTCAGGGATCATCAGTTATTTACCATGAAAAACTGTTTCGGGAATTTAAATATATATATATATATATATATATATATATATATATATATATATATATATATACCGTTTTGTCCTGATATATATATATATATATATATATATATATATATATATATATATATATATGTGTGTGTGTGTTTTGTAGTGTATGTGTGTGTTTGTGCAAAGTGGAAAGAAAAAGAACCAAAATAGCTGAAAAGGCTTTCAAGAGATTTGTGTCACCTTCTCGTAGATGTCAGTCAAAGGGCAATTTGGTATCATAGAGTCACTGAAGTGCAGACACAAAACATTGGATAAGTGAATCGATGTTAAGATCCGATTAATGTGCCAACGTGATTCTCGTGGAAATCGACAAAACCCTAACATCGAAGAGGCTGATAAACAACTGACTGACAAGAATGGCAATAGCGGCCATTCTGGGGATGCATCCACTCAATCTCGTCGTTTACCTTTAACATGATTCTATTTCAAAATGGACCTTGACAGACCGAACAAATAAGATAAGTTGGCGGTGGAGAAGCCAAAATTCTAATTATTTAAAAATTATTAAGTAATGGAATAATTGAGTTCCACCTACGATTGAACTAAACATCTTTCTATTAGATTTACCTCATTTTTCATCTTTTTCAACGCTGGCTTCAAGAAAACCATTATTTTCTTGCTGTAAATCTCCTTTCACTGGACACCTTATCAACGGATATTTACCAACTGGACAAACCCCATATTTCTTTACACGCATATGCTCACTCTCCATTACTTAATAATTTTTCAAATTTTGAATTTTGGCTTCTTCACTGCCAACTTAGCAATCTATGTTATTCCTCTGATGATAAGATTTTAATCTGTTCAAAGCCTTGGCTTAAGACAATAATAATAAACATGTTTTGCCGAGTACACCTGGCATTGAACAATTGAAGTTGAAATAGATTTGTCATTCGTACATGCTTATCCCTCTTCTTTCATCTGTCTTTATATATATATATATATATATATATATATATATATATATATAGATTCATATCGTACATTAAATCTAAACATTTAAATAAAATCAAAACCCACAATGTTTAAGCTCATCATTAAATAATGTTGAACTGTGTATTAAATAGTACTGATAAATACTTTGAAATCATAAGAATTTTAGTCAATCTATTACCATCAATCCGAGCAAGGTGTTACAACGTAACAACCCAGCAATTTATGGGTTTGCATTATAATAGTTTGAATAAGTTAAAGTCTTACAGATAGACACTTGTAGTATTTATATTTATTTTTAATTATTACTATTATTACTTAAACTATTAATATTATTGCTCCCATTATTATTAAAACTAATATTACAAGTGTTACTACTATTATTATTATTATTATTATTATTATTATTATTATTATTATTATTATTATTATTATTATTATTATCATTATTATTATTATTATTATTATGTCCATTCTAATTAGTATTGCTGTTATTACTATCAATATTATCATTTTTATCATAATTAATATAGTTATTCTTATATTATTATTATAATAAGGTATACTATAGTTTTTATTACTTCTACTATTGTCCTTACTATTATACCTATTATTGCTATTTTTATTATTGTTATTGTTGCTACATATAATATTACTATTATTGTTACAATTATGTCTATAATAATAATAATTTTTATTATTATTATTATTATTATTATTATCGTCATCATCACAATTACGATGATGACTATTACTGCTATTAATATTATTATTATAATTATCCAAATTACTATAATTTATATTATAACTGCTATTATTACTATTATTATTACTATGATGTTTACTATATCTACTATTATTATTTATATAATTATACGATGGAGAATATGTTCGTGTGCCACGTTTACATCAAAAGCTCTGCACATGCGTGCCGCACCTAGATTTGAAAAACCATTCAAGTCACCTAATTTTCGTAATGTTCGTAATATTTTCAAGTATTTCCATTTGGCGCAACCGTTAGAGACGTAGGATTTAAACGTCGGTTTTTGACAACGGCCTGACGTGGTTTATAGTTCAATCCCAGCCAACATCTAAGATTTATTTTCTACATCGAAGGGGGACAGGAACGTAGGGAGGAAACGACCGCGAAAGAGACATATTAATACGATAACGTGTGTGTTATTTTGTGTGTCACGGTTACATCAAAAGGAACGACCTCTCGAATCTTTGTATGCTACTCATGAATGCCCATTAATGAAGCTCAAAGACAGACTTTCGATAAGGTTGGGAGCTACCTACCACAATCTGACTTAACTCATGAACAAATTTATGTAGCCTGTTGTGAAGTTATTTATGTTAAGTTTTCTATATTGTTCACAAACATATCCTGGGTTACCCTTCTGAAGGGCCTAAACTTAAGACCTATCTCGTTTCGTTGATTTAGTAAACACTTTTAATCAGGGAACATAAATATTGTGTCCCTGTAAAAAGGGCCACAATGAAAACACGGATTTTGTGATTTTATAACGCGTTTCAAGCCTCGTGCGGCTCTCTTCAGATATTTTCCATTTTTATGTTTGACATATTGATGTTTCTGCGTATGTGCGCGCGTATGTGTGTGTGTGTGTTAGTGTGTGTGTCTTCATAGTGTTTGCTTCTTTGGGTCAAAGTTATGTATTCTTTAAAGTATGTGATATTCTGACTTTTATCGTTCCGGTCATGTTCGTGTGCGGTGCTTGGGTACATTTTGTTCAGAATGCTTCGAGTTGTTCTTGAAATGTTATGCCGGCACAAACTGATTGCGTGTTTGTGTGTGGTTAGTTTGCTATGTGTACCTAGGCGTGCCCGCGTGCATACATGCGCGTCTACCTCTGTCCATACATACTACTCTCTACTATCTCTCTCTCTCTCTTTCTCTCTCTCTCTCTCTCTCTCTCTCTCTCTCTCTATATATATATATATATATATATATATATATATATATATATGCTTCTATGTGTATATATTTGTATGCGCAGGATGATGTCAAAATAAATTGACCGTTTATTAGGAATTAGAAAATACACATTTAAGCGTAAATCGTTCAATGCTTGTATGCGTTTTGTTTCATCAGCTTTAGGCAAAGAGGGTAAAAAGTAGACCGATAATTGTTGTGAAAATTCCGGTATCTGCGAATGGATTAAGATTTAAAACACATGTATTAGACATCAATTAATAAATATTTTTTAAGATTCAGTTACCAATAAGGTTTTCGGTTTTATAATATGGACTCGACTCCCTTCTTATAAGAGTAAACCGTATCATATTTCCTTTAAATTTGATCCGTGAGCCACTAATGAAGAAATATACTATGCATTTTATTTACATCAACGAGGGTAGTAATTTAAGTCTCAAACCTTAGACGTTTCTACAATCAAAATGATGTCATGTGTATGTTTATCTTACCTTCTCTCTATGTATAATACATAGTTTTATTAATTTCATACGTATATAAAAGTAATTTATGAACACGTGCTTCTGGCTCAAAACGTCATCACCATGGCTAAGTAAGATAAGGATGTTACAGAATCGAAATAGTAGTAAGTAAAAAAATATAAACGAACGATGCACCCACCAATAAAACAATGACATAAATATATATATATATATATATATATATATATGTATATATATATATATATATATATATATATATATATATATATATATATATATATATATATACGATTCACTCCTAACCTAGTAAACCGATCATTATACATGCTTGAAGGCATATTCTAGGAAACAGAGTGAATAACACAGTTGCATTATTTTTTTTTTAATTCATGAGGGTGCCGATAAAACTATGTGTACAGGTGTATTTCTCGATGTATGTATGTATATATATATATATATATATATATATATATATATATATATATATATATATATATATATTCACCAAAAAAGAATCATTATATGAAGCATGTAAATGCTAGGCAACACGTAAAATAAGACCATTTCTCTTCTGCAAATGCTATATTTTAAAAAAGTGCAAACATAAACACATTCAAGACATGAACGTATAATTATAAATTATCACATGTGCATTCTAGCCCAAAAGCGTGGGCACATAATTATTCTGTAAACTTCGCGATTTAGGGGGTGCTAACGAAACCGTATTCTATCCCCTGAAAGAAGAAAAAATGCTCAGCTAATTGTTTAACCTTTCTATTATACTTGTGTGTATATATATATATATATATATATATATATATATATATATGTATATATATATATATGTATATATATATATATATATATATATATATATATATATATATATATATATATATATACATAGTAGTATGGTTTTAAAAAGATGAGTACAATGCAAAGTCTCGCGTACGATGTAAGCTGAAAGAAACAAAAATAATTGATCGAAATCGAAATGGGACTTACGATTTATATTTTCTTAAAATCTGACATAACAGCAAGTGTGGTTTTAGCTATTTGTGTGTTCGGATGATTATTAAAAATCATTTATTAAATATTGTTTGAAGAAGAAACTTCCCATTTTCAAAAATAATAAACACCGTCTGTGCAGAGAATCTACCAATAGTGATGCCAGGAGACAGCGTAGGAGTAAACCAGTCCCGCAGAGAATAGAAATTAATAAGTTTTCAAGTTATGTTATGTATATAAATGCAGTGTTCAAAAATAATTGTGTAATATTAGATAAATGATAGGTATTTTATGGTGATCGATTAACTGTTAGTTTAGATAATATATATTTGTATTGTTTTATTTTTCAGTTTTTTTAATGTTTTTATTTTTTTCTGTATATATATATATATATATATATATATATATAAAGTTGTGCATGTGCATATCTTTATATATCCGTGTTATATAAACTTCGAATCCAATTAAATATATATATTATGAATTTTCGCACATATATGCGAGGCATAAATATGCGTAATATAATCTATATTTGGATTAATTCGATTTTGTGTAACCCCTTAAATCAGGCTTTAGAAGACTTTCATGAATTTAAGACTATCGAGTGTAGTGATAATTTTTAACATGCTACTTAGATATCAATTAATAAATATTTTCAAATTTTCGATTTTTTCAAATAGTTAAACGATAGTAAAGATGAATAATATGAGTCTTGGTTTTGAATTCAAAAAATTATAATATTTTAGATGCGCTTAGAATTGATTAATAGGTATTAGATATCTATTGAACAAGATACCCTGAATTTTAAATTATTCTTTTACGTGTTAGACTTTAGTCTTACAGTCTAAGCATACTCTCAGAATCAATATCATGTAATATATTTTGATGTAAACATGGATAAAGCTTTTAGAGATAAGGTTTGGTAACATTTATATCTTGATTTAAATATTGGCAAGGTAAACTAAAACTGATGTAATTAATTCATAGAATTAATTTTATTAACTATCAGAATATATGTATGTATGAGTAATTTAAAACTTTTTCCTGATTGAATATATGCCGAAAATGTCGGCAAAGGTTTACAAAAATACATAATGAAAGTAGCATAAGTAGGTCGCTGGAGATCTTGCGAAAGAGAATAGGCATAAAGAGGGGGAAGAAGTGGTTAGTTTAGATGTAATGTGGGTCGGAAAGACTTTCAGAGAACGTTTACATGAGATGAAACAAAATGACATTCGGATCATCATAACTCTGTAAATTTGTAGCGTACGAAAAAGTGTTAAAAAAAGACAGGATGACAGGGAAAGCAAGTATAGATGAGTGGATAGGTAAATCTGACAATAGTTAGTTGCATACCACCCATTATCGAGAGGAATACAAATTGTGATAGCACTGCGTCTTTGAAGTATTCAGTCACTTTTGAAGAAGCCCAGTCTCTGTTTCATTGTATTGCTGGAATGCACAATGACAGCTGATTCGATAAACCGTCTGCGTTGAGAATAAATATATCTTATTAATACGGACTTGCAAAAAATTAATGTGAAGATGTAATCAATGACATGCTTATCTGTCTTATGCATGTATATACAGGGTATATGGTTAATCCGTTGTCTAACTTTAGAGTTATGTACTATACATGTAAATAATAAAATGTGGGCGCAGAAACATATGAGTGGAAACGTATGGTTTACAAGTTATAGGTCATTGAAGTAAATACTGGTTAATATTTTTATTGCAAACATCTAACAGATACAATGTTGTCGTATTCACTCGACCGACTGTAAAATATGTGCACCATTTCCAGTACGACATACCTTAGAACAACACCTCATGGAAGAATCAATATGCTCCTGAATTCCTGGCGTGTATAGTATAGTCACGCACCCTGCTAAAATTCTATTGTGAATATATTTCTCACTATGTACTAGATTTAAATATAATTAATTTCAAATACCCCAAAAGGTGGACACCCAAATGATTAAGATTAGGTCAACGTGGAGGTCATTTAACTGGTATACACCTGCCCTATCAACCGGCTGTAAATGTCTGTCACTATTATAGGACTTAAATAGGGGAGCAATATCATGTGTGAAATTGTGTCGTCGACGAGTTACGCATAGAATGCCGTCCATAACATCTGGCATGATGTGTTCCAAGAATCTGTTTGTAAGTGTGTGAAACCTTATACACGTATAACCGAGGCTACCTGGCCATATGATGAGAGAGAATTGCTGTTGGAAAAACTGAGTGTGTATCATTATCGATCTATACTTGTTGATTGTGGGATTCAATTATTCAATTTCGTGTAAACAGTGTCGCACCAGTATAAAAAGGCACGCAGATAAGGCAACATCTCTAATGCATTGCTCAAGGAACAACAAGCAAAACGTCACTCCTAGAGGTGAATCTGTTTGTAACAACGCCTATACATGTTGTATCTGTAACGTGCCAAACAATCTTATGAAGAATAGTTACTGTACTGAATTGAAGACTACGCTTTATATTATCTAGTATATGTTCCTCTTCTGGCGTAATTGGCCTTGGTCTTCCTATATTGCCACCAGAATATTTGAAGGTCCCGTATTAACATAGGATACGATGAATGATCTCGAATCTTTTACTGTAGGTTTAGAAACTTTCATGGTGGAGATAATACAACATTACATTCCGTCAAAGCATATAGACAATTCACCCCTTGTCTCTACTGGTTTGTGTAGATGTTATCGTGCTGAAGTTAATCCAGAAAAAATGAACTAACGACAAATAGTAACTAATCAGCAGAAAGTGCAGGACTGCAGTCTACAGAGACGCCATCTGTTGTGTAAAAAAGATTGATCAATATTTAATAATTCTAATTGAAGTTCTGCAATGATGTATTTTAGTCTCTAAACACGAAAAAATACAGATAATCTGCTACTTAAAATCGCATTACAGCATTCGTAAGTTTTACAGACATAACATTTATCGACGATGAAAACCGTAAAAATGAATGTTGTACACACATTTCGAGCTTTATTGCTACAGAATCGTGGTTTATTTTAACAGTTATGAAAAAAAGTCGCATTAAAAATAGACGCATATACATATAGAACCAACAGTAAAACTCTCTTCAATTACAGAAGTAGCTATCACTGTCTATAAATATACTAACCTTCATAATCATCAGAGCACAGACGCTGAGTTTCTGTTATATTATGCTCCGTCAAACCAAAAATAAATGCATACCCGCTCTAGATAATTGCATACATATCACCTTTCATCAGTCGTTCAAAATCGCACTTTTCCTAGTGGAGATCCCATTTATCTAACGAGGCTGGTGCCATCATATTTTTATCCTGGTTTCTTTTGTCATCATCATCATCATCATCATCATCATCATCATCATCATCATCATCATCATCATCATCATCATCGCCATCATCGTCATCATCATCGTCATCATCATCATCGTCATCGTCATCATCATCGTCATCATCATCATCATAATCATCATCATCATCACTATTATTATTATTGTTATTGTTATTGTTATTGTTATTGTTATTATTATTATTATTATTATTAGTCTTATTATTATTATTAGTAGTAGTAGTATTATTAGTATTATTATTATTATCATTATTATCATTATCATTATTATTATTATTATTATCATTATTATAATTATCATTATTATTATTATTATCATTATTCTTCTTATTATTATTCTTTTTATTATTATTATTATTATTATTATTATTATTATTACTTGGGTTATCTTGGCAACTAGTTTACTCTCGACTGCAATGTTCACAAAGTTTTACTATATGTAACCTATGACAATCTTTTATCGGCAGAAAGTATTTTAATATAACAGCCAACGTGAACAATCTAGAATATAGATGTATACTTCATGAATTTAGAAGTACACACACATATACACACATCTACCGGAGAGGCCTATGGGAACGATAAGTATACTATACATTATGATTATGTGGTTCCTACATCTACCTACCTGGAAAATGCAGCAGTCAAACCGGACATATCATATTAAATAAGACAGAAAGAGAGGCAACACTGATTGAGGTGAGTGTTCCAAATGACAGTGGCTTAAACAGAGCAGAAAGGGAGAAGGTGACAAAATACCAAGGCCTAATGTATGATATAAAGAGAAACTGAAACCTACAAAACATCAACATTATCCCAGTTATAATAGGAGCTAAAGGCCTCATGAAGAAAAATTTCAAAAAGTATCTGGAAAGTATTCCCGGAAAACCAAGTGCAAAAGAAATCCAAATAATTGCACTTAAGGGAACGGCCAAAATCCTTAAAAGAGCACTCGGTTGGAGCCTCTAAATAGCATGTATAGTCTGGCATTTGGAAGAATGCCTCGTCCCTATGCAAACGAACACAGAAATAAGAAGAAAAAAATGAGAGAAATATATGTTTTTATAGATTAAACACTTATCCACGGACACATGTTTGGCCGTTACTGTGGCTTATCAAATGACTTATTATGACATGATTTGAACCCTTGACATAGGCACTGTATTCGAGTGCACTAGCAACACTAAATTATTTGAGAATTTATCGCTTATCAATCGTCGTCGTCGTCGGCTCCAACTCGTGTCCGAGTATCATGTTCTGTCGTCTGTTTTTTTATCTTCTTTCTTAATGCTTATGAGTAATGTGGCTTTGAAGGCCCAGTCTATAGTGAAAAAGCCGCAGACAGTGTTTAAAGAGAAGAGGCGAAGGCGGACGAGGTTGTTCATGCTGTTCTGTTCATCTCCTTCGTCTTGACCCTTCATTCTCCTCCTCCTTTCCTCAAAGTCTGCGATGCCTTGACGTGTTGTTTTTCTCCACGTGTTCTGGTCCCTGGTAGTTTGTTATCACGAAGACGCGTCTATGTTGGTTAGGAACACAGTACGGATTAATACAGGGTCCCCAAGAAAATGCTCTATGGCGAGCTTGCCATCGGCACCAGACCACTAGCAGCCCCGAAAAGGCGCTATGAAGACAAGCTGAAGCTCACACTGCTTATAAATATACGTCGTTATATAATTATTATTTTTAGCGATAAATAGTCGTTTAACAGCAACGGGTGCTTTTAGTTTCGTAAGCATTTCAAATTGTTCTTCCCTACATACGTAATGTCGCCCGATTTAAGGGACGTGTAGGTGTACATTTATATATATATATATATATATATATATATAATGTTTGTTGTTTATTTATTTTTATAGATAGACTAGTTATCTACGGACGCGTTTTTCGCCGTGACTGTGGCTTATCAGCGTGGCTTACTATGACATGATTCGAACCCTGGATCACAGGGACTGCAATCGAGTGCGTTATAAGCACACCACGAGCTCCTGTCTTTAAAATAAGATTCAAAAATTACTTAGGTGTAGATGATGATCATATTGATTTCCCGACTTGTCTGATTGCAACATCATAAACTACTAAGGGTTGGGTGCACTTAAGAAAAACGTAAAGCGTTAAGCCTACATCATCGACGACGCCCTTATTGGAAGAATAACACTGGTGTGATACTGTGTTTTAAGAAACATGGTGAAGGTTGCATGTTCCAGATGAGGGTCCTGCTTTAGGAATTCTTCATCTGCTGTATTCAGCAAGAATATGCACTTTTAATTTTAGAAGAGATGAATTATTGACCAAGATGTTACTTTATATTCCCCTAACAAAAATATCACATTTTCCCCTACACCCTGTATATAATTAATGTAATTATATATGTATATATTATATGTAACTTGATATATTCAAATTATGTATATATATATATATATATATATATAAGTAATTATGTTTATATTATATATATATATATAAATAAATATATTTATACATTATATATATAGTATATATATATATGTATATGTGTGTGTATATGAATATATTATGTATGAATAAATATATATCTGTGTTTTATATACGTAACTTAATCTGATATATAATATATAAGTGACATAATGTATACACGCAAGATATATATTCTTATATTTATATATATAGATATACAACTTAATATCTAATATAACATAATATATCAATATCGTGTATATTTTATGAGTAAAATTAAGCTAATTATCTGTTTTACATTAGTTTGCCAAAGCACACACATACATATATTAGGTTTTTCGGACACATATTCGTATATGGTTTTAGAAAAACGTATTCCTGATTTATTACTGTATTCACAATCACTATTTTAGAGCTGTGCATTTAAACTTGAACAAAACGACATACACGAATCTTTTTTATTCTGAATGAAGTGTTAAACATGTCTTCAATTTATCAATCGAAAACTCTCTTTCTCTCTCATCTCTCTCTCTCTCTCTTTCTCGCTCTCTCTGTCTGTATATATATATATATATATACATATATATATATATATACTCTAATATTAAGACAGGTGCTTAAAGAGATATACAAATATGCTATCAAATTTTAATGTTTAATGTTAAGTTCCGGCTGACGTGGCATTGGACACTGTTGCTGACGGCCTTGTATATGTGTCTTCCGACTTTGACATAAATAGATCTTACTTGTCTTCTTTCAACGTGGTTGATTTGTTGACTGCATTGTTCTAAGTGTCAAGGCAAAAGTAAACATCTAGACTTGGGTCTAAGTGTATTGACTCGTATTACTGACAGAGCATACATTTACACACTGATGAGCCCCATTAAAAATAATTAAACACATGTGTCTGTCGATAAGAACTTAATCATATTTATCATGATATATATACGATGTTTGTCTACAAAGTATCTAACCTTAGTCAAGAAAAATATTACAAATACGTGACGGTCTTGGGACCATAATCCCCTTCAAAAAAGGGACCTTGTGCTTCCACACACTTAGGGCACCGATCCATCCACTGCCGGAAACATCTATGGAACTGTTTTTTTGGAATGGTATTCATCTTGCGTTAGATTGAGCAAGTGTTTCGAGAAGATGCGATGGGTGTAACACCAATTAAGGAGTGGTTCAACCGATTCAAAAATGGACGCACATTAGCGGAGAGTGACCAGCGTTCTGGAAGGTCCCAAACTGCTCGGAGTGCAGCTGTTGTGGAGAGAGTGCAAAAAGAAGATACTGCACAACGCGACGGCGGAAATGAACACCATTCCAAAAAGAAAGCTTCCATAGGTGTTTCCGGTAGTTGATGTATTGGTGGGTTAAGTGTGTACAAGCACGAGGGTAATACTTTAAATGGGGATTAAGTTCCCAACCCTGTCATGTATTTGAAATATTGTTTCTGGCCTAATGTTGGATACTTTTTAGACAGGCTTCAAATATATATATATATATATATATATATATATATATATATAAACAGCGATTTGCGCATTGAGCTAAGAAACTGACGTTTACCATTCATTCGACCCAAAGTATGACATAACTACGATGTTACAGTTTGACTGACCTAATTAACGTAATTATCGAAACATTCTCTATTTCTATTGTTTATATTTGCTCTTTCTTTTTACTATCACGTGTAAACTATGCTTAGCACGCGTGTATTTCGATTTAATCTTATCGGTCGTCATCGTTTTGGTCTTAAATATATCAGCTAATCAACAATCGAGTATAACACTGGAGCTAAGCGAATGGGTAATTAATGATTTGTTTAAGACGGCTACGATGGGAAGAGTCACAGTAGATACCTATGTGTGGCCGAAATCAACAACTGAAAACTGTATATATACACATTACTAAAACATCTATTAGGTTACCTACACGTGAAATAATTAACTCCCCAGAAAACCTGACCAACACATATTAAAAAATTCAACACAGTCATTTTCGATTCATAAAATTAAAAAAACATATTATAGACATTTTTTAAATTCGTAGCATAAGTCTACTACTGATAAGGGATGCATATATTTTATTTAAGGGCTAAAACTCTTATTTCTTATGTGCAGCAACAACGAATTATTTTGTAGAAACACGCTTAAAATCAGTTATTCATACGTCCTCATTATGATAAAACTATAAAACAACAATATTAATTTTATAATTAAACTATATAATGATAATTATAATAATAATAATAATCATAATAATAATAATAATAATAATAATAATAATAATAATAATAATAACAATAATAATAACAACAACAATAATAATAATTTCACCGCACTACAACGAATTACACCCAGATACTTGCATATTATCCTAAATTGCATATCGAATCATATTATTTATAAACTTATATCAGTAGCATAGAGCAAACTCACCTTATAAAAACAATATATTTAGTGCACACACAACATTGTAAACCAAAATAAACATTCCGTACGTTTCTACACAAATAATACACTTAATAGCTGCAAGTATTTATCGAATTTCTTGAGAGACATTAAAAACCTTAAACAGTGGTAAAAAGTAAAATAATGGTTTTGGTCCTTTGATGATTCATACTTCTTCTGTCTTTATTTGAAAAACAACATATGTTTCTTCAATTATAACAGTGTATAGGGTTCTATATACTGAGTTAAATATAGATGAGTTAACTGTTAAGGTTGCCTCATATGTATTCTTATGCGTATATATATATATATATATATATATATATATATATATATATATATATATATACTAGAAGAAAACTTCGTGCGCTCGGGATGGCATTTACACAGCATATAGCATTCTTTACAGAAAAACAAAGAATTAAATTTGTATCCAATTTTTGAGAAAAAAAACAAGGATAAGATGATAGTCATAGTGACATTTTCTATATTCAAATGTTGTGATTTCAATTTATATAAGCAAATAATGTTATGAAAATAATTATTTTATATTAGATCTTATCGTGATAGAAATACCATCATTATTGGAAATAAAACACTACACTAGAAAAGAATGAAATAATAAAACCACTGTAAAGTTACATTCTTTACAATTTAATATCATCATCAAATGTTTACACAATGAATAACATACGAGCACCATACTATAACCCAGATATTTTCAAGAAAACATCTCTTACGCTCAGAAAGAAAAATAAATAAATAACTAATTACTGGTAAATATTAATTTTACAACTTTGCAAAAAAATGTTGAATAATGCTTAAAGCAAAAAGAGTAAATAAATGAAACAATATTTTTACATGACTAAGTAATTAGTAATTGTAATAGTGAATGTACCAGTAAAGTTATTCGACCCATTCGATATGAATGGTATATTATTTAGTGAATGATATTAAAGTAAAATAAGATCACAAAATATTAAAAAGTCGAAAGTATTTGAAGAATTAGTATACTTGCAGAGAATCATACCTTGAATCATTTTCCTGGATAGATATTTAAATATATTGTTGTCAAATCAGCGTTAAGTCAAATATAAAGAAAAGAAAAAGAAAAGAAAAGAAAAAATACTAGATACACGAATGAAGAGAAAAAAAAGATTCAGAGGCCAAACTAAAAAAAAGAGATATACAACACAAAATCAAACAATTTACAACTAAATAATAATGTCTATTAAAAATTCAAATATTAAAAATCCTAATTTAATAAACATGTACACTCGTAAATAAAAAAAAATGTATATCCTTAATAAATAAACATGTAAAATCTCAAATAAATAAATATTAATGTGCTGTAAAATTGTATTGATACAAGTAAATAGATGTAAAATCCTAAACAGATGTAAATGCTCAATCCTAAACGAATGAATACTAAGTTTATGTAAAACGTAACAGTACAAATAAACACAAATTTTATGTAAAAAGTAAAATATCCGTTCAATATGTCTTCTCAAGCAGATCTCTCTCTCTCTCTCTATATATATATATATATATATATATATATATTATTTATTACCTACATACATCGATGTTTCATGCTAACGCAATCTTCAGTGCAAGAAGTTAATTCCCGACGGTCGGCGGGCGCGAACTCCGATCACCCTATGATTTGCAGTCAAAAGCGTTTTCCCGTTGGCCACCACAAATTAGCTTTGAAGTAAAGAGAGATTTTACATTGTAAATACCAAGTCGACGGGTATTTTACAACGAACAGCGAACGTGATCTACAACAAAAAACTGTGTTGGACTCGCAATGAAGCTAGTAGTATTGCTAGTTATTAAACTCACTAAGAGTGCCCCGCCTTAGTAAAGTTTTTTTAAATAATATTATATATATATATATATATATATATATATATATATATATATATATATATTTTTTTGTTCGAGAGAAGCCCAACGATTGGCTAATAGAACAACACAGAATCTGATTGCTTAACTAGCTAGTCGTGTATATAACAACACCAGGCAAAAATAACTAAATGCTTTTTAGCCTGAAGATTACTCCCGGGGATAAAACGCGGGAGCCTCTGTATTGATTGATTGCCATAAATATATTTACATAACATAATATATATATATATATATATATATATGGTTATAGATTTATGTTTATTTATATATATATATGTTTATATATATATTAATATATATATATATAAATATATATATATTTATATATATATATGTGTATATATATATATATATATATATATATATGTGTGTGTGTGTGTTTTTATTGTGTAACATTAAGTAATTATAATAGCTTAATAGTTTAAAGCAAGAGCTATGCTATATTCAATATTTTTATGTAGTTCAATACCACATCAATATCACCGAGGAAAGATTCACGTCATTTTTTACAACTTATTTGTTTTATTTCGCAGGAAATTGTTTCGGCTAACATCAATATAGACTTCTATGCATTCATTTATTTTTTTTTGTGGCTATCTGTAGTGCAAATTGTACAAACCATATTAAAAACACTTTAAAAAAACATGTAAACACTTGGCGAGTATAAATATATGTGTATAAATATATATTCATTTATATATATATTTAACATTGAATTATGGCCCCTTTACATCTTTTTAAATAACCTGTACGTATCCCATGATTTTACATTTCTATCATTATTAATCCAACTATTCATAAAATTAAAGTATATATTTTTTACTGACCCTCATCTATTTACGTCCATATATTTTCTTTTTTCTCAGTTTTTTTTGGTTATCATTTTCCTGTTTCATATGTTTAACCTTTTTTTAGCACTTGTTATGTCGGTAAATGTACGTGCCTTCCGTTTTTCCCATATCACTAGAAGTGTGCTGACTATTCTTTTTTTTGGTTATCATTTTCCTGTTTCATATGTTTAACCTTTTTTTAGCACTTGTTATGTCGGTAAATGTACGTGCCTTCCGTTTTTCCCATATCACTAGAAGTGTGCTGACTATTCTTTTTTTTGGTTATCATTTTCCTGTTTCATATGTTTAACCTTTTTTTAGCACTTGTTATGTCGGTAAATGTACGTGCCTTCCGTTTTTCCCATATCACTAGAAGTGTGCTGACTATTCTTTTTTTTGGTTATCATTTTCCTGTTTCATATGTTTAACCTTTTTTTAGCACTTGTTATGTCGGTAAATGTACGTGCCTTCCGTTTTTCCCATATCACTAGAAGTGTGCTGACTATTCTTTTTTTTGGTTATCATTTTCCTGTTTCATATGTTTAACCTTTTTTTAGCACTTGTTATGTCGGTAAATGTACGTGCCTTCCGTTTTTCCCATATCACTAGAAGTGTGCTGACTATTCTTTTTTTTGGTTATCATTTTCCTGTTTCATATGTTTAACCTTTTTTTAGCACTTGTTATGTCGGTAAATGTACGTGCCTTCCGTTTTTCCCATATCACTAGAAGTGTGCTGACTATTCTTTTTTTTGGTTATCATTTTCCTGTTTCATATGTTTAACCTTTTTTTAGCACTTGTTATGTCGGTAAATGTACGTGCCTTCCGTTTTTCCCATATCACTAGAAGTGTGCTGACTATTCCTTTTTTTGGTTATCATTTTCCTGTTTCATATGTTTAACCTTTTTTTAGCACTTGTTATGTCGGTAAATGTACGTGCCTTCCGTTTTTCCCATATCACTAGAAGTGTGCTGACTATTCCTTTTTTTAGCCGTTAAGTAATTAATATTCATAATCATTCAATATATGCTATCATTTTTATACTAAATGTTCTTAAATTAAGACATATATTTTTTCACTGGTCACTTTGATTATTTTATACCGGTTATTTTCTTTTTTCCTTTAAACCTTAGCTTCACAATTATCGAATTGGTTTTTTTCTTTCCTGTTGTTATATTATACGTTTTCATCGGTGAAATTATTCTACTTATTTCTTCATCTAGCAAAAGTTTTCTGTTTACATCTCGGTGCTGACGATAAGAATTTGTTCTCTAGATAAAACTAAATGAACTTTTTATTCTGCAGATTTATTTAAACAATTGTAAACAGCATGACTGGTTTTAGGGAATACATTATTATAGAATGATATAATAATTTTTGAAAAAAAATCTTCAATTAAACTTACATGTAGAGTGTACAATAAAATAAGAAGTTGATACAATTTTATGGGTGAAACATTAATCGTAAAATAGGAAATAATGTGTTGTCTTCATTTAATACTTTTTTGAATAACTTTTATTGACTTTCATAGCGGCCAATTTTTACGTGTAGCCATTAATTAATAATTTGCAAACAGTAAGTATTTTATAAAATTTGGTCTTGCATATTCTTTAAATTTTGAATATTTGTTAGTGCTATATTCGGACTTGAATTTTTCAATATCGCCACATGTTCTTTATTGAATTTAAATTGCTTCCCCGTAGAGTTTATTGTATGTCGGAAAATCCAATCAGAAATAAGTTCATAACACTCATGAGGAGGCACTACACTTTCTTCTAGGAATAAAAAAACATGGATGTCAGCATTTAGTTTATAGTCTTTCACTGATATTTTACCAACACCTTTCTCGGAAAAAAAAGACGAAAATAATGATACTGCCATTCTCAAATTTTACCATTCGTACGTTGTTCTTTGGTATTTAAGCCTCAGAATATTTCACCAACACCTCATCCCAATAATTGTGACGAAGCAACTCAATTTTAGTTACTTCTGTTTCTTGATACGATGTTTCCCTATCGTTATGTTTTTAAAAATTATTTCAACCTCGCATGTGTCGTTTTATTAGAAGTCGAGTGTTCCTCGGGGTTCGTTTTTTTAGACTGTTTCTGTGAATTTCGTTACTTATTGTTCGCTTGTTTACACACTTTCCTTATAAACGTGAATACCCTGAAGTTCATCTTAGGGAAACGTAGAATTTTTCTGTATCTGGTGTCTTATTTTCTCGATATTTTTGTGAAATCCTACTTGAAGCACGTGTTTTTTTTAATGTTTTACGTATTTCAACGATTTAATTAAAAGATTAAATTTCGTGAAAGGAATATTGCGATTACTAGAAATCCTCTTGTAACCCTATATATCTTCTGAGAGCGTAACGAAGATTGTTTTTTAAGTAGTAATTTTCTGTGCCTTTTGTCATACTATGAATATTCTCGTGTAACTATTAATTGCAGAATTTCCAGTTTTGCATTTGAGGTAAACTATGGGTACATATGACATTGTTAGAACGCTCTACAATGATATACTTAAAGATAATGCAACAATTAAGAATGTATAATACTATATTAATATTGTACTATTACTTTTTAAACCAATTAAATGGAACAAAATATGCCAACTTTATACAATTAAATATAATCTAAGATCATTTGCATGTATTAGTAGTATGCATCAGTAAATGTATGCCAATTTTGTGCAGTGTGTACTCTGGAATATTAGGGAAATATTTGTATGTGTACTAATAGTTCTTTATATATATATATGTATATATATATATATATATATATATATATATATATATATTCAATCAATTTTGCGTACACTGTTTATGTACATGATATTTATTAATAAATATATTTATAAAATAAAAATTATTACACATTCGATTAAAGGCAATTGAATCCAATATTCTGCACATTTTTAATCGATTAAGGATTGGAATAATACTAAAATAGCAACTCTGTTCTGTCGCCAGTAGAAATACAATAACAAACTTATATATATATATATATATATATATATATATATATATATATATATTTATATATATATATAAAGTGGTGTACTAAAAGCGAACTTTTAGGAAAGGTAAAACCTATTGTGAAGAGTATACAGCTCAATATCCAGGATAGAGCAGGTAGATATGAAGAAGAATGGAAAGGAATTAGAGGAGCAAAAGCCAAATCAAAATTCAATTCAATTGCTCAGAGCAAGGTATATTCCGCAAAAAGGCAATTTATTCAAGTAAAATTTTCCTTAAGCCAGACATTTGCTTGTCCGGACATTTGCTTGCATTCGGGCAGAGTTTTGCCCTGTCTTTCTTTTCCTACAACTTTTATTTTATTTTTTCAAATTTTAAATCTTGGCCTTTGCCAACTTATCTATCCCAGTGACTTCCTCTGGTGATAAGATTTTGATCTTTGAAAAGCCTGGCTTAAGGAAAATTTAACTTGAATAAATTGCCTTTTTGCGGAATATACCTTGCTCTGAGCAATTGAATTGAATTTTGATTTGGCTTTTGCTTCTCTAATTCCTTTCCAGTCTTCTTCATATATATATACATATATATATATATATATATATATATATATATATATATATATATATATATATATATATATATATATACACATATATATGTATTTCTGTTTACATTAAGTTTTTTATATATTGTGAATGTAAATGTAAGGTTTTTATACCATTAAGTGGTGTTATAGCTCAATACGTCGAGGCTATGGTATGAAATATTTTTATTTAGTTTTAAACGATAACAAAATGTAAGAAGGGCAAATCCACATCTCTTTAGAAAATTGCTTTATTACTTTCGGCATGCAATTGTTTCGCCTGGTACAATGGAATAATAACATATTTATAAAATACTCTTACAATTACAGTGGGTATATTTCCTATTATTGCTATCGTCAATTCCGTATACATAACCGTGTCTCGTTTACTCTCCTCAGCCGTTGTTGTGTGTTCTGATTGGAAAAAAAGGAGTCACGTGTTTTTATATCTCGCCCGACACTTCATTTATTTATTAATTAAAGTTTCCTTTATCAAAGGTTTAATTCGGCGTATTTTACATGATGTTATTGAAGCCATATGCTGAAAAAGTGCTTTTCTCTTTTAATAAAAGATCAGAAGTGAGATGACGTCATCAATAATTCACCCCAGGAGAAATAAAAAAAAACACACACACACAAAAAACACATAAACAGTCACCACGCTAGCTCCAGAGGTTTTGATGATTTTGACGGTTGGAGTTAAATACAATATACTACTAATAAACTATTTTTATATTTAATAATGAAAATTAATAATAATAAGTCAAGCTTTCAATAAATGTCGATGAATGTACCTTGCCCTAAAGTGCTTACATAGTCAGGTTTGTTCTAATACGCCTTCTAGAAAGTGGTAATTATTGGTACTGTTCATTCCAACTGCCTGTTTTAATATATATTTTAAAATAGGTTTTGCTAAATAGTCTATTTATTTAAATCAATCCAATTAAGTTAATTTATTGTTATATTAAAACACATTGCAGAAATCTAATTTATATAAAATTTGGATATGTATCAGAACACAAAATGTTCGCTAAATGTAATTAGAATTAGATTATATATTAAAATGCGATTGCCTAAATATGTTAGATTAATCAAACCATTGTAAAATCAATCTGTTACAATTTATAATTCATGTCTTGGATAAATGAAAATAAGATAAAGTCATATACTCTATGGAATAATTATTTCTAATAAAAATGATATAAATAAATTTAAAAAAATCAGTGTGAATTCATTTAAGTTAATCAATAAATCTATTCAATTAAAAAAATCAGAATATTGGCTGAATTCAGAAAAGATTAAATCAAAGCATCTATATACTTTTTAAGGTATGTAAATATATTAATCTACACCAAACCAATCACATTAATTCATTTTTAAGAAAATCTAAATAATAAATAAAAATATATAAACGACTATAAATGAAAGAAAATGTTGACTAAATGGAAGTAAGATTAAATCTAGTATAATATCTATTTAAAGTTTGTGGTTAACAGTTAAATTGAATTTAGTATATTTTTTATCAATCAGATTATATTCTTCGAAATTTTAAAGTGTTTACATTAATTTAAGTAAAATTAAATAACACCCCAAGCGAATATATGTATATATATATATATATATATATATATATATATATATATATATAATGTTGTGGGCCTGTAAAGTGCTCAGAAGGCAAGCACGAACTCGGAGTTTCAAGAAAACAAGTATATTGAAAAAATATAATACAACATATAACAAGAGCGGTTGTACGTAAGGCTTGACTGTCAGTATATACTGATATATGTGTAAATACGGAGAAGCAGGTGTTTCTCGTATGTATGGTGAGTGGAAGAGTTAAAGTGGTCCGTATAGGTAAGGCACCATAACACCTCCAAGCCTTACCTCAACAAGAGTCACAGTTTCGTTTTCTTTTTGAGTTGATTCTATTTTGTGCGCTGCATGGCGTAGCTGTATGTCAAAATTGTCGAATTTGGCAACCATAGCCTCTTCCTGAGAAGTGCTGTCAATGTATTCCGATAGTCGTTCCCTAATTTGGTTTAGGTGAAACAATGAGAAAAATAATTGGCTCTATCAAATTCAGATCTTATATCCTCCAGCTTTTAAAATTTTAGATTTCTGATTTTGGAGCCTACCTTTACATTTTGAAAACATTTATTCTTAGCTTCGACATTCAACTTCAAGACAATTTACTTTATCTTTCATAGTCTTTAACTATTCTAAAACATCGTTGAGTTTCAACTTAACCATGAGTTTTTTCTATTTAATATTTAACCGGTTATACACAGAAAATGACTTAATTTCTTTCAGTTTAGTTTTAGCTATTTTCAGCGCACATGTTGTGTCCTTCTGGGCCTTACTTTCTGCAGACAATTTACTTTGAGTTCATTACATACCATTGTGAATAGTTAAAACAAATTGCTTCTGTCGTCTCTCTTCCTCGGTAATTAGATTTGTTATTTTCTAGCCAAACACGTTGGTTGGTAACCCCAATAGGTTTAACAGCTGCATCAAGTATATGCAAAATAAATTATAGGTATTTTTTAATATGCACAGTTTAACTTTTTGGAAGTTCTGTCATAAGTAATGTCGGTAATAATTTCACCCTCGAATTTAATTTTTATCACCAGCAACCGTTCTCACTATTTTGATTGTTCTTAGCATAGTCGGTTTCACCAACCTGTTCCCTGTATGCATGTTAATTATTGACATGTCTGAAACAGAATCTAATTGTAATTTTATATTTTTATTCAGAACTTTTACCTGTACAAACTGTTGCTTATTAATCTGCCGTCCTGTTCGTTCGTCTATGCTGTATTTCCTCTATTCGTACTGCAGTATAAACCCTCGTGGCTAACTACATTACAAGTTTGGCAGGTTTTAAATCGGTATAGGTAATCCGTTACCCAATGGAGGTATGAAGAACGGAAATAGAGCTTAGGCGGTACTTAAGCTCGTTTTTTATTGGCTGGTTTGTTTTTGTATGAGCGTCAAACTAATTCCTTTTTTTGTTTTAGTTGTTTTTGAAAGAAGACTTACATTGTGATGTTTCAGTACTTTTTTGTGTGCGATATGCCCGACTTTTGAATGTTTTTAGACTTTGTTTAACAATTATAAATATCTGGCAGCCTTCGGCTATTTCCTGTGATGTAAAATGTGGATCACTTTCTAGCTTGTTTAGAACTCTACGTCTTATTTCTGCGTCTTTTCGTAATACAAGTCCTTGCACAAAAATTTAACATTTGAAATTACCCGCTGCAATTTAAACTCGTCACAGTGCTTATAAATGATTAACTCGAACATTCCGTAGACTCTATATCGTTTCCGAATAAATAAAAAGTTCCATAGTTTTGGAAACAAAGAAGTGTTAGGGCTTAATAATTATGTTAAAATATTAATAGCTTCCGAAAAAGACAAATCGCTCTTTTTTTCGGTGTAAAATAAAGTCCACGAATGTTGTATGTTGGATTGTCTTTAATTTTCGGAAAAGTATGCGAACCCTTTATGAGTTTGACAATTTTAAAGATCTATTTTGCATAAACATTAATACCTCCTGAAATATAAAGCACAGGTTTTATTTTCGTCTATGGAATAAGTGAAATTGTCAATCGCACTCCAAACAGCATTCTGAGAAAAAGCATATTTATTATCAGTATTAATACCCCATTGCTATATTGTTTGCATTACTACTTCTATCTTTTGATCGATTGATATGTTTTGTTGCAGAAGTCTTTTTTTATTTTTGCAGCCTTTCGTCGGCTTCTTTTTTCCAGAAGTCTTTCTTTTGATTTTTCTAGATTTTCGTCGGCTTCTCTTAAAACTATGTTTTTAGAGAGTACGGCTTTTAAAACTGCTTTCTTTCATATTACGCTGCTAAACGTTATGTTAGTTCAAAAAGAGAAAGAGATCATAAGAAATTTTCTTCGACCATTAGATATCACTTTTTAAATTTTTTCTAGTACGATTTTAACGTAACCGTAGAATACGGTCATCACTTTAGTCAACAACAACAAAATAAAGATTTTCATTTTTTTCTCTCGGTGGCAGGACTCTTTTTTCGGGAAGAAAGGAAAATATCATGCACTCCCTTCTATAAAAAGTAAACAGTGCCGGAATAGCAATAAAAACATCATTGACATTTTTTCAATAAGAGAAATTAAATTGGTATTTTACGTGAGTTGTTTTGATTTAGGTCCGCCGGTACAGCGATTTTTCAAAAGTATTACGTTGCCAGGTATAGTTGCTGTATTTCCACAGGTCCACCTTAATTAAAGTTCTAAAATATACCCTTACTATACTTCGTCACTAGATGTGGTGTCAACTTTAAGGTTGTGAATACTCCCTTATTGCACCTTGTCGCCTGATGTTGTGGAGTCCTTCTTAAGGTTCTCAAGAAAAGACATTACTGTACCTCCCCGCCAGTTGTTGAGGCGGTGTAAGTTCGAAATCCACGTCGCCAGTTGTTGTGGGCATGTAAAAGGGTCTGGGAGGAAACCACAAACTTGGAGTTTAGAGAAAGCAAATCTATTGAAAAAAGTAGTCCGTATAGTAAAGTAACATAATATATATATATATATATATATATATATATATATATATATATATATCCAAAGTCAACAGATATGGTGGATACGTAAATAGCGCAAAAAGTGTGATATGTTGATACGAAATGAGGGCCAACAGTTATAAGTAAGCCAGTAACAAAAATAATTTCTTGGTTATAGACTAATTCGGGTATGTTGTGATTATCCTAATTATATTCTGCAAGTGTTTACTTTACATCTTCTGCTGTATATATCTATTATAATTTTTACGGTTTTAGGTGGTGAATTAGTGCATGCGTTCCCTTAGAGCTGTCGAGAGTTTCTTTCTATGATCGTTGCTTAGCCTAGTTTATTTAGAGCGTCGAACTCCTGTGGATGGAACCCTTGAATACTTCTCTCTTATTGCGGGAATTCTTGTTAGGGTCGTTTATGGCTCGTAGGATACAAACTGTCTCCGAATTGCATAGACAGCAAACGTTCGCGAGTGTTTCATATGCAGGCCGTTTCTCAACTGCTTCCATTTCACGGGGAATTGTGTCTCCTCATACATCAATTGCTGTATTTGTTGTCCCTATCGATGAAGGTGTACCAAGGTCACAACAATAGCTAAAGAAAGTCAACGAAACTTGATCAGGTGTAAATCACTTGTTGATTAGATAGCGTCGGTACGATGTTGTCCCTAACATATATAATAAATAATCATATATATATATATATATATATATATATATATATATATATATATATATATATATATATATGTGTGTGTGTGTGTGTGTTTGTGTGTGTTTTAGTTTACTATGTTTTAATTGGTATGAGAGGTCGAAAAGTAAAAGGGCACATTTGCCTGCATGTGAAAATATATATTTGAGATTTCAATAAGATTTGGAGCCACGATATTATATCTTAAGTATTAGAGTAAAGGAATCTGCGGGAGTGTTTCCCTACAGACTGTTTTGAAGTCAAATGGCAGGAAATATATGCTATGTATGTTGTGTGTATTGGTTATAGTTCTTAATCCATTCAAACGACTGTTCGATCATCCGATTGAAAATCGCAGTTACTCTGATCTTCGATTGGATTTTGACCTTAGTAAATGGTGAAAAATTAGTATATATATATATATATATATATATATATACATACATACATACATAAATATCTGTATATATATATGTATATATATATATATATATATATATATGTATGAATGATGAAAATAAAAAAGTGTTTAGATACAATATTTATTTAAACATCAGTAGTTAAAAGAAAGGAATTTCATATTCTCATTCCAAAGACATTCAAAGACAATCTCTTCTCTCAGAGGATAAAAAACAGTGATGTAAGTGTAAGTATTACCAACAGTCTCAGCGTATATCATTTTGCTCTATACGATATATTGAGCTTTATATTATCACGATAGATTATTACTAAACGATGAATCGCTTATCTTTGATTTTATATTAATAATATTCTATATATATGTATATATATGTGAATACATTAACCTATGGGTCAATGTTATTATGCCGTATATATATATATATATATATATATATATATATATATATATATATATATATATATATATATAGTTAGCCATGCTGATGACGGCTGTGTCCATGGATTACATTTATGTACGTATAGAATAAATAAAAATATATATTAGCGAAAAAATACGTCCTATTACGTTAAGGGCGACTAATAATGCCATTTTCTGCATCTTAATCACGTAGGAAAGTGAGACAATCGAAATGATAGTAAGCAAAATAACAACGAACACTACAATCACCAATAAAAATAATTACATAAAAATACATTAAATATTTAGGTGGTAAAAACTCGTACATATTTCTAGACAGAGCGTCTTGGTCGAGTGGTAGAACGCTGGACTATAGACATCAATATCGAAGGTTCGATCTCTGTCTAAGTAAGCCATGCTCATGACGGTTGTGAGCAAGAAACACGTGTCCATGTATTACTTTTATGTACGTATATAAATAAATAAAAAATATATATTAACGAAAAAATACGCCCTATGAAGTTAAGGGCGACTAATAATGCAATTTTCTACATCTTAATCACTTAGGAAAGTGAGACAATCGAAATAATAGTAAGCAAAATAGCAACGAACGCTGCAATCACCAATAAAACAAATTACATAAAAATGCATGAAATATTTAGGTGGTAAAAAATCGTACATATTTCTAGACAGAGCGTCTTGGTCGAGTGGTAGAACGCTGGACTATAGACATCAATATCGAAGGTTCGATCTCTGTCTAAGTAAGCCATGCTGATGACGGTTGTGAGCAAGAAACACGTGTTCATGGGTTACTTTTATGTACGTATAAAAAATATATATATATGTATATATATACATTAATTAATAAATATTCCCAAAATAACAATTTTAATTGATCCTAAAATAAAGTAATTTCTACCAAGAAATGACCGAAATTTCAACTTGTTCAAAATAGTATTTTACAATTCAATCATACACTTTTTAATCAGAGAATTATATTAGAATCAATTGCACTAGCTTTTGATGGTACCACTAAGTTGTATGGTTCACATTCGGAATAATGTTGTGTTACGATTAGCAACCATGTTTTCAGTCATAAACTCAGCAATCAGCAACATTATTTAGGACAGTTTTCTGATGCGCTGAAGACAAAAAATGCAATCATTATTTATTGTGTCTAATCATGCCACTTGTGGTTAGTACTTACTTTTTTATTTTATTCATTTTAATATTGGTTGGACACGTTTCATGTGAATCGAAGATGCTACTCGAAATTAAAATACGGTACAAAAAATCCGTAAGATTTCCCTTATATTTACTAAAATACCATTCTGTTTCTGGGGTATTATCTTATTATTTATGGTGGTAATTATAGATGTAATAAAATATAATTATGCAATAATAACATAATTACAAAATAGACTATTAAACCCTCACAATATTACTCTCTCTCTCTGTCTCTGTCTCTCTCTCTCTCTCTCTATATATATATATATATATACATATATATATATATACATATATATATATATATATATATATATATATATATATATATATATGGGAAATCAAAAAGGAAAAACCAAGAGATATTTTTTATATATTCATCCAAGCTTTCCATATTCACTTCACTTTTCGCCACTACTGACTTCTCGCAGCATGGACCCTCGTCCAACGCTCTTAGTAGCCACGGCTACTGCCTTTTGGCTAAGATCAAAGTGTAGTATCTGTTCCGATGGATACTGCACCCCATACTGGTGTTGTCTTGGCCTTCGGGTCTTGATTTACGCCGGTCAATGGGTCTGTCCTGTGCAGTTCTGGGAGGTCCACCTTCCCAGGCTTTGCCTCCCCTCTTTGAGGAGGAGTAAGTTTATTGCTTACTGCCTGAGGCGCCCTTACCGAGGAATGCCGACGGGGCTGACCAGGCAATTTTTAAACCCCACTTTCCTGACCCGACGTTGGGTCACATCTTACTTGTGGGAGTAAGATAAAAACTGGCCTTGTGCCTAACTCCTGGAGAGGAGTAAATCAATACTACTTTAGCTTATTAACCCATTATGTCAACCCAAAATTTCGATGTACTTGCATGACATTTTTCTTAAAATTATCATCCTGAGGAAGTCTTACAATTAAGACGAAACGTTGATGAATTTATAACAAATATCTCTAGGTTTTTTCTTTTTTCATTTCTCATTACGTCGGATTACGCGCATATTTCCTTTCTCATCATATATATATATATATATATATATATATATATATATATATATATATATATGAAGTTATACATATATATATGGTTATATAACTGTTTTTAAAGGATATAGTCTTCAAATAATTAACCAATCGTTATGCATTTTAGAGCAAATGTACTACGCGTTATGGTGAGTAATGTGGATTATATTCCGTGTATTTAGTGTCTTCCAATCAGGACTACTTATGAATAGAAGCAGTTCGTGAACATTAAGATGTTACCGAATATTTTGAAATATTTAAAAATAGGTATGACATTTATTAATAAAAATTTTCTGAAATTAAAGTTTGTTTAAAATGAGTTTTAGTGGGCAGAATATTGGCATCACATTTAATTTAAACATTCAAATATTTCAGATTTTCTTGATTTTGTTCTATAGTCGTTAGACGTCAATTAAGCAAGATACATTGAGATTCTCGTTAAGACACGGTAAGCTTAGGCTATTTACTAGATTAAAGATCATGTAATGGATTTTGATCAAATTTGAAATAAGGATTCTGTATATGAAGATTAGAAGTATTATATTTCAATTTCAAGCTCTGTAAGGAAATATATAATTGTTACAAACCGTTCCATTTCTGGACGGATATTCTTATATACATATATATATATATATATATATATATATATATATATATATATATATATATATATATATATATATATATATATATATATATATATCTTTTGTAAGATTGTAAGAGAAGTAGGAGTTTCAATTAATTTAAAAAGGAAAATTATATATATATATATATATATATATATATATATATATATATATATATATAATTATCGACAAAGCGATTCCAATATTTTTTCCGATGTGAGAACAATTGCCGCTTCCGTTAAAAATTCTCGATTCCGATACAATAACAGATCTCGACTTCGATTGGGTTTTGATGTCTAAATATTTACCTATAGAGCTACTGTTATTTTAATATTCGGATAACCTTAAAACCCCATTTTAGCATATGAAAATAAATGTGTGTGTGGTCTATAGATTTCAGTTTCACTGCTAGTTTAAAATCAAGAAATATTTACCATGTTTTCATTAGTACTAACAGTAGAACATTTTGTTTGAAACAAAAACTAACAAAAAACAATTAAAATTATGGTTTTATCATCGGAACATAGACATATTTTTTTCCGATTCCGATACCACAAAAGTTCGGATTTTTCCGATCCTTTCCGATTCCGATTATTTTTCCCAACACTAATATATATATATATATATATATATATATATATATATATATATATATATATATATATATATATATATATATATATGGGCGCGCGTGTATGTGTGTGTGTGTGAATAGGCTATTGACAGAAAACTAGATCTAGAACGGAATAAGCACACACGACGATGAGATAGTCGTCTGTAGAGAAAAGAGAAACGTGGTTGTATCAACAATGACTGTGACTGTATGTTGTATCTCAGGTAAACCAATCAGCTGGTTTGTCTGACCAACGAAGCAAGTACTCCTTTCCACACCTGTAGCAGCCGCCTCCATTCTCTTTTTATTGGTCGTAGTCAGGAAAGCTAACATAAAAAAAGCACAGAAAAAGAAACTCTGGACGTTAAGAGTCATTCAGAATGTAGTAAATATTCCGCAGGGATTGCTGTGCTTAACTCAATACAAATGTATTAACTAAAAACAACAAAAAAAAACAATGCGGTTGTCTTCTTCTCAATAGTGTCCCCATATGTTGCTATATCTTTTTCACTAACATTTATTTCTCATAATCCATATGTATGGGTGCACTAAATGTGGGTTACTCAACAGTTGTGTGCCTTGGACGAAATACACGCTGACATATTACTTACTACTAGAAATTACATAAGCTGATAAAAATTATGTTTTAATGGTTCTAATTAACTTATTAAGTAACCCATCTCGCACTTAGCTATTTATGCATGATTTAATATGTCTAAGTTAGCATTTAGAGTAAAAGTGACTACTGCCCATCCGCGTGTCTGTACTTACATGAACATACCGTGAACATGGCAAAATAATAAGTCTTTTTTTTATTTCTATGTACACATAATAAATATTATGTATACTTCTATATACTACGAATACTACTAATCTGTATTATAATAATAATAATAACAATAATAATAATAATAATAATAATAATAATAATAATAGCTGGACATGGTTAAGAAAAGCAAACTTGAACAGAGAAACGGAATCTTTACTGATGGCTGCACAGAAATATGCGATTAGGGCAAACTACATTAAAGCTCAACTAGATAAAACCCAGGAAAACAATAAGTACAGACTGTGTGGACAAAGAGACGAAACAGTAAATCATATAATAAGTGAATGTAGCAAACTTGCCAAAAAAGAATACAAGAACAGACATGACTGTGTTGGGAAAGTAATACAATGGGAACTGTGCAAACAATTGAATTTCGAATACGCAGACAAATGGTACAAACATAAACAAGAAACAGTACTGGAAAACGAAAGACAAACTCCTCTGGGATATGGATATACAAACAGATAAACTCATACAAGCAAGGAGACCATATGTTATTATAATCAACAAGAAGGAATACTTTCGTGAAATCGTAAACTTCTCCGTTCCAGCAGACGACAGAGTTAATACCAAATACACGGAAACACGAAGTAAATACACAGAACCAGCCAGAGAATAGAAAGGAATATAGAGCATGAAGAAAGTTAGTATGATGCCAATAATCGTGGGAGAACTAGGAATAATCCCCAAAAACCTGGAGAAAAGACTGGGAGAAATTAGAATCAAAGGAACCATCGAAACCATATAAAGGGCGGCAATGATCAAAACAGCTTAAATCTTAAGAAAAATCCTCGATTGCGTAAACCAACACGCATAAGCTACAAAGGGTAACCAGTCACAAGGAATTTACAACAGGGAGAAGACAAAACCACACGAAGAACACCACAAAACGAACCATTGAACAGAAACTGCAACAGACATCGCTTCATACTCTCCCCCCCCCTAAATTACACCGGCCTCAGCTATCACTAAACAAAAATGAACCAAAGAACAGAAATTACAAGAAACAGGGGTATGAAGATTGACCCAGATTGGTCCGAAAGTACTTGGGAGACAAACCCAAACTATGGCAAATTCATCAGCCAATTTCCCTCCGAAACAAAGATCCAGATTCGGACTATTAAAAGGATCTACCAAAGGATATCTAGACATTAGTTGCCTTTTATATTCAAAAATACTTGCTTGCAAGAGTAGATGCTGCATATATATATATATATATATATATATATATATATATATATATATATATATATATATGTATATATGCATATATACATGCATATACATATATACATTTATATATATATATACATACATATATATATATATGTTTTATATATATATATATATATATATATATATATGTATATATATATATGTATATATATATATATGTATATATATATATATGTATATATATATATATATATATATATAGAGAGAGAGAGAGAGAGAGAGAGAGAGAGAGAGAAGAAAAAAGAGTGATAAATTTGCGACGGTTGTCCACATTTATTTCAAATTCTATTGTTCAGGAAAGAATAATAATAAACACTAGTTTATTACTGAATACACCTTGCATTGAACAATTGAAATTTGAAATAAATTTGGACAATCGTCGCATATTTATCACTCTTTTTTCTTCTATCTCTACAATTGCTCTATCTCGTATATTGAGCTAAACCTCTTCACTATAGGTTCCATCTACTAAAAGTTTTACTTTTGGTTTATATTGGATCATATATATATATATATATATATATATATATATATATATATATATATATATATATATATATATATATATATATATATATATATATATATATATAGTGCAATTGCTGTTGTTACATTTTTGGAGAAAACTCTTTTAACAACTTTTAAACTAAGTGAATAAATTAAACAAATCTTTTTTTCGTTTGCATTCATTAAACTATTATCATATGTTAACGTAATTTTTTAAAAGTATTTCTAATAATAAATGCTGTATTTTCTTCAGAGAAAAAGTAGATAAGTTAAACCGAATGAGATAATTATTTTTATCTGTATATGCAAGTGAGAAATATGGATTTAGTCATGTATTTACGTGTACATACTATTAATAATGGCATAATAATCTCTCTACAGATATCGATACGTTGAAAAACCCACAATAGTAGAATGTAATCGTGTATTACCATTTTCTACCATTTTAAGTCCTAATTCTAAAATATAAGATTTAAGGGATGGTCATTTTACGTTCTTAGATTTCACACATAGGATTTAAAATATGCAATTTTGTCTTTTAACACTGTATTAACGGGCCAAGTAATAAAATGGTTCCTTTAAAATGTATATTTTTGTCGGAGATTTTACTTTAAGTTATTTTGTTTAAGTAATTACAGTTTTAGAGTCATTAAAATAGTTGATTAATTACGTTTTTTTGATAAAACGCATGCGTATTCTTATCGTATTACCTGACTAATGAAATGACTAACATAATCTTTCCATGGATATGTGGCATCAATAAGTTGATATCAGCTCGTTTAATTGGTCTTCAAGTCTAATTTATCGTCATGTAATAGAATATATGAAGTTATGTATGTGTATATATTAATATATTTCTATGTAGAGACTAATTTCTTAAATTAATAGGCATTATCCATTTTGGAATATATATTCTAGAGAACACGGTGATTAACACGAGCACCTTATCTTTTTGGTAAAATTTGACATTTAGAGGGTCGATGTATATAACGTTGTGAATGTGTTTATGTTTATATACACACACATATATGTATATATATGTATATATATATATATATATGTATATATATGTATATATATGTATATATATATAATGTATTTTCATGTAATTGTTGTTATTGGTACTTACAGCGTTTCTGTTGTTGCTTACAACTACTATTTCGATAGTTTCACTTCTTAAGTGAGTAAGATGCAGAAAATTGCATTGTAAGTGGGTCTTAATTTTATATGACGTATTTTTGCGTTAATATATATATTTGGATGGATTACGTTCATGTTCGTACCAAATTAATTAAAATATATATATATATATATATATATATATGATTTTACAGGATACACTCTTAAAGGAATACACCGATCATTATGAATTTTAGAATATATATTATCAGCAACACAATGAGTAATGGTGTGTAATGCAGGCTATATTTAGTTCAATTAAGTTTCATGCAAAGGCTGAGGTCTGAAGCTTTTAGTGAAAATTTGGAAATTTCCAGCTTTTGTAAACTTTTAATAAGGGATATTCGACACTGATTAATAAATATCCCCATAATGTCAATTTCTTTATAGTATTTTAAAGTTAGGTTACGGCGTATAATATGGACACAACGTACTTTTTGAAAATTCATTTTTTTTTCAGATTTGCATAAAATTTTAATGTTAATCAAAATTAGTATAAGGATATGGGGACAAAAGGTAAAGTATATTTATATTATGATTTTTTTTATCTTCGTAAGGGAATATAAACGTAGCGCAAAACTCTTCTGTTCTGGGAATTCATTTTACTCGTCCTGTGACGGGTATAAATCTACTATATATTTTGTATAAAGGGCAATTTTCAGTTAGGGTGTGTGTCCAGATAAAAGTAAACACTACACAAACCCACCCGACGACTGATATATTATTTTTTACTATAGTCTCGCACAGAATATAGACATACTTTTGTAATATTCATTATTTTAGGTGTCAACGGGAAAAAAATATTGCTCGTCGACATTAAGAGCTATTATTTTAAGTAATTATGTAGCAATTCGTCAACAACGTTTTTCTAATTGCCCGACAAAGCGAGAAAAGGCTTTATATATATATATAGAGAGAGAAATAGAGGGGGAAGATCGAGAGAAAGAAAGCGAGAAATGATTGGGAGAGGATGATATAATGGAAGGATCGGAGTAGAGTGAGGAAGAGAGAGCTCGAGAAGCAGCTATGAAGAGATCGATAGAGAGGGTGAAAGATAGAGAACGAGGGTGAAAGAGAGATAAAGAGGGAGAGAGGGAAAGGGGTTTTGTCATGCCACTTTTAATTCTTCTATTTCTGTATGCACGCCTCCGGATAATGCCGGGTAACCCTTCTAGTATTTGAAAAAAAAGAATAAATGAAACTCTATTTATTAAACCATGACAATTTTAAAAAATACATTAATGGATGGTCAGTGTCGGTACATTATTCATCATATTAATAAACATTTCGCATATATTTATGTATTTAGGTTTCCTTGGTAATACTCACACAATTGAGATATAAGTAGAACATTATGTCATATCTCTCCAGACATGGTTTGAATAACAACCGCCATGACAGTACATGAACAGTAATTACATGTAAGTTATATATGACGAAAAGCGAAGAAAATCAAATTACTTTTCATTAACCCTTTCATTATCATTAATTTATCGTAATTTAAAAAAATATACAGACTTTTTGTCCAATCATAATTTATCTAAGACAACATCGATTTTACAATTTAAAAATCTTGAAAATGATGTTCATTCCATACCATAACTAAAACCTTCTACCTGGCCATGGATGAGGAAACGAGAACAACCTTCCCTCGTTGATATAATAAGGGGTTCAATTAGTAATGCCGTATAGATTGCCGTAAAGATTGCCGAGTTTAGCAATCTTCACCTAAAGAAGGTCGATGGTTAATTTGGCGGAAGAGTTGTGATATTAAGCCAATATAATTGCGAAATATAAAAAAAATGTTTTAGTTAATTTTTCAATTTTTGTTTATTTGTGTATATAAATAACAATAATAATAATAATAATAATAATAATAATAATAATAATAATAATAATAACAATGATACAAATTAAAATGAAAATAATAACAATAATAATTGTTATTTTGATAATAATAATTATAATAATAATAATAATAATAATGATAATATTAATAATAATAATAATAATAATAATAATAATAATAATAATAATAATAATAATAACATTGCATCTCAAATGTTGTTGCGAGCGATTAGTAGATGGGAAATGTATCTTGCAAAACACTATATGATTTGCAATGATTATTTAAAGAGGTTGAGTAGTTTAAATCTTGGAAATCTGTTCACTCAGACCCTAAAGAGCAATCACTGATGAGGACTTGTGCGAAAACCCCGTTTTTTTCATTTGGTAATGCCTGCGTAGGTATAAGCTCTGGGCAGGCTGGGCTGGCTTCTACCGAAGGAGAAAGTTTCTAGCGAATATAAAATGTACATCCCGTACCCAGTCGCATGTATTGAAACCTCTTAGTAAGTAAATAATAATAATAATAGTAATAATAGTAATAATAGTAGAAGTAGTAGTAGCAGGGCTAGAAGTATTATTATTAGTAGTAGTTGTATAACTACTACTACTACTACTAGTACATGTACTACTACTAATAATAATGGACGTCCTGATTTATGCTGGGGCGATGTGATTAATTACAAGACTCGGCATATAAAAATTATCAAAACAATCAAGCGAAAAAAACGAATTAAAATCTAGACTGGAAACCTAAATCAATTAGCTAACAATAGATTGTAAAATGTTGACTAGAACTAAATAAAACGGAAAACGATGCAAGTTAAAACATATGGCTTACAAAGAAGAATAAAGCCTAAACAAGAAATATGAAGAACTAAAACAAAAGGTAATGCCATAGAAAGAAGAACTGAGACGATAGAGACTACATTATACAAAATACTGACACATAAAACTTTTGACAACAATGAAAGCCAGTTTCATCAAAAGCTAAACAGAATAACAACAACCGAACTACATGAACGAACAGATATGATAATTTTCTTGGGTAATATATGATAAAAACATAAACAGGAATACCGACGGGCTGAGAATAAATAAGAAGATCTTCACAAAAATTGAATCAATAACAGAAAATGCAAAAAATTTAAAGACGACCTTGAGAAAAATGACAAACTAAAAAGCACCAGACCAACACAGAGTACATTAATTTTTGTTTTAAAAATTTACTATCATGCATGAAAGACTAATACAAAACCTGACAAGATGAGTACATAAACCGGACATACCGGAGTAGGGGAGTAAGGGAAGTACAACATAATTACAAAAGAGGATCTACAGACTGATAGTTTTCATACTTACGTTATGGACAAATTTTAGCGGCCCAACTAAGCCAACAAAAATCAACCACTCCCTTTATAAACGTGTAGTACTGCCCTAAAAAACAAAAAAGGTCGATAAGCGGCGACATTGATATGACTTGTAAGACATCGACAGAAATGTACTAGAGGATGTTAAAAGCAGAAAAAAAAACAATATAGCTATGACATTGATCGACTACAAGAAAGAGTACTTCACAATCCGTCAAATATGGATACATTAATTCTTATAGAAATATTTATTTTGGGTGTTGTTATAAGTGTTGTACTCCAATCAAGCATATTATTTACAGAGTATTAGTATTAGTATTAGTATTTAAAGCAATTATACAGGGTGACTAAAAAAAACGGGCCCCGTGTACACTTTATGTGATATCTCCTTTATTTATTCACCGATTGCCTTTATTTTACAGGACATGGCAGAATCAACGACCGTGAGTACACCAAGACCTCAATGGGAGCTGGGACAAAGAATACACTGTGGTAAATTTTACTACAAGACAGGCTCGTTTCAGAAACCTCAGGACAGTTTCATGCATCAGTTCCGATGTGAAAAGGCTCCACCCAAAAGCAGAATTCAGAACTGGGTGGACCACTTCGAGAAGTAAGGGATCGTGGAGAACTTAAACGCTGCCAGTGAGAACCGTACAAGTTACTCGGCACGTCCCAAGAAGCGGACAGCCGAGCTGGTCGAAAGTGTGAGAGAGTCTCTCCAAGAGAGTCCGAAACGCTCTGTGCGTAAGCGAAGTAAGTCCCTCGGTATCTCCCGTGAGACTTGCAGGAGAGTGTTGTTGAACAATATCAGGGCTTACCCATACAGAATACAGACGCTGCAGACCCTTACAGCCTCAGACAAGAAGCAGAGGGGCGCTATGGCAGTCAAGATGCTCGATAAGATCGAGGAGACACCAGGTTTCCTTAACCTCCTTTGGACCTCAGATGAAGCCCACTTAAATCTTGACAGAAAGGCGAACTCCAAGACAAATGTCTTCTAGGGGTCCTCCAGACCCAATGAAGTAGCTACCAAGCCCCTGCACTCTCCTAATTGCACGGTGTGGGCTGCAATCTCGGTCAGAGGCATCATCGGACCAATCTTCATCGAAGAATCTGGAGCAGCAGTGACAGTCACCAAGGAGCGGTATGTGGAGGTCCTCAAAACCGTCAAGAGTGAGCTCCAGACCCTCTACCCGTCGCTCATGAGCAAGTTCTGGTTCCAGCAAGACGGAGCAAGTTCTCACACCTCAAACTAATTTTGAGTGGCCACCCCATAGGCCGGACCTAAGCCCCCTAGATTATTTCCTTTGGGGCTATCTTAAGGACAGAATGTACGCTAGGAAACCCAGAACCATCACGGAACTCAAGGAATCCATTAGGGAGGAGATGAGAGCCATTCCCAATTCAGTCTGTAAGAACGTCATGGACACCTTCGTTCTGCGCCTCAAGAAATGCACGGAGCTAAAAGGAGTCCATCTAGAACACATGCTGTAGAACGAAGAAAAAAAGCCAAATACCCTAGTGTTTTATATGATGTTGTGAATACGATAAACTAGTTATGCCCCAAAATTCATTTAATTCGGACGAAACACTAAGAAACGGGGCCTATTCAGATTTGGGGCCCGTTTTTTTTTTGTCACTCTGTATTACAATATGAAAATACCAACATAATACTACAGATATTAGTAGTTCTACATATACAAACTAAACCCCAAGAAACAGTTTAAACATCCTTAAATACGTTTAATACTACTAATACTATATTAAAAATACAACTAATCACAATCATGATTTCAGCCAAATTAATCACTAACAATTATAAAAATAGATGCTTTTTACTCGATACACACACCCTGAAGATATCTCAGAGAGTAACAAAAAGTGCTTAGTCATCAACGAATAGGAACCCTTGTCTGTGTGTTCCAGTCTAAATCTCTAAAAGTTATCAGGTATCTAGAAAGGTTAGAAACAAGTAGGCAGATACAATTCATCTCTAATATTTAACAAAATATGTCATCAAGATAAAATGCTGCTCGGCTACACACACACACACATACACACACACACATATATATATATATATATATATATATATATATATATATATATAAATGTTCATTACTTTTTTCATGAATAATTATAACCAATATATTGCTCCAATTTTACTAAATAAGGCAATTCTGTCGACAAAACATAATTCTTCTATATCTGACTCCGGAATTAATAGATCTTATAAGCGATGGGGTTGCTTTAAGATTTCGACGACATATATTGGACGAAGAAGTGCACCCCTAATAATTATTACATTATTATGGGTGAATCACACTCCCTGAAACGCCTATATTTATTAAATTAACTTACCTATAAATGCAAAATTATACAAGTAGGGTTATATAAGGATGATGGTCTTTTTATTTCAAAAGAAAAACCCAGGTTGTGTAATACAACCATTAATGATCTTCAGTTTTTAAAACGTTGGCATCAAGACGGACAAACTCATCAGAATGAAACCACACAAGCATATTCGACGTAAGAAAAATCTTTGGTGTAATCCTACATAAAGCAATAATGTAAAAACTAATATTCCTAGGGAATTCTTTAAAATATTAGAAAAATAATTTAAGCATCCACATAGATATCGCACCATTTCAAATAAAATTTCTATCAAACTTTCAAACTCCACAATTCCTTACACATCTGAAATGCTAATTGACTCTAGCAATACGAAAATTAATATGCTCAGACAGCTCCATCCTCTTAATTCAGCCGATAATTGTAACTGCTCAAAACAAAGTACAATGTCCGCTCAACATAACGACATAATTTATGCTTGTTCAGTCAAAGAACTGTCCTCTCCTCAATAGGCATGAACAATTCAAAACATATTTGAATATATTATTAACCCCTTTACTCTTATCTCAAAAAATTACTCACATCCTATGACCTAATAATATCACCTTCTACATTTCTATACATTTAAATAACATACATTATAATAATAGTTCCAACGAAAGTAGTCGACTCAAAATTATAAATTATGTTTAAAATATAGATTTACCCTGAAACAAACGCACCAGGAATCTGCATATCATTTAGAGACTTTCTAATAATAACTCAAATGATTCTACTATTAAAAATATTAGTCATAACCGGATAGATATTTCCTCTAAATTTACATACATGCATAGGCTTCAGTTCCACGCGTATCAAACCTCGCATAACAACCAACGTAAGTTCTTTCGATAGGGATACAATTTCTTAATAATTCTTATTAAGAAAGTCAAATCAAAATTATTCCATATACCATTAGCTGGTCTATTTTGAAAAAATTCACAATAATGTAGGACAGATTCGAAAACATGTCAACTTTACGTTTCCGAAGACGTAATGAAAATGAGGTCTAATAATAATATAATAAATCTCAACAATGAATTGTTAACTGCCTGCAAACAGAGACAAATATATACATATGTCCAATCATTAACATTTATGATAGACCCCGTTTACACATCTAATACGTACACCAATATTTATAATATTCGTAATTACACATTATTTTAATAAATATTAAAACCTCTATCTTCTCATCACATCCAACACTATTCGACTATTACATTTTATGAACACCTATTTCATATATTATTTTACTCAATATCTGGTATCTTTATATATCTCTTTCTTTCATTTTAATAACATTTTTAAAAATATGTTCATCTCTTAGTTATCATTAAATCACATCACTAATAGTATTCCTTCAAATTGGGTGTTTTGTATATATAAATATACATATTTTCACTATAATTTTGAAATTTCATTTATATAATCTTAAACTATTGAAATTAAATCCACACCTAATATTTCTGATACTATCCATAATAATACTTTTTTCACTTTATTTTCGTACACTTTATAAGTAATAACTATTTCATTAGTAAATTATTTATATCGACTATATATTTTATAGCCTTCATAATATTGTTAAATATAATATATATATTATATTTAGTCTTACTTTTTTAATATTTTTATTTCTCTATATTCATTATATCCACTCTAATTTTCTCGATTATTTTCAACAAATTACATCTTTTATTATCATTATCCTATTTAATTATATGTTTATTAACCTTTTAAGCAAATGTTCTCAAAGAAAAAAAAATTCTTTTCAAATTTAATCTTTCTAAAGGGGATACACTTCTATTTTTACCAATTCACATCATATGTTATATTTTAATTGTTAATATATTAGCTAATATAAGATGATGTATTTCAACAATTTTTGCCTGCTAAAAACCATTTACATAATTTGTAAACATTTAATTTTCGGGTTAAACTGAATGATATCCCTTAGACACAACTGCATATATTTTTGTAAATTACCGATGACTCGAAAGAAAAGAAACATTGTAATTGATATTAATCTTAGTACTTACTAAATAAGTTATTAGATATATTACTTTTAATTTATTTTACAACAAATTTATTGTAAGTTTCTATTATCATATTTTAGTCTTGAAAGCTTTCTTAGACTTACGTGCATGTTTACATAATTCGGAGAGGTGAACATTTTGATAAATAAATGAAATAATTACTTTTTAATATTTCTAAAATAATTTTTTTAATATTAAATATACCATGGTACTTATATTTATTTCAATCTTAAATTCTGAAGTTTGACATTTATGTAGTAGTTGAATAACTATATTATATTACAGTATAACTTATTGTTTACGTTTGTCTTATTCTAATTACACATATTTAACCATCTATTCAATATTATAGTATATCTTTATTAATACATTAATTCCTAAATGTATTACATACAGTGGCGTAGCTAGACCTTTTGCCGCCCGGGGCGGTAGTAAAATTTGCCCCCCCCCCCCCCCGGCATTTGGGTGCCCGGAAAAAAAGCACCGATACAAGACGTTTTTTCTCTTCGGAGGGCTCGCCCTCTTAATAATAACATTATGAAGACAAAGAAAAGAAAACTACATCGGACTATTCTCTCCTTGATACATCCATGTTATTTGGCGAAAATTCGGACTTTAACAACAACGACAAAAAAGTAAATAAAAATGATTTTATCATTTCATAACATTTTCAGGTTTTCAAATGTTCTCATTTAAATTTATTATTATATAAAATTATAGTATAAAATTTCATATTTTTTGTTAACTTTTGTTTTTTTTAATTTTTTTCTCTACTTTCTATTTTTACCCTCTCAAAATGCCGCCCCCTCAGGTGTGCCGCCCGAGGCGGCCCGCCCCCCTCGCCCCCCCCCCCCCTAGCTACGCCAGTGATTACATATATCATCTATTATACATATAACAAACTTTATTAATAATCTGGCAAATATTTAACTCCAAAATATTATATATCATAATTTCAAAATTCGTTTTTATGTTACATTCTATGCATTGTATTTTTCAATCTTTATATTAATAGAGTCTTTTTTGAAAAAAATATACATTTTTGTAAATTTCTATGATTTTCAATATTTTAATTAATTGTAAATAATAAAGTGTTTCATATATTTATTTTGTCCGTTGACGTATTATTCTTTCTTTCTCTCTCTTTTCATAATTTAAATTAAATAACTGCGGAAGAAGACATATCTAACCATGATGCATCTGCACACACATACACCCACACACACACACACGCACACACACACACACACACACACACACACACACATATATATATATATATATATATATATATATACATATATAACGACTGCATTTCGAATGCGCGGACAAAGACTAAAAACATAATCCAGAGCCAGTACTGGAATACAAACATCGCAAAATTATCTGGGACATGGAGGTTCACACAGATACAACCTTACAAGCAAAGAGACCGGATATCATAATAGTCAACAAGAAGGAAAAATCATGTCAGATTGTAGATTTTGTCGTTCTAGTAGACCAAAGAGTGAAGATCAATAAGGCGGAAAAACTAAGCAAATACGCCAAACTTGCCCGAGAATTGAGAGGTATATGGAGCATGAAGAAAGCAAATGTAATACCAATAACTGTAGGATCAGTGGGAAAAAGACTGTGAGAAATTGGAATCAAAATAATCACAGAGACTGTAAAAAGGACAACAATGAGGAACACCGCTGCAATCTTGAGGAAAATCCTCAATCCAACCAGCATAAGTAACGAACGGTAACAAGCCACACGGAAGTTACAACAAAGAGAAAACAAAACCATGGGAATAACACCACATTAACAAAACCATGGGAATAATACCACATTAACCCACAGAACAGAAACTGCAATGGAATTTGATAAGCTCCCCCCCCCCGCAAGTGATGACACCAGCTTCGGCTGAACACCACACAATATAGTCGTGAAGGGTCAAGGACGATCAGAAAACCGAAGAGGGGAGCACTAACTTGACCGCTACTTGAACAATACGGGGAGTACTGGAAGCTTGGAGAGTTCTATTGACACCCAAATCTCAGAGGAAACCAACGTTCGTTACCAGTGAGAAATCAATGGTAAGAGGTTATTTCGATAACGCAAAGTTATTCGCAATGGTTATCGAAAAGAGATGGATAGGCTTGTTGTCACTGAGACTTCAAGGAACACCACCAGTTATTATCAGTAATCAATCACTGATTATGACTGCTGTGAGAACTTCTAGTGAGTGCAAATAATAATAATAATAATAATAATAATAATAATAATAATAATAATAATAATAATAATAATAATAATAATAATAATATGCTGAAATTGGTTGGCCAGAGGTGATTTCAAAATATCTATGAGAGCACCTTAATGACAGCCCAGGAACAAGCCAATCGCACTAGCCCATCAAAAGTTACATTGACAAAACTGAAAAAAACACCGATGTGCTGATTATGTAATGAAAGAGAAGAAACGTTGGCGCACATTGTATCTGAATGCCCTATTCTAGCACAACATCAATGTAAAAATAGAGACACGAAAAAGTCGCTCTGATACTACACTGGGATATATGCAAACATTATGAATTAGACCACTATAATCAGTGGTATGAGCATAAGCCATGAGTGGTATAGGAGAACGTCATTGTCAAACTTCTTTGGGGCATGCTAATAGAGTTCTTGAACATTCAACACCCGACTTAATCTTTTAAAAATAAAACAAGAGAACTTGCATGATCATTAATATAGCCTGTGCGTTCAAAACAAGAGTGCAAGAGAAATGGCACGAAACAAAATATCAAGATCTAAAATGAAAATTAGTTAGACTCTGGAAATGTAAAGAATTCAAGGTGATTCCCGTTGTATTCGGAACGTTTGCAGCCATAACAAAACGCCACCAGAATTGGCTTAAATAGATTGAGGAGACAATCTCTTTTATTATTCGGAACGGCGAAAGTGGAAAAGTGAGACTTAAAAGTCTAAAGTTAAGGAAGTTGACATGATGTTGAAAAATAAAAATACAACTAAAAACATCCAAAGTTGAGACTACTATGATGTAATAAAAAATAAATAAAAAATAAAAAAATAATAATAATAATAATAAGATTAATAATAGCAATAATAATAATACACATAATAATAATAATTATAATAATGAAAAAAATAATAACAATAAAAATAATATAAAAATTAATAATAAAAATGATAATAATAAAAATTATGATAATAATGATACTAATCGATTAATAATGGAGATTGTGTACCGATCTGTCTGCCTGTCTGACTGTCTGAAGCCAAAACTTTACTATTTAAGACGATTATACTTATTATGAAATAGTATAGTATATACTATTTAAAACTAATGTACTATCTTTAATATTCAGGGGCATAGTGTATGGTAGTATCTGTTCTGTTGGCATGATACTAGCCTCCCAGGCATTACCTCTTCCTGTTTTGAGAGGTGTGGAGGTAGTGTAGTATCTGTTCTGTTTTCATGATACCTCCTTTTTTGAGAGGTGTAGAGATAGTGTAGTCTCTCTTCTGTTGTTATGTTACCATCCTCCCATGCATTAAGCCCTCCTTTTTGAGAGGTGTCGAGATAGTGTTGTATCTGTTCTGTTGTCATTACACCATCCTCCTAGGAATTACCTCCTCCATTTTGAGAGGTGTGGAGGTAGTGTAGTATATGTTCTGTTGTCATTGCATTAACATCCCAGGCATTATTTCCTCTTTTTTGTGAGGTACGGAGGTAGTGTAGTATATGTTCTGTTGTCATGATACTATCTTCCCAGACATTACCTTCTCCTATTTTGAGAGGTGTGGAGTTGTGTAGTATCTGTTTTGTTCTCTTGACACTTTCCTCTTAGGCATTACTTTTCCTTTTTTTTAAAGGTGTTGAGGTAGTATAGTATATGTTCTGTTGTCATGATACTATCCTCCCAGATATTACCTTCTCCTTTTTTGAGCAATGTGGATGTAGTGTAGTATCTGTTATATTGTCATTATACCACCATCCAGGACATTATTATCTCCTTTTTTGAGAAGTGTGGAGGAAGTGTTGTACCTATCCTGTTGTTATTATATCATCCTCCCAGGCAATACCCCCTCTTTTTTGCGTGAGTAGTATATGTCTTACCAGCCCTCTGATTATTAAGTATAATGTTCTATTTTGAACGCATATAACATTCTATTTCAAGAAAGAGAGAGAGAGAGAGAGAGAGAGAGAGAAAGGGGCACAAGACAGGGGCGCGTTATTTGATTAATAACACGTAAACAACAGATGCTCTAAAATTTATCGTACGAGTCGGTCAAAAATGATATATTCACTTGATATTTTTATTAAAACGTTTTGGGTTTGTTTTTTTAATAGTATTAGAAATTATGTTTTAAAGCACAAATTTATTGAATAAAATAATTTTAGTTAAAAATAAATTGATTAAAAAATGACTATTTTTTCAAAAGAAAAACATACCACATTTTACTAGCATTTAAATAACTGTATTTTTTTTTTTAATTGTTGATTATATTTTAGCTACACTTTTTTCGATTTGAAAAACTTCAAATATTATTATCTTTTTACGACCTTAAGTGAGTTTAGGATTTTTTGTTTTACATCTTACACCGTAAAGCGTTAATTTTGTTTAAAAACTGTTTTTATTATTCCGTGTTTAATTTATTATAATAAAAGATAGGATGATTTTCTTTCTTTTTTTGTAAAAAAAACAAACAAACACATTTTAGTGAGCAATTAAATAAAACAACTAGCAAAAATATGCGAACGGAGGGAGCATATATTTGACAGTACTAATAATAGTAATAATAAAAATAATAATGATAATAATCAAAATAATAAAAAATAAAAAAATAAAATGATAATAATTATAATAATAATAATAATGATAATAATAATAATAATAATAATAATTATTATTATTATTATTATTATTATTATTATTATTATTATTATTATTATTATTATTATTATTATAATTTGACACACAAGAACAAAAACGTGCGGTGTCACCAGCCAAATCTGGTACAATACAACATGGTTGTGAAGAGCAAAGGTGGATAGCAAGACAAATAAGGGTTGACCAAAAATATAAACTGAAACTACTAAAACTTGGGGTTACTTGTTGTCATCTATATTCCATAGAAGGTGTTTGAGCGATAAACAACTGATAAACTGCAGTTGTGATAATGCAAAATGATTTGCGACGCTTATCGAAAAAGGTAAAGGGTTCTAGAAATATGACAATATGTGTACTCAGGTTTCAGCGAAAACACTTGTTTTTGCCAGTATTAAATCGCTACTGATGAGTTTTTTTATGAGAAATCCAAGGGAGAAAGTAACATAATAATAATAATAATAATAATAATAAGAAGAAGAAGAAGAAGAAGAAGAAGAAGAAGAAGAAGAAGACGAAGAAGACGAAGAAGAAGAAGAACAACAACAACAAGAACAAGAACAAGAAAAAAAAAGAAGAAACAACCAATAAGTAGAAGAATAAGAATTAGAATAAAAATACAAATACAAATACAAATACAAATACAAATACAAATACAAATACAAATACAAATACAAATAAGAAAAAGAATCAGAATACGAATACGAATAAAAATAAGAAAAAAAATAAGAATAAGAATAAAAACAAGAATAAGAATAGGAATAAAAATAAGAATAGGAATAAGAATAAGAATAAGAATAAGAATAAGAATAAGAATAAGAATAAGAATAAGAATAAGAATAAGAATAAGAATAAAAATACAAATAATAATACGAATAAAAATAAGGACAAGAATAAGAATAAGAATAAGGACAAGAATAAGAATAAGAATAAGAATAAGAATAAGAATAAGAATACGAATAAGAATAAGAATAAGAATAAGAATAAGAATAAGGATAGGAATAAGAATAAGAATAAGAATAAGAATAAGAATGAGAATGAGAATAAGAATAAGAATAAGAATAAGAATAAGACTAAGACTAAGACTAAGAATAAGAATAAGAATATGCGTGTGTCAAAGTTTCGGAGGTATTGATGAAATATGCATATTATTCAAAATATTTACTCATAGAAATATAACTAGTTTAAAAATATATATCACCTTCCGTAAACAATAATGAGAATAAACTATGCTTCGGCAGTGTTTGCACTCATTATTTCCTTAAGTATATTATCAAAATATTCATAAAAATCATATAATTAGGTTAGTAATGCAATTTACTACATATAAATTACAATTATAATGTGTGATGGTCAAAAGAAGATAAAAACAGTCACGTCTTAACATAGCTCTGTGCAGGAGTTAGAAAAATACACGTGTTTTCCTGGCAAACATTTTAGATCAATGTTGCACACACGCACACTCTCACCTCCCGACACACATACATATACTTCGATTTTATATATATATATATATATATATATATATATATATATATATATATGCATTTTAACTTATTTTCCGCTTGTCTTTTGTCAAATATATATATATATATATATAAATTATGTAATTTTTTATTTGTTATGATAGCGTTTGTAACTTTGCTTTAAGTATTATGATAATAACAATAATAATAAAAAGTAATAACTACAATAATAATACTAACAATGAAATAATAATAATAATAATAATAATGATAAAAACAAATATTAAGAAAGTAATTAATATATATATACATATTAATGTATATATATATACATAAATATATATATATATATATATATGCATATATATATGTATATGAATATGTGTCTGTATATATATATATATATATATATATATATATATATAGCTATTGATTGCTATACGAAATAATCTCGTTGATACGCTAGCCCTTGTTGGATCACTGAAGTTAAGGAACGTCGAACCTGGCGAGTGCTAAATGGGTTACTATTTAGGGACACTAGTACTGTGTGTTGGAGAGTATTTTGGAACTACCAGTTAGAACATATAAAGTATCTTCCTGAGTCCTGAGGACGTCCTTGAACGTTATGAGAATACAACAACAACATTATATATATTATGCTGATGACGGCTGCGAGCCAGAAACACGTGTCCTTGGATTACTTTGATGTACGTATAAACGTAAAAATAAATATACACATACATATATATATATCTTTATATATATATATATATATATATATATATGTATGTATAAATACATGTATATATATATACAAATAAGTACACATTGGTATTTATTGTAGAGTATAGGATATATATATATATATATATATATATATATATATATATATATATATATATATATATATATATATATATATATATCCGTGCATGCATTATAGAATGAATCAGTAACAGTTAACAACTTGTTAAGGAAGAAAAAAATGAAAACTGAAATGTTTGTATCGAAGAACCGAATAAATTTTTACAAACCTACTTAATATATTGATATACAATATATAAAACATGATAAAATCAATTTATATCATTACTTCAATTTTCGAAGTATGTATGTCTTATAATTAATTTTACCTCACCTTAATAATTAAATGTGATATCTCAGAACAAAATATTCATATATATATATATATATATATATATATATATATATATGCATATTTATACATATCTGGGTGAAAGCTACGGTAAGCTCACGCTTCGTAATTTTCTTAATTACTTATTCGACATAGTGAGTATTTTTCGCGTCTCAAGTGATGTTGTACAGGGTGGGCCAAAATAAGGGTCCTATCTTTAAATTTGAATAACTTGAATTTGAATAACTTCTACAAAATAAAAGTTAAACTCACCAAACTTTATGTGTGTGTAGACTGACCCTTCCGAGATTTTTTGAAATAAACAAAACAAATTTTAGCCGAAAAACACTTCTTAAAACTTACAAAAACTAAAGTATTGTTTTTTACACTGATTTGAGTTTTTTAAGCAAAAATAATGTTTTCTAAATGAGGGTACGTTCCTTAGGGCTAATACGGCTCATGCTTGCTTCAGAAGGGGTCCTTTACTTATTCTAAAAAAAAAAAAAAATCAATAAATAAAAAAGTTATGAATTTAAAAAAATAGGACCCTTATTTTTGCCCACCCTATACTATGGTTCCGATGTGTTTTTTCGGCTATCGTCAAGATTGTCATCAAATGCTTTTTTTACGAGGTATTTGTCGTTTTTTGTGATGTTCTTATTTTCTATAAAGGTTTAACGGGAGAAGCAACATAAAGAATACTTTCTCACCATTTCAAAACGTGCAAATGTTGTCTTTAACTAGGCATCTCTCTCTCTCTCTATCTCTCTCTCTCTCTCTTTCTATATATATATATATATATATATATATATATATATATATATATATATATATATATATATAGCGACAAGTAAAAGATGAAAATACTGATTGTAAAAATACAAAATCTATTACGTCATCAGTTGTTCCAAACAAGGTATTTGAAAATAAACTAGATTCATTGTTCCTTCCTTAAGCCATAGCTTTTCAAAGAATGTTACTATAAGAGGAATACAGATAGATACTTTCGTAAGGGAATTACCAAAAGTATTAATTTGAAAAGATATTAATATAATATGAGATAAATACAAGTATTGAAGTGAAGTAAATGACCAAAGCAAAGAGAAGAGGTGTAACATATATGAAAAGGTTCATTATTGTTGCATCAATTTTCATGGCGTCTCCAACAGTGACATTTTTCATATATTTTCAACCTGCATTGGATATTTTCTGTACTTCAATACTTGTATTGTTAGTATATTATATTTATATTTTTAAAAATGATGACGGTTAGTAATTCCCTTACCAACTTATCTCTCTCTATTCCTCTGATGAGAAGATTCATTCTTTATTCGAATCTTTTACTTGTCTATATTATTGCTCTATCTCGTATACGGAGGATCAATTCTTTCATGATAGTTTCTTATTTAAAGGTATACATTATATGTTTCGTCTTTACACACACACACACATATATATATATATATATATATATATATATATATATATATATATATATATATATATATATATATATTTATAGTTAGGTATGTGTATATATTTATCGTCGAAACTAATGAACGGATCATTATGAATAGTGTTATATATATATTCATAGCTACAGGATAAGTAACATGACCACATTATATATGTTGTAAATTTTTAGATGTAAGGCATATATATATATATATATATATATATATATATATATATATATATATATATATATAGGTAAGTACTCTGTTTCCTCTTACAGTATTAACTCCTAAACTAATCACCTGATCATGATGTATAAAACATATATACTCTTCCTCGCGATGTTAGTAACATAGATGCATGTAAACGTCACAATTTGAGGGGGGAGTTCATTCAAACACGCACCGCCTTCACCACACTCATT
>OY744530.1:57737038-57804538 GCA_963556195.1 Sepiola atlantica
CACATTTGTTTTTATATATTAAACCGACAAGAGAGAGTGGGGCACGCCTTCAGGGAAGGAGGGCCTGGTAGAGATAGTTACAAACGCTAACATTTAGGAAGTCATCTAATTTTGGTCAAATTTTAAGCATTTTTAAAAAATCAATGATATATTTTATAATAAATTTTAAAATTCAACATTAGAGCGTTTTTTTTTTAAAGTTTTACGAAATTGAAGTTACGGTCATATTAACACTAATGCACGGTCACTTTAATTTAAAAATATGCTGTTACTGTTAAAAACGACTCTATAGTATATGTTTTCGATATATTAAGTAAAGTGGAGAAAAATTTAAACCGATGTGTACTCCGTAATTATCTTAAAAGAAACACCCATAAAGGGGTAGGGATCGCTCAGCTCGGAGGTTCCGAGCTGGATATCGCAAGCTCTGTGAATATCGTTTATATGTATATGCACATACGTATTTTGCGAGTTCTGCATCTCCTCCGTTTCCGGTGTCGAAAAGAAGTCTCCTTTCTGGTAATAAGGAATATAACCGATCCGGCACTTGTGAATCTGACAGGGCACTGTTGACTTTGACAAACACGGTAAACTGTTACCGCGATTCTTCAGCCAAGCCAATATATATAGAGAGAGACTCACTAATAATTACAGACGCCTCTCGTTTATTCTAATTACCTTTATTTTCACCTGATTTTCTTTGTCATCTTCACCGGAGACGGACGGGGAAAACGTTTTAAATGCGATGAAAATTTAAAAGCGATAAATGTTCGTCAAGCAGTCATTTAACGACAGGTCTGCGCCCTGAGTTTATTAAAGGCTAAGTAAACTAATATATATATATATATATATATATATATATATATATATATATATATATATATATATATATATATATATATATACATATATATATATATATATATATATATATAATATATATATGCATATATATATACATATTTACATATATATATATATATACAATATATATATATATAAAATATATGCATAAATATATACATATTTGCATATATATATATATATATATATATATATATATACAATATGTATATATATATGCATATATATATATATATATATATATATATATTTACATGTATATATGTAAAATATATGAATATATATATGTAAATATACAATATATATATATATATATATATGCGTGTATGTATGCATGTATGTGAAGGTATGAGTAAATAAATAATAATTATGTTTTTGTGTACACAGACACATACATGTCAATAGAGAGAGAACGGGAATGCCTACTGGGGAGAAGGGTAATACCTACTGGAGAGAAGGTTAATGCTTACTGGAGATAACATTAATGTTTATTAGACACTGTCGTCGAGTGGCTAACGTCTCTCTGTACAAGGGTTTGTCAGGACAATCTGACATGAGGATATTTCCCCCTACAAGTAAACCCTGACTTAATATTAAAAATAACATAATGTTCGAAGCTCAAATAAGATCCTCTCAACTCGGTTTTAAACGCAATGGTGGACTTTCTCTTAGTGGTGTTACCTCAAGTAACAGCACTAAGCTCGATACTTTACCAGAGAAGTTTAATACTTGTCCTGAAATCCGGTAAGACCAATAAACCTCAATAAAGAGATACTATAACACAGTAAACTAGTCAATTGGGGAGAGGAAAATTGATGTTCTTCTCTTCTTTCCTAACTTCCTGTGAGGTAGAGGATATTCTTGATTAGACACTCGGATGTCTATGTATCCCATATAGAGAGCAAGTATTAGCTAAAAAAAGAGGTCTCCTGATTTCTAAGAACTTCAACTGAAGTAAAATGACACAAGCGAGAAATATAGAAGAGTGCGTGAATGCCTACTGGAGAGTAGACACACTCCTCGAGTGTCTAACGTATCTCTGTACAGAGGTTTGTCAGAACAACCTGGCATAAGGACACTTCCTCCTACAAGTAAACCCTGACTAAATATACAATCGAACATAATATTCGAATCCCAAATAAGATCCTATCGGTATAGCTTGGCCTTTTGGCTAAGATCAAAGTGTAGTATCTGTTCCGATGGATACTGCACCCCATAGACTGGTATTGTCTTGGCCTTCGGGACTTGATTTACGCCGGTCTATCGGTCTATCCTGTGCAGTTCTAGGAGGTCCACCCTCCCAGGTTTCGCCTCCCCTCTTTGAGGAGGAGTAAGTTTATTGCTTACTGTCTGAGGCGCCCCTACCGGGGAATGCCGACGGGGCTAGCCAGGCAATTTTTAAACCCCACTTTTCCGACCTGACTTTGGGTCACATCTTACTTGTGGGAGTAAGATAAAAACTAGCCTTGTGCCGAAGTCCTGGAGAGGAGTATATCAATACTCCACACAGGCTTATACGATGAATGGCTTAAGTGAGTTTGCCTAACAACACTCAGCTGGATACTCCAACAGAAAAGATGAATTCTTCTCCTGGAATCCGGTAAGACCAAGAAACCACAAGAAGGATATACAATAACATAGTTACCGTGTCAATATGAGAGAGGAAAATAAAGTTCTTAACTTATTTACTTACTCAACGTTTTAGATATAATTGAGAACTTTAATGTACTATTCGAATATCTAGGTATCTCATATAGAGATCAAGTAGTAGCTCCAGGAAGGGAGCACCTTGATTTCTGAGAACTTCGACTGAACTAAAATGAAACAAAAATATTCATATATAAAGTTAGATGTGTTAATATATTTTTCATGTGCAGGATTAACTACTAAACTAATTAACCGATCATTATCATATTGGACTGTAGCTGTTGAACGTCAGTGGCTGAAATATGGCCTATATATTTAGTTTAATTAAGATGTATTCAATAATGGAAGCGCATCCTGAACCAATACCTCCATTTTTGTAAAATATTCGTATAGTGTTACACATCAATTAATAAATATTTGTATGGGGTATTTTTATAAAAGTTGTATAGGCATAAAATGGGCGCCACCTTCTTTTTGAAAATTCAAATATAGCATAGTTGCATTGAATTTCATACATAGTCATTACACATTAAAACAAAATTCCTAAAATTTCTTAAGACTTTTTAAACGTTTCAAATCTAAATTATTTAAGTTATTTGAACAAAATGGGAATAAGAATTCTAGACATAAGGTTTAGTATAATTATATGTCGTTTAAATTTTCGTAAAGAAATATATACTTGATTAAAACCAGTTTTGTTTAGGGAATTATTTTGACACGATATATATGTCTATATGAATATATATTTTTAATGACCACTGTACATTATTATGATAATCCATCGGTACCTTCGATTTCATGAAAACGCTGGAAATTTAATCTGCAGGGTCAAACATACCACTTGTGACGAGTTCATCAGCTTGAGCAATGAGTGTGTGACTTACAATCGTAATTCTCTGTCCGGTCAGTTTCCACTGTTTACGTGAACCCGAAGCTTCCGATGGATGATCATCATAACGTATAGTGCCTATTTAAATATATATAATGATGTTGCGATGGGGTGCCAAGATGATGCGGAAGAAATATAATGATTAATAAAGTGGTATCCATAATCTTTTATTGTGAGAATGTCTCAACATATTTCATGATACGCCAGGCTAAAGTTTTAACAAAATAATAATGAGTGGATTGTTATTGACGTATCAAACGATGTCGAAACTTTTATATTTTTTATTATTCTAATTTAATATTTCAATCGCAAGTATGTCACTATATCAACTGTAGATAACTCATACCAGACCATTATACGTAAATTATCTAATATCCACACCATTTTTATAAAAAAAAAACAATAGCAGCATCCATTTAAACAACACTTAATCGATTTTCCCATTCCCTTCCTTACAAAGACATATGACCGTTCAATTCTTAGCAGAATAATACATCGCACATAGGCGGCGTCATGTCCGTTTGTTTTCCTTTACTCTGGTAATTCTCGACGAATAACGTAGGGTGGTTGAAATATTTAAATATAATAATAATAATTACCAAAATACAAAGCCATCGTTCCACACACTACTCAATATGAAAATGTATCTCTAGAAGCATGAATGGGATGCCAAACGAATATATATATATATATATATATATGAATTTCGTATCAACTGAATAAGGTTGGAATACTCATTCTGCCTAAACTGTTGGTTTACTCCGTACGAACTCTATATGAGTGTAGATGCTTTTTTTGAAGCAGCCGCACTCGTAAGTTGTAATTTCTAAATATTTGTGAAAATATTTGTGAACATTTAAATATTCATATTTAATACTATATAAAAAATAGTGACCAATGATATCACAACTCGTCTACTCTCTCTCTCTCTCTCTATCTATCTATCCATATATATATATATATATATATATATATATATATATATATATATATATATATATATACATATATATATACTAAGCTATGAAAATATATTTATTGCAATTAAGCTACACAGAGGCTCCGGCGTTTGATCCCCGGTGGGAATCTTTATGCTAAAATGCATGGGGTTATTTTTACCGGGTGGTTTTTACCAATCAGATTCTTTGTTGTTCTCTTAGCCAATCGTTGGGCTTCCCACGAACAAAGGTGTTGTTATGGTTACTTTCTTCTTATATCCTGATATATGGTTCTTTTTTCTATAGATTGGCCTATATCGTGTTTCCTTTGTTGTGTCAATATAATGGGTAAATTTATTTTATTTGATTTGATTTTAACAGGTGTGTCCTTGTATTTGTACTTTAGGTGTTTGTTTAGTTTAGTTTTCGTTTATTTATTTATTTATCGTTATCCTAAGGTAAATTTATTTCTGTGTGAGCGACTTTGAAATTTAGGATTTCAAATTTTTCATTTATAAAAAATTATATCTCCTTATAAAATTTCATGTGGATACATAGAATACTAATATATATATATATATATATATATATATATATATATATATATATATATATATATATATATATATATATATATACTAGTTAGTTCTATATCTACGTCTGTCTCACGGAAATACTTAACACTATACCAACGGGGTTAAGGATACCAAATGTAATCGATTCATCAGCCAACGTTCATATATATATATCTATATATATATATATATATATATATATATATATATATATATATATATATATATATATACACATACATATATATATATATATATATATATATACACACATACATATATATATATATATATATATATATATATATATATATATATATATATATGTATATATCCTTCAGTATAGCGCATGTTTTAAGCTAAAGTTCTCAACACTATAAGTTTGTCGTCCGTTGGAGGCTCTTACCTCACCTCTATTATTTTTGCTACGAAAATACGAAAAAGGGGAGTCGTCATTACCTCAGTCAGGACGCATATTATTTCGGTCGAGTTAGTATTTTGGTTTATTACCGTCTGTTTGTTTACAGTTCAGTGTTCGCTCGACCACTCATCATCAAACTTAGTCATCATATTCATCATAATCTACCTAATACCAGATTTACTTTTGAGGTATCTATTTACAACGTAAGTGATCAAAGTGAAAGTCAAACTTTTGCTAATAACTTATTTTCTCCCTCATCCTAGAGACCCATAACTTGGCTTATATTTAGCCAGTGAAGTCTCGCATCATGTCTGACCTCACATTTGTATAATACGGTCACAAGTTATGAAATGCTCTGCAGTCATTTTCAAATGCATGGCGATTTAACACTAACTACACAGAACTTTATTTCCGAACCATTTAAGAGAAATGTCAAATGTCAAAGGTCACAATTTTGACGGAATTCATACTTCAGTTTCTTACAAATTTAATGTATGTATCTGGTTCGTTTTGAAAAGAGAATACAGCATGTAGAATTTCAGCCTGATCACATAAGTAGTTTTTTTTAATTATCAATATTTCTATGGCATAACTTCAAGAATAATTCATACACTATGAATAGGTTAAGCCCAGCTATAACTTTGTCGCATCCTGACGTATATTCTTTTCATTATCTATGTTTACATTGGCATTCCTGACTGCCTAGAGCACTCAATTCTTCTTAATTCTTCTTAATTTCGTCTTACATTAATTGACAAGAGTTTATTCATCTACTTCATAGCCCATTCTACAATTTGGCAGAAAATACGAATATACATTTGCTTGAATATATGAATAGGTATATACGCTTGTGCATTCCTGTTGTACTTACTTCTACAATCGGACACTGTCTAATTATATGTACTTTAGAAACCTATAGACTGCTGTATAGTAAAACAATCTATCTCACTTATCATGAATTATAATTCTCTGGCGTGATATACTCTAATTTATTCCAACCTAAAATCTACACCAACTTACAGCGCGTACACAAAGCCACGTAATAAAAGAAAGCCTTCTCTTCTTACGGAAGTGGATTTACTGACGAAAATAAAGTTCGGTGAGGTTTGTGTAAAACCGCCATAAATTTCACAACCAGTGTGGAGCCTTTCATCACCTGTGACCGTAATATTTAAATGCTCAATTATTCTATTTTGTCGTATAGGTAAGTAGATACCTATAACATTTAATACCCAGCTTCAGTGCGCGCGGACAAGGAGGTGCCAATGTAGGAAAGCAGGGGGAGTAGGTGAATAGACATATAAGAAAGTGTCAATTCTTTCGTGTTTGACCCAAATAGTGAAGGCACTATTTAGAAAAGTACGACAAATGTAGATAACGAAGTGGCATATTAGATGAACGGGAATAACCCCACTTTTCACGATGTTTTACTGTTAGAGTACCACTTATCAAGACCAAGAGCCACTCGAGGATATGTGTTTATGAGTCGAACTGATAATCAGCAGAGAGATTAGAAACACTAGCGGTGTACTAACATTAATGAAACGCATGAACATCGTTTGCTTAATTATGAGGTACTTTATGACAAACATTTATTAACATTAGATTTTTAGACAAGCAGGTTGTAATCAACATGGAAATAGTACCGCAGTAGCGTTTTCCTTAGCCGAGAATTACATGAATAGAAGATTTGCCCATGAAAATTCCTGATAAAACTAGGTACAAAAAACGAGAAAGAAAATACACTTATCGTTGTTGTTTTAAGACGATGTCTTGTCAATGTCTTACAAGGAATATTCACAGATTGGAGTTCAGTCGAGCACTGTTCATAGAGAAAAGAGTTGTGCGTCAGATAAGAGATCACTCCTACGAGATTTTGAAGTCGTTTTTTTACACTGTCAAAACAGGACAGCGTCTGCAGTGCGGCACCTCCCTAGATGTGCCGCCAGTATCCCACCTTAGGGTTATAGGGTTACCTGACTCGTATATATGTTGAGGGTTGCATTTGTTTCACATAAAAAACACACATCTAGCGATAATCAAAAGCTGCGATACGCCGATACATTTGTCTATGAATAAGCTTCTGACATCGGCAATGCAAGACGTGTCGAGTGATTTCCATGTTGACAAGATAATCTGACCTCATGTACACATGATTTTACACGCACCTCCCCAGTGCGCATTCACTGCACTACAACAATCCCACAATTCACCTTTAAAAAAATATAATTAAACAGCTCACTTACATATATACATCCAAAAACAGTTTCCCTCTATAATACGAACAGATATATCATTTAGTGCACAAGCTGGTAGACAATCATCATCTTCTCCTACATTTCCAAACGAATAAAATCGACAGGAGACGTAGCGATTTCTACTTGACGTAAGCTATTATTCTCTGCAATCAGAATAGAGTTCTCTAAACAAACGGTAAAGTGAATGTAAACAAAAGCATCAGCGCTATAATCGGCCTACGTCTTGCAGCGAGCTTTATAGTGTAGAGGTGTGATTCAGAGTGCTGGTCAATTTTTGACGTAATATGGTGATTGAATTTCGAATCCTAACATGGAAAATATGCGTCACGTCTATCTACACTGAGAGGCTGATCCGGCCAAACATCTGCTGCGGCTGATACGTAACAAGTGCGTTTACGATATTAGAAATACAAACGTCAGATCACTTCTCAATGTGATCAACAGTGTCGGAAATCCTACCGCTGCATCACGTCACCTAATAATAAGATAAAATATAGCGGCTATGTGTATTTTTGTTTACATATATTCCACGACTCCGGTAACTTAAAGAACCGCATACTTAATAAAAGGGTATCGCTTTACTCGAAGTGAAACATGTAATTTCTAATACCAGAGAGCTCATCACTTTAGATAGGAGAATAACTACATATAAGTATAGACAAAGAGAGACAGATCTTTCGCCGTATATCGGTTTTTTAGTGTTGGTAAAAGTGAAAAAGAATTCACGCTAAATCAATTAATTAAGATATTGAAATTTCCTATCGATTCTTCTTGTCAACTACAATATATATATATATATATATATATATATATATATATATATATATTTACATATATATATATACATATATATATATACATATATATATATATATACATATATATACATATATATATATATATATACATATATATATATATATTTATATATATATATACATATATATATACATATATATATATATATATATATATATATATATATATATATATATATATATATATATATATATATATATATATATATATATATATATATACGGCACAATCACGTTGACACACCGGTTCCCGTTAGATCACCGAAGTTAAGCGGCGTCGAGCCTGCCCAGTACTAAATGGGTGACCATTCAGGTGCTGTATATGCTCTCTGCTTATCCCGGAATTGTTTACAGTCGTCTTGTACTACTACTTGCCATTGGTATCAAGCAATGCCGACTCAGGAGAGCGGTTGTCGAGGATTGCGCAACCCTTGCAATTACAAATCTACGCGCGGGGCACTCATACGTCGAAATCGACGGGAGAGTCCATCGTATATATATATATATATATATATATATATATATATATATATATATATATATATATATATATATATATACATGGTGGAGAAAATCACAGCAGAGTGCTCGATTAATTGAGAATGAAAATTAAGAGCGTAATATTTATTTATATTTTGGTACAGAAAATGAGTACAACATCAGTTGTTTTAGGGGGGAAATGTAAGGTTTAAAAGTATAATAAAGTCAAAAAAGGGGAGGTAAATTTAACAGTTAAGATTAAAAAATAAAAAAAGATAGTTTAAAATACTTTTATACAAGTCCCGTGATAAATTGTTTATTGCATGAAAGTGAAAAGTTCAGACTGTCATGATGCAACGACACGGTTTACAGAGCCATTTTCAACTCTGACCGCTTTCACTCTAAAAGAAATTATTACGCTATACAGAAAAATTACGTTATATTTATGCCGATTACAGCGTAGACATAAAGACAGACTAGATGAAGCAACGAACATACTCGGAGCGTAGCTTTGTAGCTTAAGTGAATGTCTATTTTGTAATATGTTCTAACAGTGATCAACTTTAATTTTCTTATAGGAGGCTGTATAATAATATTTATAAATACATATTAAATAATATTTACCTACAGACGACGCGTTTCGAGCGTTTTCTCTCAGTGAAAGGAAGTGATACGTTCAGACTGTCATGAGGCGCGAAACCCGTTCCCAGAGCCACATTTGACTCCGCACGCTTTTAATCTATTCTCACGACAATAGGTAATTATGTTATATTTTATATATATATATATATATATATATATATATATATATATATATATATATATATATATATATATATATATATATATATATCAACAACAGCTGTACTTCGAGCAGTTGTGGGTCTGCCAGAACGCTGATCATAATACAAGTTTCTTCCTGTTGAACACTGTTTTAAGGCTGACTATAGTTGTCCGTTTCCCCGACACAACAAACAAGGTGTATTTTACATGTCGTCCGTAGCGATTCATGGTAGACCCATTAGTTGGCCTGTAGAAATTGAAGTCAAATGCGACTCTTGTTCCGGGGTTTGAATCGTGCAACTGCTTTAAATAGTTATCTCTAGACTGATGATTCCGTAAGGATGAAACGTATAGGTACGTAGATATTAATTAAAATATGTATTAATATATATATATATATATATATATATATATATATATATATATATATATATATATATATATATATAATAACTTACATCCTAAACTGTTAATATTTCCAACTGGATTAGTCGGGCCTTTTTATCTTGTAATCTTGTAATTCAAGCGGATTTTACAATTTTCGATGTCAATATTTCATGACGACTTTAATGGTGAACATTTTCTTATATTGTAAACCTCTTCTCTTTGCATCGGCAATTTGTCTACATAGTTTTTTAATATCATCTTTATAAATTTTTAAATTATGACTTTTGGTAATTTCCCTTACCAACCTATCTGTCTGCATTCCTTTGAGGATACGATGCAGACGTTGAACACCTATCGTTTAAGGAAAGACAGATACATTTCTTTCATTTTTAACACCTTGTTTTGAACAGTTGACTTAACAGATATTGATTTTTACAACATTTATTCTCATCCTTTACTTGCTTATATATACAGGGTGGGCCAAAATAAGGGTCATATCTTTAAATTTGAATAACTTGAATTTGAATAACTTCCACAAAATAAAAGTTAAACTCACCAAACTTTATGTGTGTGTAGACTGACCCTTCCGAGATTTTTTGAAATAAACAAAACAAATTTTAGCCGAAAAACACTTCTTAAAACTTACAAAAACTAAAGTATTGTTTTTTACACTGTTTTGAGTTTTTTAAGCAAAAATAATGTTTTCTAAATGAGGGTACGTTCCTTAGGGCTAATACGGCTCATGCTTGCTTCGGAAGGGGTCCATTACTTATTCTAAAAAAAAAAATCAATAAATAAAAAAGTTATGAATTTAAAAAAATAGGACCCTTATTTTTGCCCACCCTGTATATATGTATATATAATGTTATTTTAACCTTAAGAGTTGTTGCCCAACTTTTTATCAGTGACTGCTCACTTAGCCTTATCAAGTTCTGTTCTCCGGAGTCTGAGTGACAACAAGTCATTCTTTTATTTCCAGCACTGCCCGTTTCTCTCAACAACCGTTGTAAATTATTTTGTGATATCGCAAAAAAGTATCCAAGGTCTCAGTCCTCTTCGAACTGTTCTAGTAACAGTTCCGCTTTTTATCTTATTTCTCTTTGTTGTCATTCTCCTTGAACCGTCACAACTCTTCACCATTTAATCACGTGCTATAGATATAGGTTTATGCGATGTATGGGCGTTCCATTTCTCTAGGACTCGTGTAATGTTCTTTCTAGATTTTTGTACTTTTCCTATGTACAATTATGTGTGGTTTGTTAGCGTTTGTTAGTTATGTCAGTTGATTTGTGCATTCGATGATTTTTTGTTGTTTTCTTCGTTGTTATTCGTGTCATGGTCTCAATAATTTTACGATAAAAACACGCACCGAAATATATCCTTGTCAGTTTAAGATAAAAGAACAGTATGGATAATTGTTCTGCTATTAAGTAGACAATGTATATCCATTTAACACGATATTACTAGAAACATCATTTAGCTATAAGTTTATTGACCAAGAAGACTGCACTCGAAATCATAAAAATAATAATGCAACGAGTTTTATTAAAAATATACTAAAAAGCAATCGTGGTAGACATTTCTATGAGGGATGAAATAGCTTATTATACTTTGGCAAACAATGTAATTCTGGAGTGTATATGTACCGTCCATGCAACAAAGTATACTTGGTTGGAAGGATATGCGAAGAATTTATTTTTAAACGCGAATTACATTTTCATAAAGATCAATATAATATTCGTATTATGAGGTCAACCAGCTTAGACTTTCAAATTTGTATGGGTTATTTTTATTGACCACGACATACAACGCATCATAATAAGCCATGACGTGTGTTATGTCTAGTATTCATAAAGTGGCAGATGAATAATAATACACATTTCTATAAATATAATATGTCTATAAAACAAAATTGCCAGACCCTATGTTATCTATTAACGGGGATTTATATTCAAACTAAACTGCTTAAATGAACATTTTAAAAGCATTTTCAAACTTTGAACAGTTTTATGCAATTAACGTAATGTCCAAACGATAGCGTAATTCCATTAGACTTCCCAGAAATCAGATTTACTATAGGGGTTGGCATGCATTATGTGTTTTCAAAGAGAAAATATTTCATAGCATGTCCTAACATGTCTATTTTGTCGTTAAAAGAAACACTACTCAGCAATATTTATGGGATTTTAATGCTAACATTTCGTAAGATGTACTATCAACTTCATTGCAAAATCAATTTTTGAATTATATATATGTTTAAATACATATATATTGAATACTCTTTCCTAAAATGTAAATATTTTCTTATAGAACATGAATGAAGAGAACAGTTTAAGGGGTATCTAAGCAAAATAAAAATACAAATAAAACTCTCCGGCTACGTTACGTAAATGCAGCTAATTTATTTGTAATGGCGGTTTGTTATTTGTGTGTTTCAAACCGAAACTAGTCCATCACTTTTATTAATACACTATTGTACAATCTTTTAATACTTAATTTGGTTTACTTAAGGATAAATTGTACAATCTGATCTGTTTTCATGACATATCCTTTTCGACATTATCTCACTATTTGGAGGCTATGGTATATGTGTACATGTGTCATGCCAACAACGTTCCACTAATTACCTTATCTATTTCCGGTGCAGGGTAGTGTATTATCTCTTCTATTGCCAGGATACCCTCCTCCTTGACATTACCTCCTTCTTTTTTCGTGGGTAAATCTATAAGACAACGTAACACGTTTTGATTATTTGTATTTTTTTATGTGTTTATATATTTTTTTTGCTACTGAATTAAAAAAGAAATCACATTCGTTTTGGCATAACATCGATATTGTTTTATTTTTTCTTAATTTAATATTTTCGCGTTTTATACACAACCTTTCTCTACAGCAGTATGTTTTAAAGATAATTAGACAGCAGTTAGTACTTTTTTCATATATTGAATTGTATTTAGTAAATACAATGTTAGTTAGAACAAAATAAACCATACAACTTTGCAATGTAAATGCTTTGATAACTCTTTTCTTAAACTTAGAAGTGCTTTGGCGATCGAGATTTTCTAAAGTGCACATTTTCATCTTTTCTGACAAGAGACTATAAATAATCTCCCATCATCGCAGTATCCCGTCGTCCTTGATATCTTCTTTCCATTGTAGCGATGTCCTGATGACATCTCCCACCACGTTCTTCACTGATATCACCCAAGTTTTCGGGGAAGAAATCTAGATGAGAATGTAAAAAATGAACTTAAAGGTTCATTTTTTGCATTCTCATCTCATTCTTATACGACAATCCAGTTTCCTGAAGTTCTCAATAAGTCGTTTGTAATTAGGATCCTTGTGATTTCCTAAGAATCCACGAACTTCATCACGAAATGCGCACCAAGCTTCTTTTTCAACTTTTGTCATCGCTCTTTAAAGTTTATCCGACTTCAACATTGCATTTACTTTGGCCCCAACAAATATACCACCTTTGATCTTAACATCTGATAACTTTGGAAACATGAGACGAATTTCTTGAAAAACTTCTCCGAAGTCTTAGGCCTTTACAAAAACTATTTTACTAATCCTACTGGAGTGCCACTCAATGGATGCCACTCAGTCGAGTGACACTCAGTCGAGTGACAGTTATTATGGAAATTGTAGCATGACATCTCAGTCACCTGTTAGCCAGTTATTTCCTGGTTACCGAAAATAGAGTGTGTATGCTATCCACAATTTAGACCTGCTTTTTTTTCAATATAATAACCACACACATAACAAAATGTATCTGGAGAATGTTTACATCCCCTAGTAGCCATCTTAATAAGAACAGAACTTAGTAATTGATCTTAAAGAGAAAATTAGGTATACATTTAGTAGCAGAACATATAGCATTTTCCAATATATGATGACATTGAAAAGCGATGTATTTCTATAACGGTCGATGGTACAGACAAAATAATAACATTTTTGGAATTAGCAGAGAAAATTGATTAAAAAAACAGTAAAAAAAACAATAAACAAAACTTTTATAAAAAATGGTTACGTTGTGTAATCTCTTTTGTTGTAATTAGAAAATTCTCCCAGGAAGTTCTTACTTATTTGTGGGGTAGTGTAGTATATGTACTTTATTCACGGCACGCTCCTCGCATGCATTTTACTTCGTATGTTTAGGGAGTAGTGTGGTATATGTTCGTCTATCTTCTCAGATTTTATCTTCGATATTTTGGAAGTAGTGTAGTATCCTTTTATGTTGCCAAGAATTTATCGACCTAGGAATTACATCTTTATTAAAGGGTAGTGCTCTATATGTGATAAATTCATGCCACCAGCCTGCTAGACATTACTTATTTTTTTACGGTAATGTGATATATGTTTGTTTGTCATCATTCCAAGAAATATTTGCTCCTTTTGTGGGCGGTGTAGTATATTTTCCCTCGTCATGATACCATCTCACAGGCTAGCAACAGTTTACTTTACTACTATATAATGACTTAAGCCTTATTCCTTTGAGTAACCATGAAATGCAACCGGTTCAGCTTCATACATCAAGCTTATCCCTGTCTGAAATTACTGCTTTAGAGAGATACGTTGTTTAGCACAACGATAGTGTATGGCGACGTACGATACTACTATTTCACGCCGTGCAGTAATATTGTTTTTCAAATATTTATATATTTCTATTTAAATATGAATTTCGGGTGAAGCTTATACACATTTTGCTTTTAAAATCTTAACATGTTCGTACGTTGACATGTGCTGAAGTGAAATTAAAGGTTGCCACTCTTCGATTATAAACATTATTCACAATATTTCTTCAATCAAGAAATATTTGATGACGAATAGTTTCTATAGATACACTTTAATATATGCCTGACTGGTCATCCAAGTTACAATCATGTTCAAATATATGTGTTTCATCGCCATACAATTATAAACTCGCCTTGATACGACGTAAATAACTCTGTCAATACCTCTGACACGCTCTTCACTTCTCCTAATTTTGACTGTGATGGTCCTTACAGGTCGGGATACATCTTACGATATTTTATGGAAGTCGTTCTAGATCAGGCCTGAAGGCTCTTGGTTGAAGCAGTTGAAAAGAACGAAATATTATATAAACGATAAGAAATGCCTTTTGACCTTGATCTTGAAAAGAACAATGCTGTAGGTAAGTGGCAAATAGTAAGAGTTGCACAATCCTGCAGTTCTTTAGAAGGCGCTACTGGGATAAAATATGTATTATAACGAGGTGCATGAACAGAAAATTGAGGAAACCCATTATACGGAAGTTGTTTTGATATGCATTATTTCGATTAGCCCACAAATAAATATCGGGAGGTTTAATGTCAGGTGAATTTGAAGCTTATTCGGAATCAACTCTCCTACTGATGCGAAACCTACAAAAATGTTTCCAATATTATTAAAAAAGCGATAAAACTAAGATTTGGACATTAATGATTGACAAAATATTAGTGGATACGTCAGGTACCCAGATACGATTGCATTGCAGAAACGATAGTGAAGTTCATTTATTTTTCTACAGGCGAATAATTTTATTTATCTTATTATAGATTAAGTACTCTATAATAATATACATAGATAATGATACACTATGTGCGTGCAAAGTTTAATTGACATGCCTCTGTAGTGTATGAGTTGAGAAATAATCAAGCAGATAAATATATAATTTTAATTATTAAATTATTTATTTTAATCTTAAAAATGCAATTCGCTAACTGTTTACAAATATTAATATTTTAATATGTTTACATATTTGTATTACAAAAAATAAATAATTTAAAAATACTTTTCCAAAAGTCATTAGTGAAAATGATGAAGTAACTTTGTCAGAAGTCGAATCCGGCATACTGGACACGCAGTCTACGTCTCTAAACCCTACACCACACTAGTTTAATGGATATTGATAGATAGGTAAATTAGCAAATAGCCCAGAAATTTTTTGAAGGATATAATAAACTAAATACTTTTTCTAATTAAATCAACTTCCTTCTGATAATATAAAACGCTAAAAAAAGTTTACCTTTTAAACATTGAATCTATTTCAATGATGTTTGTTTATAATAAACTTTGATAATTTTAAAATTCTATTTTTAGGGCAATCTGAAAACAATGTACCTGTGAATTACAGATTAGAGATTGATTCGGTCAACAAATTAATGTCGCCAGTTGACCAATGCTGAACAGTTTGGCCTGTCGCTAATCGTACGAATCGGTTCAGCAACTCACTTCTATGTCAAAAGTTCGAGATGTTCTGTAAAGAATTCGAAGGGGTGCAGTAACATCTCTATCCTGAATGGCACGACTGTTTTGCTAACACATGACACAAGAGAATATGACACCTAAGAAAATTGCACTTCTATTCATTCCGAAAACACATGACTTCTTGTAACGTTGACAGACACAGAGACACACCCCACGTGATAAAATGACAAACACAGAAAAATAAATAAATAGATAAATAATAATAATAATAATAATAATAATAATAATAATAATAATAATAATAATAATAATAATAATAATAATGATGAGAGCAGGATAAATATTTGTTGACGTTGAATTTTGTTCATATACGCACATACATACATACGATCGAACACACACGCAGTAACTCAACACAAAACACACATTTTATTCGGTGGTTTAATAATACAGACACCTAAAAAAACGTGCGCAGTTATTCATTGTTAGACAAGATTTCCCAGGATCGTGTTGAATAAGCATGTATCGGGCAAGATTACATTAAAGCTTCAAATAATATTTGATCTTTAATCATTTACGTGTTTACTTTTTTAATTCAAGAATTTGTTTTCCAATATGGAATAAATATATACTTCTCTGGATCAGTTAACTGTGCTGGAATTGTTCTTTTTAATTGTATCTTCTGTTGTCCAAAAAACAGGTATACCTTTATTCGTTAGTTAAAGAATGATGACCTGATAAGAAAATATGAGTGTCAGTTTATTCGCTTGATCCCCAAAAGTGTACCAGCACACCCATAAAAACACACACATAAAACACACCCGCCCATACACCCCCCCACACATATATATATATATATATATATATATATATATATATATATATATATATATACGAAGCCCGCCTAAAAAAGTATCCGACCATTATTTTTTCCGTGCGAAATAGAGACGATTCGTCAGCGCCACTCTACACAGTGAAACAAGACACTTTCATACGCACGTGTGAATTTTATCACCGCCTTCCTTAGCGTGAGTCGCTGCCTGTCTGTCGTTGAGGTTACACAATTACTGATTACTCTTAAGATGACAGAACGTTTTGAGCAAAGATACTTGATCACATTTTATCAAAAGATTGGTGATTCTCAAAGCAAAACAATTCGTAAGATTCAGCAGGTGTTTGCAGAAGATGCAGATCAGCGGAGAGTGACAAGCATTCTGGCAGACCCCAAATTGCTCGGGGTGTCGCTGGTGTTGAGAGGGTGCAACATTTGATGATGTAAGATAGTCGTTTAACCGTGCGGGAGATCGCCAAGATGGCAGAGTGAGTAAAGATTCCGCACATGTAATTTTGCGTGGTGATTTACGCATGCACAGAGTGGTTGCGACATTTTTGCACAAGTTGCGACTGCAGGAACAAAAGTAGCTACGTTTTCAAGTTGCACAGGACCTTATGGTAACCGCCAACACTGATGCTGGGCGTCTGAACACCGTGATAACTGGATATTTGTCATGTGGGTACGGGTACGACTCGGACACAAAAAGACAGTCGTCGTAATAGAAGAATCCCGAGTCTCTAAATCCAAAAAAGCGCGACAGGTGCGAAGCAAAATCAAGGTGATGCTGACTGTCTTCTTTGATATCGGTGGAATTGTGCATCACGAACACGCACCGAAAGAAAACAAACAGTGACAAAGGAGTACTATGAAGATGTTCTCCAGCGTCTCCGTGACGCAGTTCGGCGCAAACGACCAGACATGTGGACGGCGAAAAACTGGTAACAAAATCACGACAACTACCCCGCACATTCATCCCAATACATCCAACATTTCTTGGCCAAGCATACATATATATATATATATATATATATATATATATATATATATATATATATATATATATATATATACACTCATGCTTGTTGTTTTCAGATTTCCAGATGTATTCAAAACATTTTCCTCGATAATAATCTTAATAAAAAATATAGATCATAAAAATTAGGAACAAATATTTTAATATTTGAAATCAGCCCATCTCTACACCATAACCAGTCAATACACCAAGTTAATAAGAAACAACACATTTTTTTCCAATAATAAATTCTTCAGCTTTTAAGAGTGTAACCTCTAGATCTGACAAAAAATAATTAAGTAGGCCTTAACAATCTCCTTAACAGGCGCAGTCGTGTCGACCTACCTCTTGTCCTTCCCCTAGACCAGAATAAATCAGTATAGCAATATGTTACTCCCATAAGCATTTACTATACTTTAGTCTACAATGTTAAATTCCGAGTATTAAAGACATTGCAGAGTTTCTCCCTTTAAACTAATACCGTTATAGAATTGAACCTTAATTTAAATTTATTTTGAATTAATTAAAAGTCTTTTAATCAAGGCCATGATATTAAGGTTATGGGTTGTTAACCTTGTTCTCTTTTCTCTCTCGAAGGTTAAACCCTTAAACTCATATCCTCTCTTTAGCACTTTGTAGACGACACCAAGTTAACGACCTAATATACGCTCATAATACACATTGATTCACGGGACTCGTTTTGAGATGTATAAAAGAAAATGCTCATTTTTTAAATCTTAACTCTTACATCTTCCCCTTTTTTTCGAACTTTATTAAACTTTACAGTCCCAATCCCCCCGAACACAAATTTAAAACAAATATACATGACACTTTAAAGCGACCAACGTATATAAACGAGAGTGTTACGTTGGTTCCAATTTCTAAACAGGTGACAACACAAGCTGAAGAGAGCCGGAGTGTTAACTCCTTCTTAGCTTGAAACCGACGGTACTAATGTACTTATTTTCTGTACACCCCCAAAATTATCATTACGCTCTTAATTTTGATTCTGTATTAATCGGACACTCTGCTGGTATTTTCTCACTATATTACATGAGAAGTTATATATATATATATATATATATATATATATATATTCTTGGTGATTTTATTCCATTAATTGCGACAAAATATATTCTGTTTCATTAACGCTCGCAAAGAGCGTCAACCTTTCAAGCTATAATGGAAACAAATAGCAAAGATTTTAAATTTAAATGTAACCTCAACCGGAATTTTGATAATGCATTAGAGGGAGGAGGACAGGAATGGAGCTCTGCCTATAACGGGGACATGAGAAGGGAGGGGGGAGAGGGGGAGACCCCAACAAGTCATGTTTCAAAAAGTTGCGTGGGAGGTTCTCACGTGTCTGGGCCATCGTGAAAAACTGTCCCCGTTATAGGCAGAGGTCCATCCCTGTCCCCCTCCCTCTAATGCATCTTCAAATTTCCGGTTAAGGTTAAATTTAAATTTAAAATCTTTGCCATTTGATTCCATTATAGCTTGAAAAGTTGTCGCTCTTTGCGAGCGTTAATGAAACAGAATATATTTTCATTGAGCACTCTCATAAACCCGGTTTCAACTTCCTTCGGATATATACCCCCTTGATATTTGTAACAAGTTAATTATATATATATATATATATATATATATATATATATATATATATATATATATATATATATATATATATATGTTTGTTTAAAGGGTACTCAACTCCATCATTTGTGATTCCGGTTCGGAGATTAACTTGTTGGTGTTACTTAATTCTTCTTGTCTTGTTCTATTTGGTAAATTATGTAATATAAATGTAGTATTGGTTTAGTAATTTGTGCAAAATAAATGTATGATTTCGTTGTAATTAATGTAATCAATAACAAAGTTAGTTATGCGATACTATGGACTGCCTCCCTCGTAGCTAAGACCTTCGGAAAATGTATATAACGAAATTCAATGACAATATGGGAGTAGTATCTAAGTAAATTACAATGCGAAAGTCGATGACAATATGAAAGCGACACAACGATTTTGTTGTACAGATGAAATATTGACACATACAATTAGCTAAGAGAATGGTCGGGATAAAGAATTCGGAATGAAGTATTTATTTCCAGTTGAGGTAAGCAAGAGAGACGAGATGTTTCGTATTTTACAATAGAAAAGTTTATATTTCGTGGACTTTGGCCGTAGAGGTGGATACGAGAAACGAGTTGATGAGTAGATGGTTTGAAAGACGAGTTCATCGAGATGAGCAGACGAGTTAGAAAAGAATGAAGAGACTGGTTTCGAGAGATGAGTTCGCGCGGACGACAGTGAATATTCTCGACAAGCAGATGCGTTCGTGAGATCTCAATTAAGTTTTAGCTGAAATCCTGGAATTAGAAGATGGATGGCTTAGCTCAGAAGTGTGACACTAACGACGGGACCCCAAAGAAACACACGTGCTCAACAAGTCATGATTACACAATGTCTCTATGTGTGTCTGCGCTGTGACTTCGTAAAAAAATTAAAAGTAGTGTCTTTGCGCCTCCGGCGACTGCCAAAGCTAAAGTCAACACGGCTAAAATAAGAAGATGAAAAAGAAAACCCACGGAACACCTCGTTTGGGGTTGGCGATTGTCGAGGGGCTGGTTTATTTATAGAGGGAACTTATGGAAAAATATATCATACTAATAAATACATAATAACTATATGAATACCTGTCCGCTAAGGGGTAAAATTAGTTATTAAAACAAAACTAACTGTATACAAATATAACGCCTCTTTAGGAAGATGAATATCAACATATTAAGCTAATAAAATATTAGGTCATATATTCTTATTCGAATTTTGCAGCAGATTTATTATTTTGATTCTATAAAATGTTTTAAATTTAAGGCTTTAGCTAAATGTGTTTTAGAAAAACACTGAAATTTATGGAATATTTCTTAATTGATTATAGATCAAATTTAATACGGATCTGCAATATCTTAATATTGTAATAGGAAATTCGGGCTATATTCTGCCATTTAAAAACTCTTGAACATATTCCGAAGAAAATTACAATTAAGTATCTTTTTTAATTGATGTCTAATATCTATTTTTTTAATTTCACAAACATCAGAAGTATCTGAATTTTTATGGAGGGTTTCTATTCCCCTTAGCCTCATTTCAATAAAACAGAAGTGTCCATAATATAGCCCCAACACCACCCTTCCAGAAAGCAGCTATTTCAAAATTCATATTAACCAGCTAATTGGTTCCTGAATAGAAATGTCTAAACATATATATTTAATAGCTTTCTTTTTATTAATACGGGTTATTTATAAAAATAAATTAAAGTCTTGTTTTAAATATCCGCCTCTAATATTTTCAATTTCAAGTTAATTCTCTTCACTAGTCTTTTTTCTGAACAACATTATTTCTGGAAATTGTATTAAATAAAAGATATATAAGTTATATAATAATAGGGGAACATTAATCTAAATAATAATTAAAGTATTTTTGAAAGCAAATGATCAATGGAAACGTATAATATATATATATATATATATATATATATATATATATATATATATATATATATATATATATATATATATTGGTACAGAAAAATTAGTACAACATTATTTCTGTCGGTGTCAAGCTCAGAAAGACGTAGCCATCCGGCTGGTGTTGTCACCTGTTTCAAAAATGTGTAGTCACGTGTCACTCGCGTTTGGACGCGTTATTTGCTTAGGGTCTTATGTTTATCTGTTTAAATTTAGTGTAAGGGAGGTTTCATAACGTTTTAAAACACAGGGGGGTAAATGCAACAGTTGAGATTTAAAAATGGAAAAGAACAAAAAATAGTGAAAAATAAAAAATATTTCTATAGAAATCTCGTGAGTCAATGTTTATAAGTAGCGTATATTTGACCGTTACTGTTTTGAGGGTTAATTATGTGTTTTCTAGAGAAAGTACGGAGAGAAAACGGGTTTGAGGATTATACTTTTGAAAATATAAAAAGTTTTAAAAACACATTAAATGAAAGGACCTTAAATCAATCCAAAAAGAATTTAAAGAGAATGACACGTGACTTCACATTTCTGAAACAGGTGACAATATAAGCTGAAGAGAGTGTATTTCGAAAATAAAATGTCTTATCAGAAGCTATGTGTATTAGACCAGTATGGTCAAATACATTAAATTGCGGTGAAACAATGTGAAGCTTAGTCTTTGGCAGCGAACGCACATCATATAAAGTTCAAGCCCAGGTTGAAAATTGACCGATCATAGTATACGACTCACATAGGCTTAGCTGTATGAGAAGGTAGTTTCTATTACATAATAGTGATTAATAGTTTCTCGAAATTCCCGAAAATGTAAAAATGTAAAGAAAGAAACATCACAGATGTAAATATTTGTTTTTTACATGAATTATTCGCATGGTTCGTGGTTGTTGAGCGTATTGTATCAGACACCTGAACGCAATTTACGTCTAGCTAATTTAAACTAGTCTGTCAAACATTTGTAGTTGAGCATATCATGATCACGCCTAGCCATGCGATAAGCAATGGTCACCCAGAACTGTGCGTAGACAAGTTCCAAGAGCGCTTAAGAAAGCGATGGGTACACCTACCGAAAGAGCCATGCACGAATGTAGACGTATCAAGAATGATTTTAGATAACAATGTTCCACCGTGTATGAGACCAGCAGACCCAATATTAGCAAGGTAGATTAAAACAGTGTTTGGTAGATTATTTCTAACCCATACAAACAATGACGTGAAAATATGTCACGAAGAGAAGCTTCAAAATTGGAGCAAAAGTGTTTTTCAGATGTTTAAAAAACAATATATCCTATTATGAAACAAGGATAGTAGATATACAGATTAGAAACATGATTTACATGGTTAAGGGACCCGAGTTTTGTCCACATCAGAACATGAATTGATAAGGCAACGATATTTAGCTGCAGTCTAGAATGATACTCTAGACAACGAAAAATTGTATGTCGTGTTTGACACATGTGAGATATCAATACCTCAAACAAGTTCTGAATAGCTACGATAACATAATAAGATTGCGGACTTGATTGTAATACACACTAAAAAGGAAAAGTATTGATTTCATACAAGCCTAAAAAGAGAGGTTATATGGTGTTATTTCGTGATATATATACTCTCCTAGAAATTATGTATAGAGGAGCCTACGACGAAGACCGTGCAGCCATTTTATAACATACAATTATGTACTTTTGTAAATGCACACTCTTCTAAATATACCAGCGTGTTGTCATATTTATTATGGCCCTTTCGTGCTCGCAAAACCTCCTCAGTATGTATATAGAAAAATCAAATATATGTGTCAAACAGTCAAAGTTTAATGTATGTAAATTTAGACAATTTCGGATTTAATATGCGAATAGATGGTACGCCTTGACACATCACAATATATCTGTGAATGTATTGTTGCGAAAACGGTTTAGCTTTTGTTCAAGGATATTCCGTGATTTGTATTCACTAATTTATACTTGAAATAATAAAGTAGTTAAAATTTCATATATAATTTATATTCTATTTTTTTAAATTAATAATTAAAACCGTATCTGTTATTGCTATTTAATTGGTTTCTTTTTCTGATAGGATAAGTTTTTTCTTTGAAAAGCCTCGGTTTCTAGGACTTTTCTATAGTTTATCCTATTTTGTATTATTTGAAATCATCAAACTTGTAAAGTATGTAACTTTACATTTGTTTATTTTCACTTTCAGTTAACTATATATATATATATATATATATATATATATATATATATATATATATATATATATATATATATAAATATATATATATAATTATAAAGCTCCGATAAGTTAGTCCCTTCGAGAGAAATGTAATTAATGACACAAAGTGTGCTACCTTACGATGTCTTCGCCCTTAATGAAAGTAAAGCAACGCTAGAATTGTATTACTTGTGTTATCATTTAAAATATAAGGCACCTTTCTCTCACATTTCAAAGTGTGATCGTCACAAGATTCTGATAGTAAGCAGCTGTGGTTTTATAAAATGTGGATCTGGAGTTCGAATCGTGGGACCGGCAGTATGGTTCCATAGTGACGAGTGAAGGATCGCGTAGCATATACCGTGTTTGCAGCGAAAAGAAAACAGCATATAAAATACGAACAAAAGTGTTAAATGCAGACATCCAACAGTTTATTAATCAAAAGTTAGAATTACATACTATACTATTTTCCAATGTAACCGCCGCCGACAGGGAGACGACGATCTCAAGGTGAGCGGGAAATTAGTCACGCGTTTTTGCAACTATGTCTTCGTTTATAGAAAAGTGGACTAAGTTTCGGGTGAGCTTGTTTTTCTTGACCTCGATCAAGAAAACATAATCATGGGGGTTGCAGTCGGGTTGGAAGGCGACCACAAGTCCGGCGATCAGATGAGAGAAACACTGTTGAGTATTGATTTACTCCTCTCCAGGAGTTATCCACAAGGCCAGTTTTATCCTACTACCACAAGTAAGATGTGACCCAAGGTCGGGTGGGGAAAGAGGGATTTGAAAAGCCAGCGCCCGAGAGGTGAGCACTCTGGCCATTTAAAAATTGCCTGAGCAGCCCCGTCGGCATTCACCGGTAGGGGCGCCTCAGACAGTAAGAAATAAACTTACTCCTCCTCAAAGAAGGGATGCAAAGCCTGGGAGGGTGGACCTCCTAGAACTGCACAGGACAGACCCATTTACCGGCGTAAGTCAAGCCCCGAAGGACAAGAAAATACCAGTATGGAGGGCAGTATCAATAGAAACAGATAGTAAACATTGATCTTAGCCTACAGGCCGATAGGTTATTTAGGCAGGTTTTATTTACACCTCCCAATGAGTTAGGCACAAGGCCAGTTTTATCCTACTCCCACAAGTAAGACGTGACCCAAGATCGGGTCGAGAAAGTGGGGTTTGAAAAGCCAGCGCTCGAGAAGTGAGCACTCTGGCCATTTAAAAATTGCCTGGGCAGCCCCGTCAGCATTACCCGGTAGGGGCGCCTCAGACAGTAAGCAATAAACTTACTCCTCCCCAAAGAGGGGAGGCAAAGCCTTGGAAGGTGGACCTCCTAGAACTGCACAGGACATGCGTGCAGTATCCATCGGAACAGATACTACACTTTGATCTTAGCCTAAAGGCCAAGAAGACCAATTTATTTAGGCAGGTTTTTTTAATCCTCCCAAGGAGTTAGGCACACGGCCAACTTTATCTTACTCCCACATGTAAGATGTGACCCAAGATCGGGTCAGGAAAGTAGGGGTTAGAAAAGCCAGCGCCCGAGAGGTGAGCACTCTGGCCATTTAAAAATTGCCTGGGCAGTCCCGTCGGCATTCCCCAGTAGGGGCGCCTCAGACAGTAAGCTATAAACTTACTCCCCCCCAAAGAGGGGAGGCAAAGCCTGGGAGGAGGGACTTCGTAGAACTGCACAGGACATGCGTGCAGTATCCATCGGAACAGATACTACACTTTGATCTTAGCCAAAAGGCCAAGAAGCCCAATTTGTTTAGGCAGGTTTTATTTACTCCTCCCAAAGAGTTAGGCACAAGACCAGTTTTATGTTACTCCCACAAGTAAGATGTGACCCAAGATCGGGTCGAGAAAGTGGGGTTTGAAAAGCCAGCGCTCGAGAAGTGAGCACTCTGGCCATTTAAAAATTGCCTGGGCAGCCCCGTCAGCATTCCCCGGTAGGGGCGCCTCAGACAGTAAGCAATAAACTTACTCCTCCCCAAAGAGGGGAGGCAAAGCCTTGGAAGGTGGACCTCCTAGAACTGCACAGGACATGCGTGCAGTATCCATCGGAACAGATACTACACTTTGATCTTAGCCTAAAGGCCAAGAAGACCAATTTATTTAGGCAGGTTTTTTTTAATCCTCCCAAGGAGTTAGGCACACGGCCAATTTTATCTTACTCCCACATGTAAGATGTGACCCAAGATCGGGTCAGGAAAGTAGGGGTTAGAAAAGCCAGCGCCCGAGAGGTGAGCACTCTGGCCATTTAAAAATTGCCTGGGCAGTCCCGTCGGCATTCCCCGGTAGGGGCGCCTCAGACAGTAAGCTATAAACTTACTCCCCCCCAAAGAGGGGAGGCAAAGCCTGGGAGGAGGGACTTCGTAGAACTGCACAGGACATGCGTGCAGTATCCATCGGAACAGATACTACACTTTGATCTTAGCCAAAAGGCCAAGAAGCCCAATTTGTTTAGGCAGGTTTTATTTACTCCTCCCAAAGAGTTAGGCACAAGACCAGTTTTATGTTACTCCCACAAGTAAGATGTGACCCAAGATCGGGTCGAGAAAGTGGGGTTTGAAAAGCCAGCGCTCGAGAGGTGAGCACTCTGGCCATTTAAAACTTGCCTGGGCAGCCCCGTCAGCATTCCCCGGTAGGGGCGGTTCAGACAGTAAGCAATAAACTTACTCCTCCCCAAAGAGGGGAGGCAAAGCCTGGGAAGGTGGACCTCCTAGAACTGCACAGGACAGGCGTGCAGTATCTATCTGAACAGATACTACACTTTGATCTTAGCCAAAAGGCCAATATGTTTTATTTACTCCTCCCGAGGAGTTAGGCACAAGGCCAGTTTTATCTTACTCCCACAAGTATAATGTGACCCAAGATCGGGTCGAGAAAGTGGGGTTTTAAAAGCCAGCGCTCGAGAGCTGAGCACTTTGGCCATTTAAAAATTGCCCGGGCAGCCCCGTCGGCATTCTCCGGTAGGGGCGCCTCAGACAGTAAGCAATAAACTTACTCCTCCCCAAAAAGGGGAGGCAAAGCCTGGGAGGGTGGACCTCCTAGAATTGCACAGGACAGGCGTGCAGTATCCATCGGAACAGATACTACACTTTGATCTCAGCCAATAGGCCAAGAGGTGAATTCCCTCGGACAAACTTCATCTTTATCTACAGATGAAGATTTTACAAACCTTGGGAATTCACCAGACCTTAGGCATAGTGCCCGAGATGTAGGGGAAGGGGGGTCGGGGATAAGTGAGACAAGCTGTTAACATTTTTTATTTTCAACAAAAAATACAACAAAACAGAAAAGAAAACTTTTGCTTACTCTTAACCAGATTCTTGCACCAAAATACCGCATTCACTCTGTGGATGGATCCCTACTTAAAGTATCCCCAAAAGTAATCGTTGTAAATAATAATTATCGTGGGAGTGGGATAAAATATTAAAAACACCCCAAAAAAAGAAAAATAAAGAACCAAATAAAATGATAAAAATGGGGGTTAGTATGGCCCGTCTTTCCCTCATTGCTAAGTGTTGGACCACCCGCTGTTTTCCGGCCCAAGACCGAAAACAAGCGGGTCGGTCTCTAAATAGGAGTGGGAACTTAAAAGATGGGGTATTCAAAAATAAATTCATCGGGAATGTGATCTAGGGTTGGATGGCGGCTTCCAAGATTGTAATGCCAAAGGTTCCAAAAGACCGGGGACAAAGACAAATAATGGAAGTGGGAATCTTTGGAAGATCTCTAGTGCCGGCAAAAATAAAATAGGGACAGGATATCTCTCATTCCTACTAGTTAAGAGTTGCTCTTTTAGTTAAAAACGTCTACAGGGGTGGGTTCCGTAGAACCCAGTACCACGTGTGCCATAAATATGGAGGGAACACGAACTCAAAATTTGTGCCTCGTCGGATGCATAAACTAGTGTCATGCACCCATCGCCTATTGTAATCCATGCGATGTAATCGCTTCCAATCGCATCTGATTTTCACTTTAAGTTGATGTTTAAAGTAAACTACCAGATCGCGATCTGAAACCGATCCAACCCCATGAACCTCATCAAGACGTGTAACCCACGTCACTAGTCTCGCTACGGCTAGGATGGCCAGAAACACCATTCGTTTCTCCCCAGTCGACTGCGGTGCTGCGTTGTTGATGACAGATGCGACATCCAGGACCATCGGCTGTTCGGCGTCGATGCGAGCCGTCACCTCTCTGACGTATCCCCAGAGACGTCGAAGTTTGCTGCAGGTGAAGAAGGCGTGCTCGGCCGTTGCTTCTTCGTCGTCTTCACAGCGCGGGCATAAGCGGACGTCCCTTGAGCCATCTCTGCGTAATCTGCCATAGAGGGGCAGTGCGTTCCGAACCAGTCGCCAGGTCAGAGAATACTCAGAATTGTTGAGATAACTCTGGCCCGGCGCCCAACTCCACTGGGAGCGGGCCTCCTCCCTCGACAATCCAAGCCGCTCCTCAAGTGGGTCCGAAGCGGTACCCTCCACTAGATCCCGATATAGTCTCCGCAAGGTTACTGGACTCCGGCAACGCTCTAAGCGCGGCCTGGCATTAGGTGAAGAACAAGGGCTCCCCTCTCGACCTACGTCGACCTTCGACCGATAGGTCGGGCATGAGGTTTGGAACGGCGCTCCCGACCGCAGGGACCCACGGAGTGTCTTCCATCAAAGTCCGACTCAGGAAAGCCAGTCTCTCGGCATGTCGATGACTTGCCAAGTCAGGCATCCCAAAGCCTCTCACACTCGGAACTTGAGTACAGCCATGTCTGCGGACGTACGCTTTCCGGCCCTTCCAAAGAAGCGAGAAAAGTAAGCGCATGAAAGCGTGAAGGCGGGCACGCCTCCGCTCTGCCCTTTAATGGAAAGCTTCCTTCGAATCCAAGCCCGGACCGACGATTCGACCTTTGTCTGTACTTCCGACCAGTTCTTTTTCTTGTCCGAACCATACGCCGAGGATTCGAACCGGGCCATCCGCAGGCCGTTCGACTTGCTGCGGTTGACTATGGCCCCTGTCACTTCTTCGTACCGAGCGAGCGCCTTAATCACCGTTCGAATGTCAGTACGGCTCGACACGAAAACGGTGACATCATCGGCAAACGCGGAAACCCTGACAAGCTTTGCGAGGAGGGATAGCGATCCCGCGCAGGACTGGTGTTGTCGCCTGATCCCTTAATTTGCGAAGGAAGGGTTCCAACACCAGGGTGTAGAGCAGGGGCGACAGCGGACAAGCCTGACGTACCGAACGAGAAACAACGAACGATTCTGATCTCTTTCCATTGACTTGCACCACTGCCGTCGGCGAGTCATACAGAATAGAGATCCACCTGCGGAAGTCCGGACCAAAACCGGCAGCCGCTAAAACAGCTTTCAGGAAACCATGGTCGACCCTATCGAAAGCCTTGGACTGATCTAAATTGATCAGCGCGGCTTCAGCGTCGTCTTCTGTCCCCTCTATGATCATGCGAATCAAATGCAAGTTGTTCTGAATCGACCTCCCCGTCACAGTTTTGCTCAGGCTTCATCAAATCACGGATAACAACTTGCAGGCGGTTCGCAAGAACGCGGGCCAAAATCTTTAACTCTGTGTTTAGCAGAGTTGTGGGCCTGTAATCGTCTAAATTACCCCCACCAGGTTGGACTCCCTTCTTCAGTAATGTGACCACTCCTTTGGTTTCCTGTCCAGGGATTGACTCCTGAGCGAACCAGTGGTTAAACACATCCTTCAGAATTGGGACAAACATGGGCGACAGCCTCAAATACATTTCATACAGCAGACCATCGAGTCCTGGAGATTTGTTCAAGCCGACCTGCTTCAACGCAGTAACGATCTCGCCCTCCGTAATCCTGCCATCACAGCCAGCTGCTCGAGCCGCCTCGAGGCGGGGCGAGTCAGCCAAATAGCTGTCAAACTCCTGGCCGTGGAGTCTGGGTAGTTGGGTGAAGCGTCCCTCCAAATGCTCACGGAACCCCTCACAAATTTCACGAGTCGATACCAAGGTATGCCCTTCCAGGGTGTTCACCTTCCGAATGTGCCCATCCGAGCCACGACGTAAAGCAGCCTTACGCTCAACTACGTCAACCTTCACGGCTTTAACCTAGCTCTAACTACTTGTCCCTCATATCGCTCGCTGGCCAAGCGATTGAGTATCCCCCGTAATTAATGCTATCTCTAGGGGATCCCCCCCGCCACCGCCCGGGTCATCTTATCCTCTGTATGCTTTTGCGTCCTAGCCCTATCTTGAGCGAGGCGCTGACTGTAGCGGACACGAAAGCTTCAAACACGAGCCTTAGTTTTGACCCAGTATCTACTCCTGATAACCACTCCCACTAATCCCTGCTGAAGTAGTAATGTCAGCTGTTCCCAGAAATCGCGTATCTCCAGCAAGGAGGTATTAAACTTCCAGTACCCAGCCAACCTAGGCCTATCGCTTAAGTTCAGACGGGCCATAACCAATTTATGGTCCGAATGTCCTAACATAGTGAACGTGGGACAAGATAAGAAATCTATGTCGCCTCTTCTAACAAACATTCTGTCAAAGTAGGTACTCGGACAGAAGGCCGCGCTAGTATACCACGTCCACATCTCCCGCCCTGGGTGATCGACGCGAAATCTGTCGACAAGATCGCACGAGGCCATCAGGTCAGACAGACTGCTCTCACACCACGCTGACCCTCTATTCCCACCGACCTTATCTATCTTGGGGTCTAGGATGGCATTCCAGTCCCCCATTAAAACTACTAGCTCCGGACCCCCGAGGAACGCCTCCAATCGTCGAAATAAGGAAACCCTCTCGCCAGCACTGTTGGGCGCATAAACCGCAACGATCCGAAACTTACTGTTTTCAACGGCAACATCGACCACGACCAGCCGTCCCGCCGCATCCGCATGAACAACGCTAACGTTTGCCGACAGGCTACGTCTAACCATCACCGAGATGCCACAACTACGAAAATTGCTATATGCTGAGTAGACGTCAAAGTCGTCAGTCAGCACATCACAATCCCCGTACGAACAGAAGTGGATCTCTTCAATCGCAGCTACATCTACCTTACGGGCCACGAGATCCCTTAGCACGCGAGCAGCTTTGTCTCGGGATCTCAGCCCCCTCACATTCCAACAAGCCAAGTTAAAATTTGTGGTCCTTATTAGTTAGTGTCACTAAAGTCCTCAGGAGTGAGGACGCCGAAAGCCTGACCGTGACTGCCGGTCAGCAGTTCGGACGAAATCCATCCGTCTCGTGCCAAACCTCCCACGTCCAAGGGGAAGGTTAGTTTTAGTGCCCGAAAGAAAGAGGGGTGAACGTAAACAGGGACCCTCCCCGGACATTTAAAAGATCATTTTTTAAGGGAAGGGTGCTCCTCGTCAATCAGTTTGAAGCCCGGGAATGCTGTCTTCCCTTCCTCAACCATCCTCCAGAGAGCATTTGTTCTGCTCCTTTTGTTCTCTCACAGGAAGGTGGTTATCATGGGAGCCTCCCGGAACTTCTGGGGGCTCTCCACCCGCTTTCCTTTCACATGGGTAAAAGCCTGCATTTGTTTTAAATACTGCCTTTGCCTCGCGCTTAGGTCTGGTTGAACCTGGTAGGCGTTGGTCACACAAATTTTCTCCCCCGGCAGGAAAGGGGACCTCTTTGTTCTTCCCTGGCTTCCAGCTGGTGGAGGAGTGGGCGTTTGTGTTGGAGCGGACTCTTTGGTCCCTGCTGCTTCTGCAACGGCCATCCTCTCCTCGTTAGCCGTTGACTCCTCCTCTGACTCCGATGACTGTTGGAGCTTTCTTTTCACCGACTGGGAGGGAACATGGGCTGGAGCTGCTACTGGCAGGTTGGGGCCAGGGAGGGCCCTCTTTCCCCTCTTGGAGCCACAGTGTTAAATCCTTCTTCCTCCTTGGGGTTTTCCGCCGCCACTGTTTTTGCTGCCACTGGAGCTGCACCTTTGGCTGGGACGGGTGCCCGGGTCTTTGAGGTCTTTCTCTTGGGGCACTCCTTGAATATATGCCCCGGCGTCTGGCAATGCCAACAATGTGGCCTCCGTCCCTCGACTATGATGGACAGCGTCCAGCTCTCGCACTTGAGTTGGGCAAGCATCTTCCGGAATCCCGCACACTCCAACCTCATGCGAAATTTAAATTCCCCCGTTTGGATGTTGCGGGGGCCACGGACCGGAATAACCTCTTCGACATCTCCATACTGTGACATTATTGCGCCTAAGTGATCAGCGTTGACACAGCATGGGACGCCGAGAATGGTAACATTCGTCCTCCTCTTTTCAAGGTATTCCGGCTTGAATTGCAGGTCTCTCCAGCAAAAGTCCCCTTTTGCTACCTATTCCGCCTCCTGCTGGGTTGGGAGCAGGATGTCCCACATCGCATAAGACCTCTTCGGTATGTAGGTCGCCGGTATTTTCAGGTCCACCAGCATCCGGAACATGTTGTCCCTGGTGACTCCAGTGAGTCCCATGAGTTTCGCATCTGTTGTCACCAGGGAGACTATTCTCTTCTTCAGGTTCTCCAGAGTACCCGGGACAAGTCGAATAGTACTGCCCTCCGTGTACTCCTTGTACTTTCTTCTGAAGAGTTCTTTATAGTCTTCCGGGGTCTTTTTGGACTGGGGACCCCATGTAGTGGTCTCCGGCATCGTTTTGGCTGGGAACTTTGAGGTGGACGGTCTGCTCCGGACTTTTGGTACTCCCCTCCTCTCCTTCTTCCTGCTAAGGCTCTCCCCCTCCAACTCCGCCGATGAAGAACCCCCCGAGGAGCACCCCAAAAACAATTTAGGGTTGTACCGCCCCTGTGCCACTCCCAAATCGAGAGATTGGGATTTTCTTAGCAAAGGGGCTGGTGTTTTTTTTTGCAAGGAATTTACGCCTCCCAAAAGGAGTATTGTCGAAACCGGAAAAACACTCCCTACGAGAAACGGTCACTACTGGGATTTCTTCGAAATCCCCAAAAAGTAAATATGGGCCGCCATCAGACACGGAACCTGAAACTGGGTCGTCTGGAGTGTCGCACGGCACGACACTCCCCAACAAAGATCCCGAGGTGCCCTGCGGGGCAACCCCTCCTGGGAAGCATTCGAGCGTGTCTCCCCCCACCAACCGGACTGGAGTGTCGCTCGGCGCGACATCCCCCGAACTCGCAACTGGGGCGCACACGTCTGTGCAGCCCACTATCACAGGGGTGCCCTTCGCGGCCACACCCCTCTCGCTATCCTTAGCCAGGACAGCTCTAGCTTTCGAGACCCAGGTGGCCTCCATCGCAATCTGGGTGTGTCTGCCGACCTCAACCCGCTAATTCGGAATCAGGGAGACCGTCGCCTAATAGGTACGTGAGTCTTCCTCGAACCTGCCGGCTGCTTAAGTTGGGACAACCAGTCAGACTCTGAAAAATGAATTTAATGAAAATTAAATTGCCAAAAAAGCGGTTACAAGAAAGATGGACAAAGCTCTACCAACGGGGAGCTGCCTCCCCAACGGGGGAGGAATTAGATAGAACATAGAAAAAGAAGAAGAAAAGAGGAAAAAAAAATCAAAAGAGGGAGCAGAAAAGTGAAAAAAAACCCAAAAGGGGGAGCAGAAAAAAATGACAAAAGCCCCAAAAGGGGACTTGGTCAATCAACGCTTTAACCTAGCACAAGACCCGGTAGCGGATCACTGGTCTTTGGGAAGACGAAAATGTCGCAACTGAGAACAGATACTACACTTTGATCTTAGCGAAAAGGCCGAGAAGCGATTTTATTTAGACAAAAGAAACGGTTACAGCAAATATTTAGTATGTATGAAAAAAAAACAAAAAAAACAATGCGTGCAAATATTCCCGTTTGCCTTAGGCACAAGGCCCGAATCGTTATGGGAGGGGGGTTCGTTGGTCATACAATTGGTCTATTAGCACTTTACCCTTAGCTAGATTCTCTCACCAAAATACCTCATTCTCTCTGTGGGTTGGACCAACTTAGGTGACCCCCAATTTGTGTAAATATAATTTATTTTCAAAATTCATTGTGGGGGGTGGGACAATATTTACAATTTTTTTAAAAATGAAAATAGTTCTGTACAAGATTAGTAGTGCCCCCAACCCTCTGCTAAGTGGTAGACTACTCACTGTTTTCAGGGTGCTCCGAAAACTAGTAGGTCAGTCTCTAATTGGGAGTGGGAATTAAAAGGCCGAGAAGCGATGGCCGAGAACACTGTTGAGTAGCTTCGCTTGTGTCTTTCTGTATTGTGTTCAGGGCCGGATACTTGCTAGATTACGTAGTTGCCTTCAGTGGCGATCTTGTCAAACAAGGACTTCACAACGCTCCAGTTCACCTCGTGTTATATCGATTACGTTTTGTCAATTACCAGATTTTTCTCAAAATTCTTGTATATGTCTATGGATATTAAACTATTGATTAATTAAATAATATATGTTAAGTTCTTTGATAAAACTTAAATTGAAGATTTCAGGTTTGGAACGTTGCGAGGTTCACTTCTTTTAGTAGATCGTAACACTATTAAAATCTCGCTAGTCTTGTTTATATTTAAAATACAAGCCGTGTTTCTCTCTCATACTAAAACAAGATCTTAACGAACACCTTATTGTAAGAAGTCCTGGCTTATAATAGAAGGATCCGGCGTTAGAAGCGTCATACCAGTGGCACGGTTACGTAATTATGTACTGACGAGTGTATGAAAGTGAAAATCTATATATGTCTATGGATATAAAAACTATTTATTTATTGATTCGTAACTATATTAACATACAGAGAAAGGAGAGTTACAGAATTACAAATACTGTGATGATAGGAAATGTTATATGTGTTCATATATTTCATTTTTGTATTGTTTTCTAATATCAATGTTATCATGGATGGGTGCGTATTATGAGATATCATAATACCTGCGTAACATAATGTGATACAGTATATAGTTAATAATACTTAGAGTATCTGATGAGAAACCAAGTACAAGTCCATATTTAATCTTTTACCAATCATAAATGCGTGGAGATGCGTATATATGTAAACTAGATCTTATCATCAGAATAAAGCATGTTTTGCATATTTCGACAATTTTGTGTATTCTTATTTATAACCAAGTAGTATACATATTAACAATACTATTTACAGGAGTTACAGTCGAGAATACGTGATTGACAATTAGTCCGACATTGGACTTTTTCTTCTCTGTTATATATTAGTGTATTTGTTTGACGAGTTAGACACCTGCATAGCTCACCGGGATCATGTCTTAAGAGTACACTTCCTCGATAAGGTATTTCTCTTTTGTCGTAACTAGTCATTCACATGCAGGATGGTAGCTTTTTCTCCTCCAACATTGAAAACAGTAGGGCTCAGTTGTTGCATACGAAGTCAGAAGAGGCTCAGCCTCGAAATGATGAAGTAATGGAGTCGATGCAACGTTGCCACTTATTTGATTTGCGGTTTCGCGCTTGAGACGTGTGTGCTTGCAACATGATGAGACAGACACAGCTAAAAGACGACAGCTACTGATGCCGTCTCCTCATAAAGTTTCACCAGAGCTATATAACTTGATAACGTTGGAACTATCACATTAGCATCATAATGAGGAAGGATTTGATTTTAGGGGTAGTGATTCTGTCAGGCTATGTTTCTGTTCAATCTTTAGAGGTCTTTTCTGTTTTACCTGCTCTTTTGTTCATTGCTAACTGCTTGGTGCGCCCCTACCGGCGAATACCGATATAACAGATGAGAAAAAAGTAGATTAGAGTGCACTACTAGTTTACTGGCTTTTGAAACACCTCACCATACTTTGTGACTAACCTCCTGGAGAGGAAGTTCATGAATACATGAGAGTTGATGAATTTTGATTAGCGGATATCCGTGTTATATTAGGTTTTAAAACGGTTAGATTAGGTTAAATATCAATAATTTAATGTTTCTAAATATTTTTCTATATGCAATGTTTCAACGCAGAATATATTTTGAATTTTTTTGGTTTGCAGATAATCTGTATCCAATCGAAATAAACAATCGGGTACTTAAATGAAAAGAAATAATGCCCACTTAAAGTTGGGGCGTCTACCCATTCAAATATAGGATACAGATCTCAGGTCAGCTGTATAGAAAAGAAGAACTTACAGAGAAACAAGAGTGAACAATCAAAAACAACGATTTACTTATAAGAAGAATTCATATGATTTATGAAGGAAAAGGATGAGGAGAAAGTTCGTTATTTAATCCACGAAGCTAAATCGTTCTTTGTTCCGTCAGCAATAATAAGTAAAACTGTTAACTAATTATTATTATAATTATTATTATTATTATTATGATTATTATTATTATTATTATTATTATTATTATTATTATTATTATTATTATTATTATTATTATTATTATTAGTTATTTTCCCTTGTATTGAGGTTGGAACCTCCAACTTCTTTCACTTAGAACTGATCATTACTTAACGCATTTGCCCGATACACGAGGATTCTTAGAATAAAATATTAAACATTCCTTTATACTTCTATAAGGTCAAGTCTTACAGAACAAACGCAATCTACTGTCATTAATGAAATGATGATTCAGTCTGTAACTCTGTATACATTCCCGAAGTTCGCTATAACCATTTCCAAGTTTAAAATTATGCACCTTCAAACGGTTAATCTGACACCGTTAAACTATGAAAATAACAACATAATTTAACATTATGGAATCATGCAATGAATGTATAAATGAACCTATATGAAACGTATGTAAATTTGGAGAATTTCTGATTTAATATTCAGATAGATAATACCTCTGGATACACTACACTACATCTGTCTCATTTTAAACAGCTATGGATAAAATACGAGAAAATTAAATATCGTATGTCAATTTTTATTACTGTAAAGTGCGAGCGCAGACCGATAATAATTCTGTACCACCATTGTTTTAAATGAAATATACTTTTTTTATATACCTTGTGCAATTCAGTTTCAGAATTTATATGCTTACGCGGGCCTATCTCCATACCCCTAAATGCTGTTTGTGAAAATATAGATAACAAAGAAACAAAGAGACATGAGCGACAATCTATATATCTATATAGTAGATGCACGTGGGACTAGACGTTCGTCAAGTGGACCCCTGTTTAATCCCTTTCTATGTGTATGGATTGCTGGTCTTATGTGGCGCCAAACGTATTAGTATTTGATGTACAAGTAACTCACTATCATATGCTGGATGATTCGCCACTAAATATTGTCCGATGTCACGGGGAGTGCATGCGTTCCAATTAAATGGCATCACATTTTAAGTGCTTCGGCTATTCAAGGGATAACACTCGCATAATCAGAGGGAAGGATATTGAAATACAACTTTTCGTCTTTATAAATGTATTTTTACGTTTTACGTTTTTTTTGCATAGCATGACATTAAAAAAAAACAAATGTATTCGTTGGTGGAGAACGAAATTGAATGTAAGAGAGCGCAACAAATAAATGTCAAATGTGGATAAATTCAAATTCATTATCATGGAACGAAAGAGAAGTTGCAATTACCCTATGGGAGATCTAGTAAAAGGTTTATACCTATTATTGACGCTGCATGTATGACAATATATATATATATATATATATATATATACATACATACATACATATATACATATATACATATATATATACCTATATACATACACACACACATATATATATATACACACATATATATATATATATTTATACATATATATATATATATATATATATATGTATACATACATATATATGAATAAATATTACAGTATTTTTACCTATATACGCCGGCGTTTCAAGCTTACGCTATCATCATTGTAGGAGATGATAATTTCAGATAGTCGTAAGATTAGAACGCTGTTACAGAATCACGCTAGACTCCGCAAGCAAGAGCTCTAACTAACCGGCTACGATAAATTAACACATACAAGAAAAGGAATTAAGTCCTATTTATACCGACGAACGTTGTTGGAACATGGCATATAGCAGTCAATGGTTAATTTCCAAAAACAGGGCTCAACGTCTATTTTCTTAAAGATACTTATTACAATATTTATAAAATTAAATATTACATTATTTTACTTACATAAGCCGGGGGTTCAAGCTTACGCTATTATTACGAGAAACTAATTTCAGACGGTCGACAATTTAAAGTAGTGATGCTACCAACATTTATGAATTTTCAAAAAAATGATTATTATTTTAATTAAAAAAAAAGAAAAGTGTGGTGGTGATTTTTAGTATGAAACACCTGCTTCAAGCATGACCAACGGTCTTTAGATATTTGTTTGTTGTAACATATGGGTTTTGTTCTCTTTATCATTAAAAGTTTGGTGTCTGCATACATGTGTGTTCTTTCTTTAAATTTTCTGAGTCATCAGTGCATCAGTACAGTTTTTGTCATGCTATTTGAGTTTATTGAAGATGTTAATTATTTAGTTAATTTGTCTACATAGAATCAGGTGTGTCTGGAATTCGTGAAAATAATTTATATGTTGTTTATTTATGATCCATGTATTTTATGTGTATTTATATGTGTGTTACTCATGTGTATCTGTCTTTAGGTCAGTGTATATGTTCTGGTTTATGTATGTGGGTGCGTATCTATGTTTTTGTCTACGCACATACACACCAGCACTCGCATTCATGTTCATGTGTATGTAAATAAATATGTGTGTGTATGTGTAATGTGTTAGGATTTTTAAATGCCGGTCTGACTTTATTATGAAGATGCTCCTTGTGTAAGCAGGTAAGACTAATTTTTAATCTTACAGATCGACATGTGTTTCATTCTACCTCTGATGCATATGTAAATATGTTGTGAAACAAATACATTTATCTTGTCTGAGATATTTATAATAAGTTAGTGTAGGGCGACTTTATTTTGTACTGTTTAAGTGGCGTCTATATAAGAGGTGTCGCATGTTGTACATTTAAGTATATATATATATGTTGGTGATGCAGTTTACGTATTTTTTTGTGAATGTTGTTGTTGGGTTTTGAATATATATGTAAGTCTTTGTAAATCACAAATAAGATCCCCTCAACACAGCTATACACTGGCCAATACGAAGAAATGTTGCATCTTCTCCAAGTACTGTAATCTCAAGTAACAACACTTAGCTGGATACTCAATCAGACTAGATTAATGTTTGTCATGTAATCCGGTAAAACTAAGAGCCCAAAAGAAATATATACTATAACATCGTTTACTAATTCAACAAGGGAGAGATAAAGTAATGTTCTTAAATTCTTTACTAACAGAATGTTTGACGGGTAAAGGAGAAATTTAATCGAATATTTGAATATCTACGTACCTCATATAAAAGTCAAGTTTTAGCTAAAGAATTGCCCCGTTAATTTCTTAGAATTTAGACTAAAGCAAAATTAATATATATATATATATATATATCTACTAAAAGCTTAACACTTAAAAAAAAACTGACACAATTCCCGACACTATACTATAACACACACACACACACACTCATAGGAATATATAGGAAATGAAGGCTCTGTAGAATGGCTGAAAAGAGGATCTCTCCACTATGATCAGGAGAGAATGATAACGGCTGCTCAAGATCAAGGCTGGATGACCAATGCCTTTAAAAAGACGAGTGGGTTCAGCAACAATAACAAGTGCATGTTCTTCCACACAGAAGTAGAGAGTGTGAGCCACCTGACATCCAGTTGTAAGGTTCTCCTGGGAGATGGCTATTATACAATGCGACACAATGGAGTGTGTAAACATATTCACTGGACTATTTGTAAACAAGTTTAATATACAGTTTAGCAGCAAGTCCTCGGAGCATATACCAGAAAGAACAGTTGGAAATAATTTATACACCATCCACTATGACCATGAAATCTCTACAGCTACATATCTAGGAAACGGAGCTGTTAAACCTGACATCGTAATATGGGGCAAAGAGAGAAAGTAGCAACCCTAGTTGAAGTCAGTGTCCCTAATGATGCAGGATTGAACAGAGCAGAAAGGCAAAAGATTACGAAATACTTAGGTCTTATGTACGACATGAAAAGAAACTGGAATCTTAGGAAAATCTCCATCATACCAGTAATTATAAGAGCAACAGGACTAATGAAGAAGAATTTCAAGAGCAATCTGGCGAGTATACCCGGTGAACCGAGTGCAAGAGAAATACAAACAACAGCACTTAAAAGGACGGTTAGAATCTTAATACGATCTCTAGGTTGGAGTGTCTGAAATAGCCGGTGAATATCTGGCATACGGTAAGATGCTCCATCCCTAGCAAAAACATAAAGATAAGAAAAATATTAAAAAATATGTATATATACACTAAAATTAATAAAAACATCTTAGCAATTAAACAAAATGCATTCTGCTTACAAATAATTCCCACTAAACAAATAAACAAACACATCAATTATATAATCACTGCAAACAATGCAGAAATATAAAAAATGAAACTTATTAAAATCATAGACGACTATAAACCTTGCTATACATAAGGAAAATTAAAACACAAATAAAGGATACCACTAATACTATAATATCGCAAATACCTACACCCGCATACAACATATTACAAAATATTAATAACATCATCCAACAATACATATCGAATAAATACAACATTACATCTACAACCGACTTCAGAGACCTACTAAAATAAAACCCACCCCTAAATTGCACAACCACATTCCTAGTCGCAGAAAATCTTTTTACTACGTTCCGATTAAAGAAACCATAAACTCATCTAAAACCAAGTCTACAAAAACAATACCAAGTTTTCAAAAGCAATACCATACAAGCTCCAGTAATAAAGCCAAAAACCCTAAAAAAAACTCCTACTAACATGCATCGCCCAAGTTCTATTCATTGACTTTACAGGCTAAATATTTATATAAACGGACGACGTCTCATTGAGATTACCCCTCAACCATACCTTCGCCGAATACTACATGGGGCACCTCGAAAATAACATATTTTCTGACCATACAACATAACCAAATATATACTCTTGATATTTAAATAATATCTCTATTGCAGCAGAATCCTACGAACATCTTAATAAACTCCAGCAAACTATCGAATCACACTCAGTCCTTTCATTTACACACGAATCAACCATTAACAATACCATCCATTTCCTATATGCACAAAAAGATCTCAGTAACCCTACGCAATACACGACACCAACATATAAAACACTCACAAATAACACCGAAGCTGCATCAACTATCACACAAAAATATAAACCAACCCTTATAATAAACCTCGTTCATCGCATCATTATATCCTCATCTAGAAAATATTTGATCAAAAAACTAACAAACATAAAGTAAACACTAATCAATCACACTTTTCCTAATACAATAGTTGATCAACAAATAACATTATCTATATAAAAAAGCTCAAACAAAAGGGTCACTTACCACCTATACTACAACAACATAATGCACCTTAATTACCAACTTGAAAAAATGCAATAATTAACCTGATACAGTGATACACTAAATTACTCAAGTCTTCTTAAAAATAAATTAAACTATACCTGACGGTGATAACGTAGGTTGAAAGCCCTCGAGTTATGGCCGTATCAAGAACACTCGAAAAAAAACTATATGATCTACCATCAGGTACAATAACGCTAGCTCGAAGCATCGAGAATACACATAAAATAACCAAACGCGTGTTTAATATATATATATACATATATATATATATATATATATATATATATATATATATATATATATATATATATATATATATTTATATATACATATATATACGCCTTTTATATATATATATATATATATATATATATATATATATATCGAGAGAGAGAGAGAGAGAGAGAGAGATTTCAAACTGTTTTTGGAAATGATCGTACGCCATATATATATATATATATATATATATATATATATATATATATATATATATAAGAAAAGATTTCTCCTCCATATGTTTGTTTTCCGGTTGTTATTGAAATCAGCATTTTAATAATAAATAATATTAAAATGTGTGTGAACTAAACATAAGATAATGCTACCATTCAAATCTTGCCCAGATCTCATCTACAGTTCCCAGGGGGCTATTATTGCTCTCAAGTCTAATTTTCCAAGGATGCATTCACACGCAGAATATGCACTAATTCAAACATAATATTCTGTAATAAAATTTCACGACCAAACAAATAAGGGATTTAATTGTATTGTTAATTTTCTTTTACAATAATATTCTACCACCTTTAGTTGTTTTCTACATAGATAAACAGCAAATACGATCTTATACAGCATAGAAATTGAAAAGGAAGATATGAATGGTAATATGGAGTTCAAACCTGGGAGTCTTAATACACAAGTTTCTCATTACTTCCCTGGCAACGCCCATGGCTGACAGTAAGCACACACACACACACACACACACACACACACATATATATATATATATTTATGTATATATATATATTTATATTAATATATATATATATTAATATATATATATATATATATATATATATATATATTAATATATATATATATATTAATATATATATATATATGCATATTAATATATATATATAAATATATATATACATATACATATATATATATATATATATATATATATATATATATATATATATATATATGAATGTGATATACTTATTTTAATCCCTTAAGATTGTGTAAACATGAAACTGCGGAACTGTTAAAAATAAAATGATGAATAAGCCTTTATTAACACAAAAGAGAATCCATTGTGCCCATGATATCGAAGTGGCCAATCGTGTGTATAGTAACATTAAAACGTGTAATTATTGGATTAATTCCTCTTTATGTACTCACATGAAATATTTGCAAGTGGACGATTTTCGTGCTTGCGACGAATTACTTACGTGTACTCCACAGCTTTGATTGTAGTTAAACACAATTTCTGTCAAATCTTTTGTTCGCATCGATCATCATTTCAGCATTCCGTATTCAAATACGCATAAAAAACATAATCGTATAATAATCCATCGACTCTTTCTTCCAAGGCCGGATTAACCCCTCTATGTGCCCTTAGCATTTAGAAAAGGATGGTCACCCTATATTGAAGATTTGCAAATTATACTTATGGAACTAAAACGAAAACATTCAATTTAAATAAAATATATTACTTTAAAAATAATAAATTATTTATTCACTTGTTACATTTGTTTGATATTTTTTATTTAAAATTAAAAAAAAAACAATATTTAATTAACCATCAGTATCCTTATCAACATCATCATTATCAGAGTAAAGAGTAGCTTCCTTTCGCCAGAACGACGTTATTTTTAAAACTGAAACCAACACCACCAGAAGAATTCCCGCTTCGTCCGTTTTGGCATCGACACTGCCATTTTATTATATATTTAAATTTTCGTTTTCTTCCAAATGTTTTATACATGAAATAATTTCTTTTATTGAACACACTGTGTTGCAGACAATGAAAGGGTGATGAAAGATCTCGAGAATTGGTTGAAAACGGTCAACATCTTTTTTTCTAGTCGTCTGTTGAGTGATCTCGATGTTTAACAAATGCGCTGGTCAGAACTACTGCACGGGTTAAGTATATATAAATACAGAAGACATTTTTTTTTCATGTTATCTTACGTCAAAAAGTCTGCGGACAGTAGACACATTTTATTTTAGCATCATCTCAAAGAAACGAGTGCACACGAAAAGAAATCATAAAAACTGAGAGGCACGTGTGTCACAATTGCAGATAAAGCAAATAAAAAAAAAGCGATGCAACATTTCGTTTGATCCTATAAGCTATTTGTACGCAACGCTGATACGTCTTTTCCCTGCAGCCTTTTTCTCACAGAGAATACGTTGTTATTTTTCCTTATTTTTCCGATATTTCCATTGTAAGTGATCGACTGAAATTAAAGTGTTTGATCTCCCCAAGAAAAGAGACTTTCTGCAATAACCCATTTTTCTACATAAACTCCAAAGAACTTTCTTTGTTCTTCTTCTGTGTACGTATAATCAAATGAAACATGCATGCACAAAATGTATTCCCAAGGAATTACCGCTATAATGTTTCCATATAGATTACAACATGGTCGTTTTAAAGTCCTATATCAATACATATCTGTCATGTGATCCTGTAGAATTCATCATAGTTCTAAAAACTACTCCTTCGCACATTTCCCACTGCGGAATGAAGCCGCACTTGATGGCCTGTTAATCACCTTATGCCATGTCCGGGATATCATAAAACTCCTAAATACCTCCAAAGCATGTGGTCCTTATCTTATACTAATAATAGTAATAAAGAAATGCTCTACAAACTGGTCCCTGCCCTCTCCAAACTCTACAATAAATGCCTTATTAATCTTGCTGCCCTAATCGCTGGACATTTGCCTTCGTGGTACCAGTCTTTAAGAATTTTTAAGACCAGGCTAACTCTCACAGGAATCGCCTTACTGGCTTACGTCCGCTCTTCGCTAAAATGTTAGAATCCTTAACCAATCTTGTGATAGTCGGGCACTTTCTTAATGCCAAACTCCTTTCTGACCATCATTATGTATTTAGTCAAGTACGGTCTACTGCGAGTATCCAAACGGTTATCTGAACGCATATCCCATACAATGGACAAGACTGGAAACTGTAATGCGGTAGGGCTTCATACATGCAAAGCCTTCGACAAGGTCTAGCATACAAGGCTTCTCATGAAAATTAATTCATAGTGTATTACTGGACGAATATAGATACAATTAGATCATTCCTAACCAAAAAACAAGATCCAGGTTGTCCCTGATGGCAGCTCATCTAAGAAATATAACATCAATGCAGGTGCACCTTAGAGACCGATCCTTGGACCTCTATTGTTCATGATTTTCATGAACTATCTCATTGATGACAGTGTGTCAAAGATGGGTGTATTAACTGCCGACATAACGCTCTACTCTCGTCATGTGGGAAAACTGGACGCGTACATATCCGAAGAAATGGCTAAATCTTTAGCAAGTGACCTCCAGTCTGTAGCGGAAGAGGTCATACATAGATGGTAAAATATAATGCTGCTAAGACAAAGCTGTATTCCTTAAGTAACTACAAGAAACCTCTTTAACCACCGATTGCTATGACTAGTAATGCCCTATATAAAGTTCCAACGTTCAAACTTTTCAGCCTAATATTTACAGGTAACCTGACATGGAACAAAAACATAGAATACATTGCCAGGGCTTCTGCTAAGAAAATAAGCATCCTCTACTGTGCTGGAATAGGAGTCACGCCTAACAGTACTCCATATCTCTTTAAAGCCAGCATCCGGCGATGTATTGAGTATTGTTGTCGCATTTAAGCTGATGAAACATCCACTAGTGTCTCCCTTTTAGACAAGGTCCAATAAAGAGTTGCTAATTAGATAATCCCCTCACTATCCACCAAGCTTAATTCCATGTTACATCACCGCAATGTTGCATCTTTTTGCTTGTTGTACAACCACTTCAACTGAATGGTATTCGATGAACGTACTGTTCTGGTGCCACCCTCGATGTAGATACATTCGACCAACCCGACTATCAACTAAATTCCATCAATTCACCGTGGATGTCCTCAGAAGCCGGAGAGCTTTCTACTCTTATAACTTTTTCCTTCGTACTGTCGGCGTTAGGAACTAACTTTCCTGCTTATTTTTTCCCCGACTGTACCGACATTCAGAGATTAAGAAATAATGTAAACACACATCTCGCTGCACAGTTCCACATTTAGGATGACCCCCCCCCCCCTCACGCCAAAAAAAAATGTCACCCTAATTTTCCGTAGCGTCTTATGTCTACAGTAGCAACTTGCCTTATTCGGGGTGAACTATTTTTTTTAAAGTAAGATTCCATCATCCAATTGTAAATCTCACTAACCTTTGTCTTCAAGTTGTTTTTAGTCTTGTTAAATAGATAACCATTGCTATAAAATGTTCCATACATATTACTTATTACGCTGATTTTTATTTTTCGGAAGTTCATGTACTTATTTTAATATAATTGAATAAATGATTACTCCATCGGATGTCCTTTTCTAGTCCTGTATGTGCCCTAAGCACATAAAACGTTATAGTCACCCAATATAATAAAATGTGCAGGTTTCTTCATGAAGCTCAAAGCCATTTGGTTGAACTATTATGTATTATATGAAAAGATGATAAAATTATCCATGTACTTCAAAAAGTTTCTACTAATTTGAATTTAAAATAGAAACAAATATTCAGATCCATATATGTCCGCTTGATTAATATTTGAAAAAAAATATACAACCTATTTTCTTTAACAGAAAGTCTTTGTCTTGCATAAAAAGAGAAAAGAAAAAATCAACGATAGACTCCTGAACTAGTACACTGTCGGGTGATGTGGACGTGTATAGAGGGATCTCCTAAGAACCACCCCATAGCCTTAGGATAGGCGAATTGTGTACGGATGAAAACAGCAGTTTTAACACATTGACGCACGTCAAACTCTTCTTAGCCAGTCAAAATAAAAGCTCTGAATTGTCATTATTTTGTCGATCTTAATCTTATCTTAGAAACGACCATGTCCGTACCTGCGCAGACGATGTTCCTTTGTTTTGTTTAAGAGCGGAATAACAGCATAAATAGTTAGTCTATGCAAACCGGAAGTCCAACAACAATCTTTGTGTGTATGAGTTAAATGGAACGACGAAGACTGAAATATCGATATTTTATTGTAATTGACATGTATTGCGTTTCAATATACATATATCTATAATATATAACCATTTAAGTTTAGCAAGGATTAAAGCGAAATTATAATCGTATAAGTTTCAAAGGAATCATATTATAGGTCAACCTGAAGAGTTACTTAAGCGTCAAATAATTGGTCTTTCACGCTTACGTTCGAAATGGAATTTTCTGCGTCTGTCACGCTTAAATTTAAAATATAATTTTTGTTGTTCCGGCACGCTAAAGTTTGAAATATAATTTTCTTTTTTGTGTCACGCTAAAGTTCTAAATATCTATGTCGTTGGTCTGTCACGCTAAATATAATTTCGTTGGTCTGTTGCATTTAAGTTTGAAATAACATGTTGTGGTCTGTAAAGTATGTTTGAAAAATCAGTTTTGTGGGTTCGTCACACTGATGTAGCACACATCCTTTTTTTGTTTTTCCGTCAAGTTAAAATCTGAAGTATCCTTTTCGTTGGTCTGTTAAGTTAATGTTTGAAACGTCATCAAGTATTATTTTTGTTGTTTTTTCGTGCTAAAGTTTGAAGTAGCATTTTTTGGTTAGCCACGTTTAAGCTTAAATATCCGTTTCTTTCTTTGATATTTGACAATTTTTAAATATAATTTACGCGTGTTAATCACGTTACACGTACAAGCATAATTTGTGTTGGTCTGTCGCGATTAATTTTTAAATAGCATTTCTGGTGTTTGTACATTGACAGTTTGAATTATCATTTTAGTTTATGCTTCATGCTACAGTTCGAATTAAAATATTCGTTGGGCTGACTTACTTTTTTAGCGGTAATGCCTCACGATTCACGTTAAAATATCATTTTTGTTGGTGCCTCACGTTAAAGTTTGAATTAGCGTTTCTGTTGGTACCTCACGTTAAAGTTTGAATTAGCGTTTCTGTTGGTGCCCCACGTTAAAGTTTGAATTAGCGTTTCTGTTGGTGCCTCACGCTAAAGTTTGAATTAGCGTTTCTGTTGGTGCCCCACGTTAAAGTTTGAATTAGCGTTTCTGTTGGTGCCTCACGTTAAAGTTTGAATTAGCGTTTCTGTTGGTGCATCACGCTAAAGTTTTAATTAGCGTTTCTGTTGGTGTCTCACGTTAAAGTTTGAATTAGCGTTTCTGTTGGTGCCTCACGTTAAAGTTTGAATTAGCGTTTCTGTTGGTGCCTCACGCTAAAGTTTGAATTAACGTTTCCGTTGGTGTCACGCTAAGGTTTTTATTAGCGTTTCCGTTGGTGTCACGCTAAAGTTTGAATTAGCGTTTCCGTTGGTGTCACGCTAAAGTTTGTATTAGCGTTTCCGTTGGTGCCTCATGCTAAAGTTTGAATTAGCGTTTCCGTTGGTGTCACGCTAAAGTTTGTATTAGCGTTTCCGTTGGTGCCTCACGCTAAAGTTTGAATTAGCGTTTCCGTTGGTGCCTCACGCTAAATTATTAATTATAATTTTCTCTGGCGTTTCACGCAAAAGATTACATTATTATTTTCGTGTGTGCCTCACACTAAAGTTTGAATTCTCATGTTTGTGGGAGCCTCACGCTAAACTGTTAATTATCATTTACGCTTGAACCTCACGCTAAAGTGTGAATTATCATGTAAGTGTGTGCATCACGCTTAGTTTCGAATCATCATTTTCGTTTGTGCCCCACGGTAAAGTTGGAATTATCATTTGTGTTTATGCCTCACGCTTAAGTTCAGAATTATCATTTTTGTTCGTGCGGCACCTTAAAGTTTGAAGTATCATGTTCATTGGTTCATCACGCTTAAGTTCAGATTCACCATTTTTGTTTGTGCCTCACTCTAAAGTTTGAATTATCATTTGCGTGTGTGCCTCATTTTTGTAGTTCCCTTACGTTAAAATGCAAATTATACTTTTCATTGGTCCATCATGTCAAAGTTTGACCATCATATTCGTTTGTATGTCATGCTAAAAGTTAGAAATCTTCGTTTGTTCGTCACGCTATTTTTTCATTGGTTCGTCACACTAAATTTTCAAATGTGATTTGCATTGTGAAACATGCGATATAAAGGAGACATCATCAGAATGTTTATTCTTTTTTAAGTAGTTTCATATCGAGGTTATACCCTGCATAGAAACACCGTTTGATCTTATTCAGACGTCAAAACTATCGGAAATGTTCTAGGCTTCCTGTGGAAGCAATCACTTGAGAAAAAGCAGATCTTTGTAAATACGTTTCGTCTGAGTTCTGTAATAGCTTTGCACAATCGATAAAAGCTAGTATGATACTAGGACAGGGGAGTTGCTACTATACATCTGTAAGCTGATGGTGTGTGTACGTGTCATACATGTGTGTTAAACGGTTGGTTATAGAAGGGAGAACGCTACTGATAAGACTGAAATGAAGCCGTTATGCATGAACAAAAAAAAGGAATTATATATTAAAATGGCGATGACGATGCCGACACGAAGAAGGTGGAAAAAGATGCGATGCTTCTGGTGGCGACGGGAATGGTCTTCGTTCGAGTCACAAAAATAACGTTGGATTCTGAGAGAGGCTTCCTCTTCTCAGAATTCAAGTCTGTGGGTGGTTGTGGTGGTGGCGGTGGTGGTGGTGGTGGTGGTAGGGCTGCTGCCGCTGTTGCTGTTGCTGCTGCTGCTGCTGCTGCTGCTGCTGCTGATGATGATGATGATGATGATGGTGGTGATGATGATGATGATGATGATGATGATGATGATGATGATGATGATGATGATGATGATGATGATGAAAGTCAGTAATATAAAGATGATGGCAGGAAAGCGAGGACGTGTTTGATGGTGTGGGTGGTTTGGGTAATGGACGTTACTGGCGAACAACGCGGTACGGGTATAATTATTGGCGGTACACATGCATGAAAATAAAATTATCACTTGCAATTTTCTCGAACAGAAACCACCAATTTGCATTCCTGTGTTTAAACCGAATGTTGCTCTCAGGTAAACTGCGATCAAGATTTAATTTTAGTGCAGTTCGCCTTCCGAGTTGTTCAAAGATGGCGGAAAGTGAAAACGGAACTAAAGAAAGTAAAATCAAATAAAAACATGGATTTAAATTTAGACATGGAAAAGAAGTCACAAAATAAAAAGAAAATATCTGAAGAATGAAAAGCAAAGCTTTAAATCCATTGCCAGCTGCTTTTTATACGTAACTTTTAATACTTTTTATTAATAGATTCTATTTACTATTTTATGCGTTTTCGTGTATTTTCAAGTTCTAAGAATTTTAGTATTTATTTTATATTCATATTAAGTTTTGTGCATATTTTTTTCGAATAAAATTACTTGTAGATTAGAATTACTGGCTTGTAAATCACAGATATTAATGAAATAACTATAGCATTCAAAAGTTTAGTGAAGACAAGATATATATATATATATATAAGTAGGGTGTGAGTTTATTCTAATGAGAACCGTCGCGAACTGTTGTAACGACTATTTTGATTTCAAGTTACATCGGATCTATTCAGATCAATTCGGCCGTAATATCGGAGTAAAAGTGCATAAACTCAGAATGTATGTTATCTAGAAAACAAATACTTACTTATGTATTACGTGATACTCTTTATCTCCGCCTCACAACTTAAGTATCGGCCAACGTCTTATTTCTGCCTTACGATCTCATATTGCATAAAGTATTCCAGAAGTTATGTGATGATGTTGAAATTTGGCACGGTCGTTTAAGTTATCAAAGAGCATTATATCAGCAATAAAAGTTGAAAAAATTCCTGAAGTGTAAATTCTGTCAAAATTCCGACTTCAACTGAAGTATCCAATGGTAATGTTAAAGTTAATTATGATATAATATTGGGGGCGACATTCGCTACAATAGATGCCAAGTAGTGATATCGTACGATGGATAGAAGCGTTGTTATCGACCAAAGTGTAACTTGTACTTTTTAAGTTATCTTGATCGTAACCTTACACCTACATTACCCGAAATTAAATCTGTCCTAAGTAAGAACATTACCGATATTTAGACACAGTTCAATAGCGATTAGTCAAGTGATGTTGACGCCAGGATGCACATAAACATACAATATAGTGACAATCCAACACATCAAACTTGATTGAAAATATTATATCCTTTGGAGGAGGTAATTAAATCGTTGGCGTAAAACATATAGTATATTATGAAATTAATAAAACTTTTTGCAAACATATGTGATCAAGCAAAAGAGACAGATTTGGGCCACATAAAAGATGTAATAAACACATTTGAACGTCTTAAGTTGAGATAAAAAATCCTTAAATCCTGCTTAATTTGTGATCAATGAATATCGATGAAATTTAATGCAATACCTCTTGTTAACATTTTGCAAATGTCGCAAGATTCTGAATTTTAAAGAAGGGTTCCACCCCTTCTTTTCCGTTTCCACTAAACTGAATTGCACTAAATATATACAATATTTCCCACTCTGACGACTAGCATGTATGTTCGTAAATGCATACTGATTAATTAATTAGTTTGGGACTGAATCTCTATAATATAAACATGTACACACACACATATATATATATATATATATATATATATATATATATATATATATGTCTTTACAGCAATGTAATTTTTCTGCGAATAAACGAGTTGTTTTTCCTCCCGACCGATCTTGACTTCTATTCGAAAAGATGACCTCCCCCCACATCACAATAATTGTATTATTTATTTGTTTAAATGTAGTTGCAATATGCACTACGTAGGGATGACGTCACAAAGATAAGACATCCGGGTCAAACAACACGTGCCCTTAAAATTCGCAATGCAAATTATTCACTAACGGACGTTTTACATGATACTTATGGTTCGTCGATAGCCGAACATCTTATAAATAACCACACCTGTGCCTCTAATTTTAGTGTCGATGTATTCTCCATTCTTAGTAAGTCGCACCCTCCCTACCATATCAAGATCCTAGAAACAATCTATATTAAGTCCTTGAGACCTTCTCTTTGCAAGCAAAGAAAAGATCTTGGATTTATGTTGTTTCTATTTGATTGAAAACATTTTTTTACCCCTTTCCCTCGCTATAATTCTCATAGAATCTTTATTATATTTTTTACACGATACTTCGATATTTGGCTCTGTTGAGCGATGTACGAAACCGGTCAGCTGCCATTTCATCTTTTTAATTCTTAATTCATCATGATTCATAAATATTGTCTCTTTCATGCCATTATAAAGTGTTGTACTACAAAGAACATATTTAAACCCCCCACCACACACACACACCCATATATATATATATATATATATATATGAGAAAAGAAAGGATAGGAATAATACGACGTAATGGGAGATTAAAAAGGAAAAACCAATAACCAATAGATGTTTATTATATATTCATCAACGTTCTGTCTTTATTTTAAGACTTCCTAAGGATGATACTTTTTAGAAAAATGTCATGCAAGTACATGGAAATATTGGGTATACATGATAGGTTGATGAGAAAAAGTTATAGCCGTAGCTGCTTTCTCCCAGCCCGGATCTTGGTCCAGGTCTAGTATTTTTCGTCATCAACCCATCATGTCAACCCAATATTTCGATGTTCTTGCATGATATTTTTCTTAAAATGATCATCCTGAGGAAGTCTTAAAATAAAGACAAAAAGTCGATGAATATATAAAGATATCTCTTGGTTTTTCCCTTATAATCTCCCATATATATATATATATATATATATATAGTTTGCGACTGAATCTAATGCTTAGAATACTTGTTCCAAATGTAAGTCATTTAATTCTATGGTTTAGCTTCTAAAATATATTCGTATTGTATACGCATACATATATATATATATACATACATATATATATATATATATATATATATATATATATATATATATATATATATATATATATATACCTTCTTTTGTAAGATGGTAGGTAACATCCCAGCACGGTGCTCAATTAGTTGAAATGATGTTGTGCTAATTTTCTGTACCGAAATATATATATATATATATATATATATATATATATATATATATATATATATATATATATATTTACATATTTCATGATACTTTTGGGAGTACAACATTTTATTATCGCAAGCATGAAGAGAAGACACATTTTATCGTTCATGATTAAAAGTTAATCAAGAAGAAAAAAGCCAGCCGACCGGTCAACTGACGTTCAAAATAACACATACGGGTCTTCCATTACAGACCATTTACTTAAAAACCCGCCGTGCGATAGGAATTTAAGCATTGATTCCTTCACCATTCTCAGTCATGTACACTCATTATACCATCTAAAAATCGTGGAGACGATCCACGTTCGTCTTAAACGTCCCTCCCTTTATAAACAAAGTGAATGTCTATTGGGACTAGGTGTGATCTGTTTCTAAGATTCATCTCTATTGTGCATATACCATGAAGCTATTTTATTTTTTGTACTCTCTCTTTTTCACCTCCCTATTTAAATCCCTCTTTTGTTTTCAAATCCCTCAATACAGATTTTGTAAAGGGAAGGCGAAACCGGTTGGCTGGCTTTTTTTCCTTTTTCTTCTTTATTAACTTTTTTAATCATGAACGATAAAATTCGTCTTCCTTTCATGCTTGTGATAATATATATATATATATATATATATATATATATATATATATATATATATATATATATATATATATATATATACAAGAAGAATTTATACATAAAGAACCAAAACCACAGAATTGAATAAGCTGAGATTTGGAACACTTATTCTATGCATAAGGTCCACACGTCCTGGAATGGGTATTCAACTAGTTCATATATAAAAGCTACATATGTACTTGTCTTATAGGTATCTGTACTTCAACTGAAAAAAACATTTTACGAACGAAACTTAACAAATTTGAAAACGATCCAAAATATGTTTAAATCTTATAAGTAGATCAGATTAATGTAGCAAATCCATTTCCCTATTTGTTTTTTAGATTCAATTAAAGTAAAAAGTTTTTTATTTCTCTTGAAAGAATTATAAAACTAACCTATACAGTTCAGGCCCATGTGGAACACGAATTATTTCCTATATTACTAAATACTTGATTACTCTACAAATCTCGCAACTACTGTTTCACAAAAGACTCGCCGCGCAGCCACGTTTATAGGAAGTATGTGTGGTCTATCGAGACGATACATATTTAAACATGATAATTTATATATTCTATAAACATTCACATTTTATTTTTTTTAAATGTTGCCTTTACAATTAAATATAATTATTCCATATATTAATACGATAGCGTGTGTGTTTGTGTGTCAGAAGCACTGCGCATGCGTGCCGCACCTAGATTTGGAAAAGCATTTTTGTAATATTTCAAGTATTTTACTTTGACCCAACTGTTAGCGACGTACGATTATGACGTCGGTTTTTGACGTCGGCCCGACTGTATTTAGTTCGATCGCAACCAACCTCAAATATTTTTTTCTACATCGAAAAGGGGAGAGAGGTTGGTGGAAGACGACCGGGAAGACACATATTTATACGGAACCAGATAAATAGTATTGAAAACATCCTTTCGTGTAATTCCCACGGGCCCGGCTAGTTAAGTATTAAAACAAGAAATACTTAGAATAATTAGTCTACATAGTGAAGATAATGTTACGGTTATAGTAATTAGATTATTTAGTAATTTGTTTTGCCATAATAAAACTAGAACCGACATAATATATATATATATATATATATATATATATATATATATATATATATATATATATATATATATATATATATATATGTATGTATATATATATATATATATACATAATTATATATATATATATATATGTATATATATATATATGTATATATATATATATACATAATTATATATATATATATATATATTAACATCATTTCAATATATTTTCAGAGAATTTAAATTACAATCATCCTCATCATTTGTAAAATATGTATGTTACTATTAGATCTGGTCGAGAACAATGGTGAAATGCCAAGTTCGAATCAGGTTCGTTCTACAAAAATTCGTTTACTTAGGATGTTGGCAACTTTTTACGTCGTCCCTTTTGTAAAAAAACCGATGTCTTTCCAGAACGAATCTTAAGTTGAAATATATCGGGAAAACTATACAAATAATAGACTTATTTTATTTATACGAAATGAATGGACGAATGAATTCCAGCTTAAAGATTTAGAAAACTATAGGAGTAATAACATTGATAGATGAAAAGAAACTTATTTTATAACTTATGAGGACAGATTATGACGAGTATTTGTTGCCATTGAATTTAAAGACGACTATCTTGAAATCTGCAAGGAAACAGTTATGCGGTAATGTGGTCTTAAGAAGAGAATCATTTCCAAAGAAGTTCAATGTATAGATATTCCTCTAGACGCGAGCCACATGGAAGAGGAAGGAAAGGTACTTTTTCGTTGTGGGAGAAGACGATATCTTGCTGTGAATGTTTTACACAGAGAAACTTGGGATTGGGGACTCAGTAAATATAGAGTAGAATGAGAGACTAGGAACACCTCGTTTGTGAGATAGGTGCATTAACGATAGATGAAATGACTCTTCGCTAGATTTCGAATTCAATGTTATACTAAATCGATGCAAGAAAACGTTTCCTTACTTTACAACTAAGTCCTTGCCGAATCATTATTGTCTCATCGCAGGGAAATTATCTATGTAGTACCAGTCTTCAAAAATTCTGGAGACAGAACTGACGCTTAGAATTGTTGCCCCAGCAGTATACTTCTGCTCTTCGATAAATCTTTGAATCCTTAATAAATCTAGCGGTAGTCCGTCATCTCGTAAAAACTAAACTTTTTTTCTGACCATATATATAGATTTAGGCAAGCACGGTCTACTGCAGATACCCTAACGGGCATGTCTGAACGTATATAGCATACCCTTGACAAGGCAGGTGAAGCTTGGGCAATAGCGCTTAATATGTCCACGGCGTTTGACCGGGCTTTGTATAAAGGGATTCTCATAAAAATTGATTCATATGGTATTACTTAACGAATATTTATTATAATTAAATCTTTCCTATCTAAAAGAAGGAATCGGCTCAATGGCCGTTTTATTTAAACAACATTACATGAATGCAGGATTACCGCAGAGATCGATCCTTGGACCTTTATTGTTCCTGATTATCATAAAGAACGTCTCTGATGACATTGTGTGTGAAATAAGTATATTTGCTGATAACCTCACGATGTACCCTCAGAATGTGGGCAAAATGGACGCGCACATATCCGAGGCAATAGTTGAATCCTTAGAAAGTCACTACCAGTCTGTAGTGGAATTGGGGCATGAATGGATAGTACCATTTAATGCTGCTAAGACAAAGCTCCTTTCCTTCAACAACTACCGGGAACATCTTCAACCACCGACTGCCATGGCAAATAACACTCTACCTGAGAGTACAACGTTGAAACTCCTTGGCCTAACATTAACAGGTAATGTAAATTGAAACAAATACATCGAATAGATTGCCAATGCTGCTACATAGAAAGTGGGATCGCTCTACCGTTCGAAAAAAATATTGCATCTGACAGTATCCTATATATTTACAAAGCCACAATCCGCTCATTCATGGAGTAGTGGTTTCATAACGTTGGCCGATGAACTATCGACTAGTCTCTCCCTATTAGACATCGGTCCCAAAAAGAGTCTTTAATCTAATAGGTCTATCACTATCAAGCAAGCTCCAGCTCATGTCCAATCGCCGCAATGGTGCACCCTTGTACAAGTACTACAATGGGAACTGCTCCGATGAATGTGCTTCTCTATTACCCCTCCGACGTAAATACCTTCGGCCAACCAACAATAAACTAAATCTTATCCATTCACTGTAGATGCCCCCAGATGCCGGAGAACCTTCTACTCCTATAGCTGATTTTCTGCTAGCCTTTAGAACTCTTTACTTCTCCTTGTCTCCCCGACTGTACTAACATGCAGACATTTAAAACGAATATCAACTTGCTTTATTCGGAGTGAATAACGTTAAAAATAAACAAAATGAAAGATTTTAATTCAATAATCTTTCTACAATATTGATTTATTTGTTCCTCCTATTTTATTAATTCTTTGAAAAGAATATAAATATTATAATACATAATATTAATATATAAATTGTTTAAATGTCTCAACAAATTGCTTTGTCTTTCAAAATTAAGAGAATTCGGACTATAAAAATAAACTAATTTCGAGTAAGATCTTTGTTTTAATGACTAAAGTAGTTGCATATATTTAAATACTTCCGAGTATTAAGATAAATTCATATAATTTTTTATTCATACAATAAAAATGAGATAAATTTATAACATTGAAAATTAGATATTAAAATAGCTTACACTCATGTCGACCATTTAGTCGCCACTTAATTAATCAATCAATTCAGTAATACATTAAAAAACTGCAATCATAAACATTTAAAGAAAAGTAATAAACTTCATAAAGTCAAATTAGTGATAACTAATATATATATATATATATATATATATATATATATATATATATATATATATATATATATATATATATACATATATAAAGATAGAGAGAGAGAGAGAGGGGAGTGTAATTATCTGAAAAGTAGAGCCCTGTTTGAAATTGAAAAGATTGTTCTCATTTTAGCGATAAGAAAGTTCAACTCATTCCTTAAACACAGTAGACGACAATACACCCCGCCTCCCAGGTAAGTGTATATTATTGTCAATTACAGTATGCGTCGATTTCTCGCGGCAGTGTTGTCTTGAGCGTTTGTCTTGTGATTCTAGCCTGTCTACGAACTGCGTCCAAGCCTATGTGACCGCCTGACACCGCCACTCCTATACTGATGATGGTAAGAGAGCCCCAAACGATGTTGTATGTAGGTAAAAATACACTTTACTATTAAAGATTACCCATAGTGTATATATATATATATATATATATATATATATATATATATATATATATACACACATTCGTCTGTATATATATATTCTTATAATTTTCCGGATTATACATAAATACTAATTCCCTTAAGCTTAAACATCTCAGGTGTTATCTGCTAAATATAAATATATACCAATTTATAGTTTTATAAATATATTTTTTGACAACTATGCGTACATATATATATATACATTGATACGTGCATATATATATATATATATCTATATATATATATATATATATATATAGTGGTTGATTGATGAGAATAAAATCGTGTAAAATGCAATGTTTATTAAAGTATTGATTGTTCAAAAGAAAGTTAATAGATGAGCAAGATGCACTCTTATCGTCAGAGAAATTCTACAAACGAATTAGTAAAATAAAATTGACTATAATGCCAACATTAAAAAATTGTAAAAAAGTGTAAAAAAAGTGTAAAAACATAAAATGATGCAAAAAGATATAAGAGTTCGTATGAAGAAATATGAGGTGTTCATCGAAATGGGGATTTTTATATCTGAGGGTTATCTTCGAAACCCCTCAACCCATACCCCGGAACTTACCCCATGAAAGAATCATCGGATTTGTATCGACGGTAAATGTATTTGCTTTTATATGTTCACACTTTTTCAAATGTTGGCATAAGAGTTTATTTTATTTTACTGATTTATTGTTCGAATGTCATCTGACGATAATATTACATTTTTTGTAAATCTATGTTTTATGGAAAGAAAAATATTTTCTAACAAATGTTTTTAACAATTGATGATTTAATAAATATTGCATTTTACCTAATGTTTATTCTCATCACCGATCAATTTATACTATCGCTCTAGTTCGTATATCGAACATCGACTATTAAAGATAAGATATAATTTAAAGATATTATGTTCATCTTTATTTTCCAACTCTAAAAGTTTTACCCCACTTCTCTCTCTTTAAATATATATATACATATATATATATATATATATATATATATATATATATATATATATATATATATATATATATAATAGAGCATTAGTTTTCTAATGATCATGTTTTTTCTTTATCTTAAAAAACATCCAATTATTTACAGTCCGTTTCATCCTAACTCAGAAAAAAGTACATAGGTATAAATAAATATTGTATTTTCAATGAGCGTGACTATATCTGCAGGAAAGTTCATAATCGTATCAAAAAATCAGAAAATGAAAATAGACAGATCAGTTTATTATAACATTTATATATGCAGTTAATTATGAAATACGTTACTGTTTGCATTTAATTAATTGGCGGCATGTTTAATAGAGAAATAAGATATTTAAACAGTCATGTATATTCATGAAATTATCATTCTAACGTAAATCACAAAATGTCAATTAAAATTGAGAACGATTATGAAATAAATATTTAAATCATAGAAACCAACAAATGATGAAGAAATATAAAGAAAAAATAATGTTTATAATACGATTTTTTTCGCAATATATTTTAAATACATTAATTCTCTCTGTACTGATTTATGAATGTAAACATTAACTTGTTTCCTAATTAACCAGCATATACACATTGTTGAATATTGTAATTGGATATTTTTTACCTATGTTTTTGATTCGAGTTTAGAATGTTCTTCTGATAATTTATAAGACGTAAATTAAACTATTTAAACACATTTAAATAATATCAAGATACTTTGTGTTTTGTTTGTCTGATGTATGATGAAACGGACCGTCAAAATTGATATACTTTAAAAGAATGATGACATCATCACTGTAATGAATCTAATGTTCAAATGCTTTACACCTTAATTCAAAATAATAAATATTACACTAATAACTTAGTTGTAAACAAGAAACAAATTATTTCTCATGTATTTATATGCATACATAGACGTTAATCTTTTTGTAATATAAATATAACATCATTTATTTTCTAAATGTGACTGTAACGAAAACAAGAGAAGGAAGAAACAATTTGTATTTTCGTTTGCTATTTAGAAAAAGATGGCAACTTGTTAACATTACTTTTTTTTTTGCTCTACAGAAAGGAATATTTTTCCAGGAAGAAAAATAATAAATACTTTTTATATAAAAATTAAAACAATAACTCAATGAAAACAATAGCAAATTTCAGTTAATCAAATTTCGTTTTGAAACAAGTATGCAAAACAGATAAGTTTGCGTGTTATATCACATATTGATAGGCACTATATGAAAAATGTTGCATCTATTGTGTAGAGTTGAATACTTTTAAACTATTAAGCTTAAACTTTACTCTAAGTAAAAGAATATATATATGATATATATATATATAGTATATATATATACACAATATATATGTATATATACACATATATATATATGTCTACCTACACACACACACATATATATATATATATATATATATATATACATATATATATATGTACATACATACACATCCGCTGCAATGATGATATTGTCAATATGAAATAGTTATGTATGAGAGTATAGAACAATATTTATTAAACTATAATCATTAATGACCCGAGCTCTCTTAAATATTGAGCACTCTTGAGGGAAATATGATAAAGTTTCTATATAAGTGATTACGAGAAATTCTTTCCCTTTGAAGTTTGAACACTCTTTAAGACGTACTGTTATCTTAAAGAAACATTAGATAACTCTCTATTTGTAACGTGACTGCTGTCTGTGTGGCCGCATCGATCATGGCGATTGCTCGTGACAGTAAATGGTGAATGAGATCAGGTGTCAGTAGTATTTGAATGGCGCAAAGCTTTTGTGTAACCATATCGATGATTCTTGGTGAAGAAGAAACATATATGTATGCAAATGTTATAATAACATTTAATTAACAAAACTTATATATATATATATATATATATATATATATATATATATATATATATATATATATATATATATATATATATATATATATATGTATATATATATATGTATATAAATATATATATATATAGATATATGTATATATATATATGTATATAAATATATATAGATATATATATATATATATATATATATATATATATATATATATATATATATATATATATACATATACAGGCTGAGCCAAAAGTAGGTGGACAGAAAAACACATTTTTTGTTGAAGCGTAAGAGGCAGACTTCAAAGTTGTGTAAATATCTCTTAATAAATGTATTTTACTGTCCATCTACTTTTGGCTCACCCTGTATATATGTATACATATGAATAACAATTAAAAATATTAAAATGCAACAGAAATTAATTTGACTTTCAATAGAATTTAAAAAAAAACTGCGATTCATTTCATATTTTAAAATGCTTTATTCAGAAATGTATTTCTTTTTTGGTGTAAATGGACCTATGATAAAAGCATGCAAAGCAAACTGTACGTTAGTAAATATATGTAATATAAGGAAATGATTCGTATTTTTTATTTTATTAAATAATACGAATCATAATATATTATATGATGAATTGCAACAGCATACAAAGAAAAAAAATACAAGGTTACATATAAAACATAAACCTCAACCGTAATTTAAAATATATAATCAAATTTTCAAAATTTATGGTGATTGATAGTTTACACTTTTAAAATTATAACGAAAACAGAAAAAAACTTTGAGGTTATACAGAATTTGAATGTTTACACAGAAATAAAACTGCTCCATTAAAGTACAGTTAGAACAAAAAAAGGAAATGTATTTTATTCATTTTATTAATTGCAATTATGTTTTGTTCTATGAATCTCCATTGATCACGTTATATTTGGTATGTTCTTGAATTTCCCACCCGAAATTTAATTTCACCGGTCTTGTTGAAGTTGGCGCTGACGGATACAACATGATACTTGTTCCTTTTTATGTGATTCTTCATTAATCTCCATCCATAGAGAGCTGAAAAGCGTCTTAGCATCTTTTCCATGATGTATCTACAAAATATCCGGCGGGTTGTAGGAGCGTAAACTAGATACCTAAAATTAACCTTCAGTGTATAGTATGTAAATTAGAAACGCAGATTCTTCTTTTGTGTCGTACCCTGTTTTTTTGTGTATTACTAACACGAGATACACGATATATATATATATATATATATATATATATATATATATATATATATATATATATAACCTACTTACCTAAATAGGAGATGCTATGTTTAAGCATCTAACTTTCATATTAGTCCTTCATGTTTTAACTATATCTTCTTAAAACTATATCACTCGGATATATGTAAGTGATATGAAATGTTATCTCCGATTTGTTTATCCTATTTGCTAAGTCATATATTTGTAATGGTATGAATATTTCATGCGTTATACTATTGGTATAAAATGAGTGAAACCATCTATTAGTCCATAGAATAAATGGCAAGAGTTAATGATATTCTGAAAGCATAAAATACTATAATTCCTGGTCTGTGCGTATCTCGACGAATCACCATGTAATTGTCTGTGAAGGTTTTGTTTTCTTTCTTGTTTATCTGAAAAATAACAAAATAAATTAATTCAAAACAGTCGCATTTTTATTTTCCGAAACACAAGACACTATTTAGCTGAATAGGCTCCTTATTTTCAATATTTTGCCAATTGTTGTAAAATTACTAAGGGCTGCTATTATGTTGGTATAGTTAATTATTGGCTGAAAGCAACTTCGGAATCTCTACCAGGTTGGATGTCATAGAAGAATACAGATCACGTAACTTCCCGTCTGGAGAAAGTTATACGAAGCATATGAGTCAAGATTTCTTATAAAAGCAGTAAATCTCTATGGGGCAGGGTAAAATATCTGCTAAGAAGTGCAGCTTCCTTACGAATTAGATATATAGTGCCACACATATAGAGATATTCGGTGATGTCCGTGTCTCACCATTGGAGACTAATTTGGGCGACAAAATTCTAGCTTGCAACATGATATTTCTTCACACAAACAGCACAATGAATTAGTATTTCAAGAATAAAAATGATACCTGTTTTTGACTCCTTTGGCTCAGTGATGAAGTAAAAATAGAATAGAAAAAGATGGACTTAAATGAAAAATGGTAGAAAGATGTGATCGATAAAACCCAATGTTGTCCACGAGAGTTTCTTTTTGCGAAAGGGGTTGAAAGCGATAGATGATGAAGAAAACGGCAAACAAAAATATATAAGTAACACTCATCATTCCTACCACTGTTGCAATATATAAGAAACATAGTTCCCGGCACTTGAAAAGCATCCATTGTTTTATAATTTTGTAACATAGCCTCGTTATCAAGGGGATAACAGGTAAATATGAAGAGTCTGAACGCTAAACGCGATAAATCCAATTCGTTTAAATTTAGACTATAAACAATAAAAACACGAATATATAAAATCTAGACTTCGACTGAAAGCTGATTTGAATTGAAATCAAAGGAAACAATATTTCGGTATCATATGATGTAACACATAGTTTGAGGGTGTCGTCAAGTATGAACTGCAACACTTCTTGTAGGGGCAATTTCATGATTTTGAAAATGACGTTTATCGCGTTTTGCATTCGAACTCATCATATCTTTTTCGAGCGAGCCTTTCCTGTTTACCGCTCGCATATGGCGTTCAACTCATAATCAAACAAAAAACAATGAAAGGCAAAATGGGGTTATAATTCATGTACTATTTTTTTCATTCTTAGAACTTTTATTTTAACGACTATTCTTAGTAAACATATTTGATCATTGGCTGACACGCTTTACAAGCGCAAACCTTTTAATTTCTTTCAGAAAGATCGTAGATCAAGAAGTTATGGGAATTTCGAGATCACAGCATGTATATCATCCAACGAAAATACAACGTAGTTAGTTGCGTATAGCTTAAAAATAAGCTGGGCAATAATTGATTGTAGAAGATACATGCTCCTACTTGCTTGCCTCCCCATGTTTATTTGAATGAACAAATCCCCCAAAAGAGACATCCTGAATGGGACACATATAAAAGTTTTTTCCAGTCCATAAGTGTGTTTCCTCCTACGGCTGGGCACAAGATAGGGACTACACTTTTCTAGTAGTTTGAAGACAAATAATGTATATAGATTTTTAGCTGTAATACTTGCCCGTGAAAGGGTTCATGAAGTTAAACTAATCCGTATAAGTCTGCACTTTAGAGTTCATCGACTTTCTTTTTTATGTCTTTTTGGCATTGTTTTATTTTCAAGTCATTTACTCACCAGAAGAACTACGTGAATATTTAGAACACCGCTAATGAAAATGATGTTATGGAATAGATTCGTGTCAGTCAGCGTCGATATCCATTCCAACACCTCCTGCGCCACTTTACGCTGGCTTTATCATATGGAGACATTAATCAACCTATTAATAAGTGCAACAAATCTGACAGTCGAATACGTCAAAGCAATACTAATTATAATATTATGATGTATTTAAACTGTGTAACAATGGTGTTTAGTAATGAGCTTAGAAAAGTGTAAGTTTTTCAGAGTTAAACCCCCATTAAAGGATCTAAAAAATATTGGAATGTACTAAGTTTTTCTGAGTATGTACAATTCTATGTGATTTACTTGTACTTAAAATGTTTAAAAACGAGGTAGATTTTTTTCAGTTGAGGATTTATATATATACTAGACCACCCGTGACCCGTTGGGTCAGTTTGTTATATTAGCTATGGAATTCATGTATGTGCGTGACACTTGTGGCATAAAGAAAATAGGTTTTTTTTACATAACAGAAGCATTTCTATGTAAGTATATTAAAATGGAAGAAGAATATAGATAGATTTCTATGCGTCGTTCTGTTTATTATAGTTGTTTGTTTTTTTTAAATTACAGTTACTGAATTATAAGTGGTTGGCCATACTTATAGGTAAATATGCACTGAACAGGTACCATAATACTTATTATAGTCAAATTCAAATTTTTATATATCATCTTTTAAATTAAATTGTTAGTTGAAAGTACAGAAAAATAAAGGCGATTTGAGAAAGGAAGGGGGTACAGCAAGCTGTCTCGCGTACGTAACGAAAACAGAGGGAGTAGGAGTGGTGAAATCTATGAGAGGGAAAGTGGGAGGTGGTTTCGTTCACCGCCGCTATTATCTATATAATACTAAAACTCTATTGTCTTGTATGTTTGCAATCAGCTTTCAGCTTTCCGGTTTTCTATGCGTCGTTCTGTTTATTATAGTTGTTTGTTTTTTTTAAATTACAGTTACTGAATTATAAGTGGTTGGCCATACTTATAGGTAAATATGCACTGAACAGGTACCATAATACTTATTATAGTTAAATTCAAATTTTTATATATCATCTTTTAAATGAAATTGTTAGTTGAAAGTACAGAAAAATAAAGGCGATTTGAGAAAGGAAGGGGGTACAGCAAGCTGTCTCGCGTACGTAACGAAAACAGAGGGAGTAGGAGTGGTGAAATCTATGAGAGGGAAAGTGGGAGGTGGTTTCGTTCACCGCCGCTATTATAGCTGATATTAATAATGATTGTTGTTGTTTTGTTTGTTTTTGTTTTTTAAAAGGGAGGAGGTTTTTTGAAACTGCGACAGACTTTACGAAGTCCTGCCGTTGAATGTTTTTAGCCGTGGAGAAAACAAAAAAACTATTTGATGAAATTAAATGTAATTGTTTTATATTAAAAGCGATATAAACATTTCCAGAATGAAAAATTTCATGCGTTCGTTAATCATAAGAGATTAACGGAATTGGAATAACAGATTGAAGACGATGCTATTTACGCATGCGCAACCGGATGTTGAAAACCGGAAAGCTGAAAGCTGATTGCAAACATACAAGACAATAGAGTTTTAGTATTATATATATATATATATATATATATATATATATATATATATATATATATATATATATATAATCTATGCGATTCGCTCGGTAGAACACCGTTTCGAAACGGAAACTTGTTGTGGGTATGACATGAACCATTTCCGACTGTACGGTCACAATTTGAGAGTTTAGAGAATATGAAGTTACATTTTCATAGTAGGGCCACACGAACACGGAGTTTTATACCTGTTAGGCCAGATATTCTTGAGTGTGCAACAAAGATGTATTCTGTTGAACACATATGCATTTATATCATGAATAACTGATAAAGGAAAACACTATGAATACTTATTAACTCTTAAAACATAAAAAACTGTCAGTAAATACATTTGATTAGGAATGACATAAAAAAAATAAAGAAATATTACACAGCTAAAAAAGATTAGATATCGATTTATTGAAAAAGATATCAGTAAGTATGACAGAACATTCGATATTTTACCTGGTCCGGGCAGTTTTTTTTTAACATTTTGGCAACCTAGGTTCTGTTTTTCTCTCTTCATATTTATTTTTATTAAATAGGTATAGTTAGATTCCGTTCTAGTATGACGTGCCAAGAGAAAGTATGTCATCCTTCAAGAGCAAAACATAGTATATTGCCGGTCACCAGGAAAGCCCATACCAGGGTCAGCCTACACCTATTTTTGTACACTTACAGGGTATGTTAACTTGAACCTGGAAGGCGAATGCAATTATCGCAACGCTACCATGTGCTTAGATAAACACAATGAAATAAAATAAATAGATAATACATTTTCGGTTTGTGAGATTACCTGCTATAATAAGATTGAATACTTCCACCTGATATTTTAAAACAAATTTAATTATTTAATCGTTACATCACTTTTACGTCTAATCCATACTCACATATGCTTGGAAAGACACTTATAGGATGATATCTATATTTTCATACAATAGCCCACCTCTTAGTAAGTGATGAGAACTTATTTTATAATGGTCCACAGTTACAATTTCCTTCCTGCTCCCCCTTAGTCCAACTGTATCAAATAGCATGAATTTACATGTAAAATGAACAAACATCTCGATGCACAACTCCCTACTTAGGATGCCCCTATTAAAATGACCTCTAATTAACAGTCGCCCTTAAGCCTCAGTGGTAATATACTTTGTTTTGGGATGAACATAATAACATAAAGGGAGATTAAGTAGAAGACAGCTGAGGTATGCCTTATTCAACAGTGTCGCAGACAGAATATGGGCACCTCTTTTTTGAAATAGTAATTTATTTGAATTCAATTTTTTACCAACGACCTTGGGTGTGAAATGGTAATTGTGATTAGATATATATAGAGAGAGAGCAATAGAGAAAGGTGGCTGTAAGAGAGATAGGAGTGATTATAGTCAAGAAAGGAGAGGTGGAAGGGTAGGAAAGGGATAGAGGAAAGTAAATAAATATAAGGGGAGAAGAGGGATAGCGATAGGTAGATAGAAGTGAGGGTAGAGGGCGGCAGAAAAAGAAAGAAGGTTTAAGTTACACGCGCCTTTTAAAGTATCTCTTCTATTGTTCACGTGACCGGTAACCATACAAGTTCAATATAATGTTTGCAACATTCTTCTGCAAATGTTTCAATATATGCATTAGTACAAATGTTTAACATCTTAAAATTAGCCCGTCGCTTTGGAAACTACCCGTCCCTATAACTTGGAGGTTAAAATACCCTGAAAATGTTATTGTTTAAGGAAATGCTTGATACTTTCCAAATTCGCTTCAAATTCGTTTGTATTTTATATGAATGCAAATACATTCGAAACTACATTATCTCAGCTTTTTAAAAGTTTTGTATTGATTTCCCGACAGAATCTTTGAGGAGAAAATAACTTGAAATCTGGTTTATCGAAATAAATAAAACACGAGTGATATTTTTTCTAGCGCTTCTAGACTAAATTTAAAATGAATTAGTAAAATTCCATCTGAAAGTCTTTAAGACGAACTACGTTTGTTTGTAACATCCTTTTCTCTGTAAACAATGAGAGTGACTGCTAAGAGTATACGTTATAAGTCTCGAAAAAACAGCCACTATAGTATATATAAGATAACGCTTTTTTATTTTAAATATACACAGTTTGTTTTTCCTCTGCCTTTTAAATCATCCGAATCTACTCTCTAGAGTGAAGGTAAAACCGGTCGGCTTGCTGTTGTTTATGGTTTGGTTTCTTTTAATCCTGAACCATAAAAGATGTCTCCTCTCCATACCTGCTGGAATAAATATATATATATATA
>OY744530.1:57809538-57854538 GCA_963556195.1 Sepiola atlantica
AAAAGACAAACGGAAAACAGGTTAAAATGCAGGAGAAAAACAAAAAAAAGAGATGTGACCGTTTCATTCTAGAATATAAACAGCAAGTTGTATATGATTCGTATATATGTATGTATATATATATATATATATATATATATATATATATATATATATATATATATATATATATATATATATATATATTTCGGTAGCAGATAGTCATATCTATATGCTGATGAGTTCAGATTAATAAAGGACGAAATAGATAATAAACAATAACAAATATTTATATTTGTCGCTCCTCGAAAAAGTAGAGCACTGTAATAGTAGTACTAAACAGCATGACGTCACTTACTTTATAAGGCATCATTTCATTCCGTAATAGAAATATAATGCCTGGACGTCAAGCCGCTTTAAACAGTGTTAACATTATCATTGTTTATCAGCTATTTTAAATTGGCCGAGCGGTTAGCGACGTTGGATTTAAGTTGAAAAAATACTTATAGTCCGGGGTTTCGAATCGCATGACCGGTAGTGAATAGTCATATCGATATGCTGATGAGTCCAGATTAAAAAAGGACGAAACGTATACGTGCATAGATAATAAACAATAACACACACATATATATATATATATATATATATATATATATAGTAAAGAATTCATTAAAATATTATTTTATAATAATATATTCATTAACATGAGATTAGGTTTACAATGGTAAAAGCATATATAGTGAACAAAGAACCAGGTTTATCCTAAAACAAATTCTTATTTTTATTACTGCAAAGCAAGATGTAAACATGGAAAATAAAAAAAAAATTCGACACGTAGGAACATAATCATAATCAGAAACTAACCTCTCCCTTTCTAAAATATTGTTTGCGATAGTTGGCAAAAATGAATTTTTAATCTCATATAGTCCCTTTTAAAACTTCATAGAAAGTTAAATTTCTGCAATATCTATTAATGATGGAGATTATGTATCTGTCTGTCTGAAGCCGGAACTATATTATTAGGTTTGATCGCTCTCTTCATATACATACTCATGAGCTCCTGGATTTACTTATTCCAGAACTGCCCCAAACATCACGCGTCTTTAAAATTTACATAATTAATTTGTGTTAAAGCTTCTAATATATTAATATTCGCAAACATACACTAATTATTGTTTTTTTTAGTTTTCCAGATGTATATAAAATATTTTCCTCGATAATAATCTTAATAAAAATTATAGATAGAATAAATAAATTACATTGCTTTCTAAAAAATCTATATAACTGAGTTACATAATTAAAGTAGATGGTAATAGACTATGATGGAATAGATGGTGTCTACTCTAACTTGGATTATAATGTATAATGGTATATTTCGAACGCACAGAAGGTTCTATTTCAAGTAATGCATGCGTGTCAACATGACGTCAAATTAGAGAGAGAGAGAGAAAGAGCGACAGGATATAGATAAAAAAGAGTAAAAACGAGAGAGATAGAGAGTATGATAGTCAGATAGAGAGAAAGAGAGAGAGAGAAGAGAGAGAGAAAGAGCGATGGACACAAGACAGGGGCGTGTTATTTGATTAATAACATGTAAACAACACATTCCCTGAGATTTATCGTACAAGTCGCTTAAAAAAGGATATATTTACTTTTATTTTTTTATTCAAACATATTGGTTGTTTTTTTAATCTTATTAAAAATTATGTTTTAAAGCACACATGTGTTTGATCAAATTGTTTAATTTAAAAAGTAATGAATAAGAAAAAAACAAATTCATATAAACGTTCAAGACTAATGTAAACAATGGGCTCGCAGAATTATCCTTAAGTGCGAACTTACATGACTAAAAATCCAGAAAGATTAATGGTTCCATCATAGATACTTTTTTTATAGCGACAATAAAATTAAAAATTATAGTTTATCAGATTCAATGTAGCATTATTTAGTTTAATGTATTTTTATCTAATTAAATTCAAAATTTTAGACTGGATGGTAAGTCCTCTCTAGTTCCGCAAAATATAAATTGTGTGACGCTGTCTTCTGAAATAATAAAATAACTTCCAGATTTTGTTTTCTAAATAGGTACCCTGCCGTTGTCTTTTGCTTAGTTTAAAATACAGTGTATGTAATATATACGTTAAACAAACTAGCACACATATCCATATATATGGGACCGGAGAGAGCATATATTTGCTAGTTTATTTAATGATGTATTTTATCACTTCTATAAGAAAAAATCGGAGGTATCTGAATTTTGACGAAGGGTTGCGCATCTTTTCCCACTATTTGCATGAGACTAAATAAAAGTAAAAATAGCCAGCATTAACAACCTTACCATTAGCGGCTGTGTTTAACATTCCTAATTATGAGTTAATTATATATATATATATATATATATATATATATATATATATATATATATATATATATATATATATATATATATATATAAGTAATACATTTTTATTTATACAAATATTATTGTTTACATGTGTGCATTTATGTGTCGGTTGCACTTTTCACAGTAAGTCAACCTCATCAGACCAAGGATTCCACAGAAGACTTCTCTGAAATCCTTGGTCTGATGAGGTTGACTTTCTGTTAAAAGTGCAACCGAAACATGTATGCACATATGTAACCAATAATGTTTGTATAAATAAAAATGTATACTTATAAACTGCTCTACTTGTAATTGAGCACTTTTTATAAACATTTGAGTTTCAACGGATTTACATCTACAGAAACTAATACAATACATGTACAATATATATATTATATATTGCGTTTTGCAAGGTTTTCTAAATATTTCATTAAAAAAATACCTTTATTATTACCACCCACCCAACGCTTCAAATTGTGTGACTTTTCAAAATATCCTTCCACGCCGACCACGTGACACACAGCCATATCGACACTTTTTTCACTTCGTCAAAACAGTTTGACGGATTGTCAACTTGGCCACGAGAATGTCTCAACCAAGAGAAAAAAAGAAAAAAAAGAAAAAGAAGAAATATTCTTTTGAAGATGGTAGATTTACTGAAAGTACTCAAGTTTATAAAAAAAATGTTCTTGAGATGAATAAATAATTTATTTTAAACACAAATAATCTGCGTTGTGCAAGGTTTTCTAAATATTTGCTAAAAAAATATCTTTATTATTACCACCCACCCAACGCTTCAAATTGTGTGACTTTTCAATATATATATATATATATATATATATATATATATATATATATATATATATATATATATATAATTTAATTGTGGCGTTTGCACCTGGTGACTTGATGACATTTTTATAAATTCGATTTTTTACTGCGGTGCGTAAATAATTGGCTTTCAACGAAGCAATCTTAAATTAGACTAGCTTGACGTTTCAATTTTTTTTCTGTTACTTTATTAAAAATACAACTCACAAATTGCTTTTGTTCCCGTCGGACGATGTGTTGTTTGTTAGTTTGCCAATTTAAAAGGAATATGGCGAGAAAAACTTGACTATCAATAAAATGACTGGCGTTTTTTAGTATCAGGAATTTCTAGAGAGGAATGAAAACAAAGCAACTATTTTTCTAATACATAGACACGAACTAATTTAAAATTTACCCTTATCATCGTAAGAAAAAATAAGACTGATATCTGAAGGTCCTTTTGTGTTTAGTCAATATACTATTGATCATTTCCCTTCGCTGATAAATTGAAAAAAAAAACACTCGGTTTACAGTCGAAGCTAGAATATCGAAGTTTGCACGATTTTACGATGATTAATTTCCTTTCCAGTAAACAGTTTAATATGTCTATTATGATCCTTTCAACTCCCCGTTTTCATCAAGTAGGCTTATACGATACTCCGCGAAACTTATTCATGACGAACTGATCGTATTAATTAAGATTTGAAATGGCTCTAATATATCAAGTGTCATAGAAGGTCGTTCAAACCCTTTTTTTCATATTCTCAATTCTTTTATCCTTGTTTTATAAATTTTGAATTTGATTGAATTCTTCTTCGTTTATTCTCATTTCTTTCAGGTACAGTAATAAATAATTTTCTCTTATTTGTATTTTGAACGTGGCGGGCATAACATTGATAATATTTCCCTGTTACTTGTATGAATTAGACTAAGCACAAATACATGCATCGCTTCTCAAGATGTGTGAAGAATTTGAGGATAATGCAGTAAATAACAACTGGTTGAAATTGTTATTCGAAATTCCATTCTAGCGATGAGACCCTTGAGAGTTTCCTACTGTCCGGAATATCTATTTCTTTATGAGTTTAATTGTTCAATAAAGTTTCACATGTAAATTCCATGTAAGACACATGTAAATTCCATGTAAGACGAAACACTGTAACCTCTGCTTAAAAATGATGGAAATTGATCAAATTGATACGATTGCACGGCAACTGATAAGGCTGAACTACTGGCCAAGCCTTTTGCCGTAAAATCCATTTTGGACTCGGCAAACCGCCCCTCCCCAAATTCCCATTGAAGACGGAAGCCACACTTGAGAACCTGGTCATCACTCCATCTCAGGTCAAAGTCATCATAAAAAGCTTTGACACCTCCAAAGCCTGTAGGCCTGATCTTATACCATTAATAGTAATAAAGAAATGCTCTGCTGAGCTGGCCCCTCTCATCTCTAAACTATACAACAAATGCCTTGCTGAATCTTGTTTCCCTAATAATTTGAAAATTGCCTCTGTTGCACCAGTTTTCAAGAATTCTGGAGAGAGAACTGATCCTCTAAACTACCGTCCAATCAGTCTACTCCCGAACTTTGCTAAAATCGTTGAATAATTAATCAATCTTGCTTTAGTCCGGCACCTAGCTAATGCTAAACTTCTTTCTGATCACCAATACAGATTTAGACAAGAACGATCTACAGCAGATATCCTAACAGTCATCGCTGAACGCATATATCATAAACTGGACAAGGCAGGTGAAACTATGGCGGTAGCGCTTGATATATCCAAGGCCTTTGAAAAGGTCTGGCATGAAGGGCTTCCCCTAAAACTGCACTCATATGGTATTACTGGACAACTATTTAATATAATAAGATCCTTCCTAACAAAAAGCAAGATCCAGTTTGTCCTCAATTGCCGTTCATCTAAGCAACATGAAAAAAATGCTTGTGTACCCCAGGATCCACCTAGGACCTCTACTGTTCCTGATTTTCATAAATGACCTCCCTGATGTAATTGAGACTGAGATTGGAATATTTACTGACTACACCACGCTCTACTCTTGTCATGTGGGCAAAACCGACACGTACACATCTGAGACAATGGCTGAATCTTTAGAAAATGGCCTCCGGTCTGTAGTGGATTGGAGTAAAAAATGGACGGTAACTTTTAATGCCGCAAATACAAAGCTACTTTCCTTCAATAACTACAAGAAACCCTTTCAACCACTGATTGTCATGGCAAATAACACCCTACATGAGAGGTCATCATTCAAATTCCTCGACCTTACTTTCACAGATAAAATGAACTGAAATAAATACATTCAAGCCATTGCCAGGACTGCTGCAAAGAAGGTGGGATCCCTCTACTGTGCTAGTAAACCTCTCACACCTGACATTATTCTATATCTCTACAAAGCCACCATCTGCCCATGCATGGGGTATTGTTGCCACATATGGGCTGGTGTATCATTCACTAGTTTCTCCCTCTTAGGCAAGGTCCAAAAAGAATCGCCAACTTAATAGGTCCCTCACTATCCATCAAGCTCCTGCCCCTATCCAATCGCCGCAATGTTGCTTCCTTGTGCTCGTTTTACAAGTACTTCAATGGAGTGTGCTATCATGAACTTGCTGGTCTGGTGCCCTAACGAGGAAAATTCACTTGACCAACACGACAATCTGCCAAATTCCATTCGTTCACTCTGGCGGTCCCCAGATGCTGAAGAGCTTAATACTCCAAAAGCTTCTTTCCTCTTGATGTTGGACTCTGGAACTCCCTCCCTGCTCCCTGTTTTCCTGACGGTACTGAAATGCAGAATGTTAAATTACTGTAAACGGACATCTCGCTGAACAGCTCCCAATTTAGGTGTACCCCTTCTAAAAAAACTCCGAAAACTCTCACTCTTTTTCTCAGTAGCCCCTTACGTCTACAGTTGCGTACTGTCTTGTTTGTGGTGAACTATGTGATAAAAAAATAAATAAATAATCTAACATTGGATAAGATATTAACGACGTTTACCATATACTCTTCTCGCGTCATTCTGCAAAACGAAGAGTCATTTTCTGATCGAATTATATTTGTTAAAATGTTGATAATACAATAACACTTCAATAAAGAATTAGCATTCGTTATCCGCCGGTGATACCGTAACACAGACGTCTAAATACAATAATTTCTAAAAAAAAATGTGTGTGTTAGGATTGATGTGTTAATGCATAAATACTTAATAATTCGTAAACAGAAAAGACCGGATGTATTCCAGCAATTTAGAAACAGTAGTTTTACAAAACAAGGAATATTGGTAACAATTGAGTGTGTCTTATTTCTTTCAGGACAATTCGCGAGCTCATATATAGCATTGGTCTCAGTCAATATATTGGCACTAACTTAGGTGTTTATGTTTCGCCCACCATATTTCCGAGGACTTTGGCAAAGATAGTATTAATTGCTTCTTAATTCAGACAATTATCTGAAAGACAAGATTTACAAAAACGAAAGTGAGTTAAAGTCAGATTTAAAAGGTTAGAATAACACTACGAAATTATCGAACTATTAATGAAAAATATCGAGTAAGGAAAATATCGAGTAATACAATATAAGTTCATGAATTAATATATATTGAAATAAAGGTGTTTAACTAATGTGTCGCTTACAAAATCGTTAAAAACCTTTTTCGGGAACCTGACACATCGACATAGATAATTCGATAGCATTTAAATATTCATTTAACAACCCGTCGATTTTAAAGCAGAATATTTCACGATTCAACAGACTGTCACAAGGTTGCACGATATTCTAATACGTATCAAATTTAACTTTGGTCATATATTGTTTTATATAATATAGTCAGTATATCTACAAGCTATTGAAGAATGCAAACCTACTTTGTCTATTACCTAACACGTTACGCATCGTAAGTGCAAGACCAGCAAATATCTTTTTTAATATAACCTTACGTAATATGCATGAAACCATTTTAATTCATTTCGAAATATTTGCATGTTCATGCATCATTTATTATATAGACGACACCCTGTGTATGCCGGATAGAAGTCACTAGAGAAAATACACTTACAAAGCTTACCTCAGCTGATGCAGGTTGGCCTCGAGCATGTTATGCTAATATACTGTGATATTAATATGTTGAGAATCAGCAGGACCCAGATTATTGCATAGGGTTAAGATATTTATTGCGAAATAAAGTGATTTTCTTAAGTGTTCTTCCACTTTTGAAAAGAATATTTTATGTAGGTCATATTTGTGAACGTTCCTGGCAATACATAGAAAGAGGAAAATAGAAAAAAAAACAGAGACAGAGAATACACATAAAGTGTTAGAAAGTGATACCGAAAACATATATATATATATATATATATATATATATATATATATATACAGAGAGAGAGAGAGACAGACAGATAGACAGAGAGAGAGAGAGAGAGAGAGAGAGCGAGAGAGAAAGAGAGAGAGAGGTTGCTTGATGAAATATCAATATTTTCTGTTTCTTCCTTTCTGGTGTTTCGTTTTAAAATAAACAAATTGTATGAATTTACTTGCATAAAACTCGTTCATAATTTGTCGCAAATGTAACTCAACACCAATGAGCAATTAACATCGGATCACTAATATCTATTAAGAGTGTAGAACATTATTATAATATGTTAGTATCAGTGAAACATGGAGAGTTATTTTATTTCAATTTTATATATATATTAAAAATTATTATATTATTTTTATATTAATGATAAATTAATCAATATTTCAATACTAATTAAATATTGATAATTATCACGTTATTTAAATATTAATAGCATATTTACAATAATAAACTCATTCCACTATTAATACAATTCATAATTATTAAATAATTTGAATATTAATAAAATATTAAGAATTATTATATTATTAATTTCAATATTAGATATATTGATATTTTTTATATTGTTTTTTAGAATAGTGTCATATTGAGAATTATAATATGATTTTACGGTTCATAAAATTAATTTTTATGAAATTAAAATTGTTTTGTAAAATTATCTGGAATGTGAGCGAGTTGTAAGTAGAGACACGTATACACACTTGGATACATCCTCAGCTAAGTTGCTCAAAGTTCTCTTAAATGCGTACTTTCGGTATGTTGCTTGACTACATCAAAGGGAAAGTAGTTTCTCTTAGTCAGAGCAAACAATATTTCTACCTTTTGAGCAGTAACTGTCGAGAGTACACTCGCGCGTAATACTACGAATGTGTTTGCGCGAAAAAATATCAAGAAGTAGATTGACTTTTTCCGTCAATGACGTTGTATGTTACAATTAGATCGCTGCGAACTATTCGCTATTCCTAGGCTAATTCAGCCGCAAACGGATTTGTTGATGATTGAGCATAGGAAGCTTGCATCATGCGTGCAAAGAAACGCTGTACGCATACTCATGTATAGGTCAACAAGATACAAATATTGAAGGAGATATGCCGCAAAACAGATATGACACATCTTTTATTGCTTTTCTACATTAAATAAGGCATTAAATTAAATAAGACAAAAAGGGTTGGTATGTCGTAAAAAAGAGAGTTGACATGTCAGCTATTTGTTTTCGGCATTTAATAAGGCGAACATAATAAACATGCCGTAAAACGGGATATACCAAGTCATTTATTGATCTTCGACATTCATCAAGGCATAATGCGTGTACATGCTATAAAACGGACGTAACTAGTCATGTATTGGTTTGCTTATCAGTATTAACTAAGGTATAGAGACTTAATATGCCATTAACGTAACGTGCAAAAGACCTGTATTGTTGTTCGCTTATTGCTTTTCGTCATTAGATTAGGCAAAATGGTTTAACATGCCGTGGAACAGACGTGGCTCGTCCTTAAAACGTGTCTGCATTAGGTAAAGTAAAATGAGTTCATATTCCGTAAAGAAGATGTGACAGGATCTGTATTGCTTTTTGCTATTGAATAAGCCAAAAAAGTCCATACAACATAAGACAGACGTAACAAGACCATTATTTCTTTTTCATATAAAATAAGGTAAAAAATGCGTTGTAAACAGATATAACAAGCCTTTTATTAGCCACTTTTCGACATTCAATAATTCAGAAATGGTTGATGTATCGTAAAAGCGACGTGACAAGTCCTTTATTACTTTTCGGCATTAAAAAGGGCCAAAATAGTTGATATGCCAGAAAATAGTCGCGAGAAGATATCATTGCTTTTTGGAATTAAATGAAGAGACATGTTTAGGGTTAGGGTTAGGGTTAGGGTAATGCCGTATAATAGGACTACAAAAGAATACATCTCTTGTAATCGTCTTTATTGTAATTTGTTGAGTATCTCTCTCGACTCTCCTCTATCTTTCCTACTGTCTCTCTATCTCTCTCTCTCTCTCTCTCTCTCTCTCTCTCTCTCTCTCTCTCTCATACTTACTCTATCTATCTCTCTATCTTCATCTCGTGTCTATCTTTTTCCATTTACGGACCGTTTTTGTTACTGTTGTTTTACGACCTCCTCGTCCCCCACCCCGAAAGCCGTGCATATGTACCTGTATGTTTACCATTGTATTACCCTTAGTATAAAACGGTGAGAGAAAACCAAAAAAAAACAGCAACAGTATGCAATAATTGAAATTACAACTCAGCGAAAAGTGACAGGACTCATCAAAAAGAAATAAAAGAAAGTAAGGAAAGCACAAAGAAAAACCCGCTTATATATGTAAAAAAGGTGAATAATTGCGAAGTTGGGGTGAGATGAAGGATAAAGATAATGATTACATTGCAAAAAAGGACGTGACACCTCGGGCTGTTATGAAGGATTCTCTAAATAATCTAACGGGATTGGCTTCTTATTCTTTTATTTTTATTTATATATTTATTTCACAATTCAGTTTTTTATTTTCTGACTGTTTTGTTTTTTTTTGTTTTAAAAATGAATACATTTTATGTTTTCATGTATATATGTGTTATTTAAGTATGCCTCTGTTGGGTTTTCCATTATAACATATCTTCTCATTTGTAACATTTAATGAATAAATTTGATAAATAAACACATTTTAGTTAATATATATTGACGCTATTAATACAACATAAATATATGTAAAAATTGTGATTAAATATTTAATTCGATAGTTATCCAAATTAATTCTTTTCACACCACTAGTTTACACGTGCTCTTTTAGTAGTGTTGATACAGCAACTGGGTATGTTAATTTTTATCTGTACCTAGCTTCCATAATTATATAGTAAGCGGGACGAAAATTATTTGGGAATTTTCGTTCAAAAGAATACGCTCCTTAATATTTGCATAAGAGGGAAAGTAACATTTACAATTGTATTTACATTTTTTTAAATAGCGAAAACATTCGAAATTGTGTTTTTGTGCCAAAATAATTCGCTTTGAATAAATGTCAACATTTGAATATCTACTTTTTTACGGAATGTCAAGAATATCACTTTGTTTTATAAAATACTAATACAGTAATTTTTATGTTCTGTTTATTTCCTTTAATTTATTAAACACGTAAAAAAACGTGCGATTCGAATTTGTGTAGGGACATTGTGAAAATATATTGCCTTAGTAATGTATACTCTGCGTATTCTTTTTGTTTCTTGACAAATAACAGTTTTTTTTTAAAAACACATACATTTATTATAGTATACAAAACTATTTCCAGAATTCATATAATTTCATCGTGACATCATCTAAACTATTTTTATTTATAATTTAATCTCGTAAACCTGTTTTGAAAATATATTACTGTATTAGAAAAAATGCTTCGTTTATCTAGTTTTGTAAATCAGCATTGAAAATAAACTACCAGATCTTAATTCTTACCCAGTTGATCTTTACTTGTAATATTTTTTTGATTCAGGAACACCAAAATATGTTTAAGAAATATAAAAAGTTAAGATGTAAAAAGCATATCGCAATTTTTACATAATTCATGAGTTTAATTATTTAAATATATATATATATATATATATATATATATATATATATAATATAGCAAATATATATATAATAAGAGAGATGTTTGTATTTTATAACACTTTTTCGTCTATTTTCATTTAATGTTAGAATATATAGTATTTTTTCATTATGTAAATGAAGAAAATTGCTTTTTATTGCATTCAGATTCTCTTTGAGCTATTTTCTTTCAAATGGAAATATTTTTGCCTAGACAGAAACAATTTAATTTATTTTGTAACAAGGTAAGGAAGGACACGCCAGAAAAATAAAGATAACTGTCTATAATTGCAAACAAATGAAAATAGACATTGAAAAATATTAAAATTTTGAAAATAAAATTTTGACAGATGAACAAGTAATCTGACCATAAACTAAGTGTTAATGTCCAAAATGGAATTTATTTAAAAACAAAGATTGCATATTAGAAGTAAAGAACTTTGACTTATGACAACAAAATGTGTATTTACTTATGGGTGACCACTTATAAACGTCCTGGAGACATTCGAGAATAAGAGTTAAAGAGATTGTCGATTGTACGATGATCACCACCACGAGAGGATTGGAACTAATGAGTGGAATAGACAGAATACTAATTAAGAATAATTGGTTATCTAAGACGACAGATCAACACGGATTTGTTTACATTAAACTTGAAGACGACCATGCTGTAGTAATTTGGTAAGCATCCTCGTGGTATATTTTGCACAAATGTAATATTCCAGTAAAGAAACGTTGTTCGTTGAAGTTCTGTTTGATGTTTAGTACAAGGAGAGGCAAAGAGAAGTTTATTGCTATAGTCTTCACTACGCGAGTTCTAGCTCTTATTGTTTGACTGGTAGAACTATAGATTAGAGCTCTATCGAGCACCATCCATGAACATAACGATACAGTAGACTGGGGCTTGCAACCTGTTTATTGCGCGAAAGAAGCTGTAGGAGAGAAAATACTATCTCTCACTAGATCCCGAAGTCGGTTTTGTACTCTGTCCAAGACCCACATCCCCATATATATATATATATATATATATATATATATATATATATATATATATATATATATATATATATGATTATATAAAAGCAGTACTCGATTTAGGACGTTTCTATCTTTTATACAGGTATTTTTTTGTAATGTAAATTATTATGAAAGTTTCAAAGTAATCAGCCGTACTTTGTTTTTTAGATTTGTCTAAATGTGTCCAATAGCTTTCGCTCACGTATTACTTTATTTAACAAAAATAAGAGTTTCATCATCATCATCATCATCATCATCATCATCATGATTATTTAGTCACTTGGAGTGTTCACATATGTTATTATCAATGAATACTGACAATAACCAGGGTTGTTCCTTGGAGTCTGAGAGACAACATGTCAACTCAGATTTCCAACACTCTCCGCATTTCTCAGTAACAGTTGAATACAATTTTACGTTATATCAAAATATGTGTGCCATTAGTTTCTCGCTAGAAACACCTAATGGGCTTAATGGAATTGGACTGATTATAGGAAAAGTAAAAGTCTCAGTATGTTCCACATATTCCCGGGGAATGTCTAGTTGATGTTCTTCATATTCGGTCTTACCATCTTCTTTGACCATTTCATGATAATCTTGTGTGATACCAGCTGGCGATAGCATGACCGCATGTATGCGTTTTCCTTGAGATGGTGGGGGTAATTTATGGGATTTCTGGTAGTTTTATTATTATTATTATTATTATTATTATTTTTATTTTTATTGTTGTTGTTGTTGTTTTTGTTATGAAGTGAATTATAAGGTAGTTAAACATAAAGACTTTAGCATATTGTTATAATTGAGATCCTTTATTTATTTTATTTGTTTGGTCTCCCTACGTTGTACATCTAATTTTACTGTAATGCTAGACCACTGGTAGTCTACACATTTCTTCTAGTAAACGAACCCTGATCCCTACAATATCTTCCCACTTATTAATACTTCTTCTATAAATTACGTCATCATTTTTGGGCCTCATATACTGTGCATGTTTATACCTTATCTCTCAAGGTTAGTGGATGATGTGATCGTTGGTATGGTCGTCCACTCTGCACGGTTATCTCCACTTCTGTTTGAATGAATGGTGTCACAAAACGAAGATGCCATTCAGTGTGCTCGGTGACAAACAAACACACACTAAGATGATAAAAACATATAATGTTTTAAAGTAGTATATTGGTATCTATTGTCATAATAAGCTATTGGTGCATGATATCTTAATATTTACTTCCTTTATATAAAAGAAAATCTTATAAATTGATATAGGCAGACGCCAGGGCACAATAATCTCTGTAAAAGTGTCTTTGCCTTGGACCAAACATGCCATCATCTCAGGTGGAGATAAATATCCATTATTGCGGACCCCGCCGTTGCTCGGGATTAACGCATAAGAAAAGTGTATATAATTTTATTGCCCCCCCCCCCTTTCTTTTTCTCTGTACCCCCATCTCACATACGCGATGGTGCTAGTCTCAGTGTGTTTTATACATACTATTATGACATGTGTTTTTCAGAATTATGCGATCTATTTCCGCTTCTTTTATTCCAGCTCGTTTAACTCGTTGGTCTTGTAGTCTCCATCAATTAGCTGTTTTTATACCTCATTGTAATAAAGCTTCCTATTCCAGTAGCTTCTTTCCAGGAACCGCAGTCTTGTGCAACCCTCTTCCTGCTGACTGTTTTCCTCCTAACTATAACCCTAGTATTTTCAAGACTAAGTATAATATACCTCTCCTGTCGTTGCGATAATCATATTTGTTGTTTTTTGCTACTTACATAAAGTTGCTTCATACTTTTTTTTCTGGAGCGATTTCCATAGAAAAAGATATTATAACTGAACCAGTGATTACGTTTACGCCAATTGATTAAAATATTCCTGGGGATGTGTAATCTGTTTAACTGATATCGGTACAGACGTTGTAATTTGCTATGAAATGTTAATTGATATCGACTCTACTGTTTTTGTACGCAGTAATGTCATATAGAAAGGCATGACACTTTTCTCTATACAGTACTGGTAAAATATTAACGCGTAATCATATGATAATAATCACTGAATACCATACAAAGCCAAACTAACCTGAATAGTCTACGAAATAAACGAAGTTTAGTAGGGAAGAATCGTAATTCAACTCTACGGTGTTCAAATAGTGCTACAGCCCCTAAATGTATGACGACGTCAACCTTAATCCCTGTGTTAAAAAAGTGTATTGTATTGTAATAAATAGTTCGTAAAAATCAAAATCGTGATATTTGGTTTCACCTGGAAAAGAGCTGCTTATTAAACAAAGTACATAACTATGAATCAGTGTTGTACATCTTTTTTGAACTACTTGTTTCTGTTGTTTGCACTTTTTTTCTTATTATTTCTAGAATCAGGTACTGACACACGTGAATATTGTCAACGCCCATAAGTTAGAGTTTTGCTAGGACACCAATTCGCAACGTTATCCACTTCACCACGGTCACCGCTTTAGTAAAACTATAACGGAATGCAATTTTTAACTAATAGTTATATTATATTAGCCGGTGATTCAAATGTATACATTTACTAGCAGGATGGCTCGGCGTGGCTCAGGATTAAATCAGAATCACTCCTATATATTGTCTTACCAAAGGTTCGTTCGTTTTTTATTAATGTCATCCTTCCGGCCCACTAAATAGCGTTTTATATCCCTATTCGTCAAAGCTTGTGTTTGTGTATAATAAAGCATCCAAGTTCACACATTTTTGCTTGTATTTCAAGTCTTAAAATTGAAAATCAAGTAGATTACTACCGGATTATGATGCTTTTTTTACTACTGAAAAGGAAAAAAGAGCTACAGAAACCTGCATAACGATATGCATAACGGTGTATGGTGAGAATGCTGTTACAAAATAGGTATATCAGAAATAGTTTGCTTGATTCCGAAAAAGGAAATGTGTCAGTGAGAGATACTACTAACTCTGGCCGGTCAAAGATGATTGACAGTGACCAAGTGAAATAATAGTTAAGCAAGATTGCCGTTTAACAACCAGACAAATCGTGTCATTTTCAAAATTTCCAAATCGAGTGTACAAAATGAACTTCGTAAACTCGCTTTTTATATCAACTCAAAATCAACCCATTACTTTTTTTATAATTCTCATAAAAACATATTACTTTCTTTGTTTTTGCTGACCCACTCGTCCTGTTTTGCCCATAATATATTCGGAAGAAATTGATATGTTTAAAAAAAATGCATCATTGTCTTATACATGTATTTCAAATGCTATTAACATCGGATATTCATATTTGAAGTTAATAGCGAGTTATGTCTCAACGGATCACTTATAGGTAGGATCCCGCTTATATTCGGCACATATATGGTAGCGTAGATATTAAATAGCACTTCCATTGTCTTCTCCGGATAATTTTATTCATATGATATACATTTCACAAAAATAGGATTTATTTGAAGTTTTAAAGTATGTTCGATCTCAATAGTTAGCTTATGTGAAAAGGGTACGTAGTGATTCGGGACAACTTCCCTTGTCTTCCCCAGAAAATATTATACATATGATTTACATTAAATACAAATACGATATTTTTATCAAATTTAACGGGGGTTATGCCATAATATACCCTTCAGATGTGCACTTAGATGTTCGGAAACACTTCCATTGTCTTCCTCAGTTAATGTTACATATTAATACAGTTTTACATCTTATGTAGATATTCTAACCCTGTTCTAATTGAAAACACAAATATTACACACATAGACACATGCATTGAATGTTGTATTATTAATAACACTATTATACTAGATATTGTGTGTGTATGTGTGTGTGTTTTCGCCTTTATATAAACTTGTTAAATTAAGATGAACTTTTTTATTTATTATTAATCAAATATTTATTTAAATTAAACAAATAACATAAGGAAAAAACAAAAGCGAATTTCTGACAATCCTAGTCAAAACAAATCGTATACATAACACGATTATTAGGTAAAATTAAATGTACGCCTTTTTTTAAATTTTGGCTGCATTTTTGAACGCTACTCGCAAGAAACCTTACATCTCTGTATTAATACACCTATTCGACAAGATCTTCTTTCCTATAGTGTGTATGTTTGTTACTTACGTACACGTAACTTTGATAAATATACGTTGACTTAATGTGTTTATAGTTTATTGATAAAATATCATTTTAAATAAAAAATAAACAATAACAAATGAAACGACTTTTTAAGAATCTCATTAAAAATATGTAAACGTCAACAGTGGCTTGTCACCTAAAATTTGACGCACACTTGTTTCTTTTGACTTCTAATAAAAAAACACACTATTAATCATCTCTGTAATAATACTAATATGCGGCATTGTCTTGTGTTTCAATGCATTGCTGTATGGTGTCGCATATGTGTAACTTTGAAGAATGCATATTGAAGAATATTTTTCATATATTCATATTTATTGATGAATAGAATATTCATTGAAATTCAAAGTAAAATTTAAATAAATGATGAAACGAATTTTAAATGCAATTAAAACAAAATAAACATGATTCTTTCCTGAAGCTATACGGCTTCATTCCGGCAACGCTGGATAAATACAACTAGTTATAAATACAGAAAGAGTGAATTTACTATAACTAGTTTACATTTTCCGAAAAAAGGACGAAAAAAATATGCTGGGCCAATTTTCATGCTGACTATTTATCTAAATATATCACGAATATATATTCATGTAAAATCATAGTATTCCGAATTAATTTATTACATTTGTATTATAATTCCTAAAGATTCAAAGAAAAAAACCCACCGTTGACATTTTATTTTAGAATCGGGGATTACTTTCACGCGTTAGAGTAAGTATTATGTTGTATCATTTGCAGTTTATTTTCTCACTTCTCCTCACAACCCAAACATATTTGGTTTGAGGGCTTGAAAACGGAAAAAAGCTAATTTAACATCTTACGGAGGTATTTTTACATGCATCTATTCTTGTTATTTTTGTTTTGTTTTGGGTGGTGATTGAACTTTTCTGGACATTGGTGTGGTTTGTTTTCTGTGTACTTACAAAAATTATGTTATGAAGGGATTTGATGCTTTGAAAAAAAATTATTTGTCATTACATGACTTGCAATAAAGTGTGCTTCGAAACAGCTGTAAACACATTTAATACCTCTCTGTTTCCTGTTTATTTGGTAAATGATTTGAAAATGATTAACATCGTCAAATACATACACACACACACACACACATATATATATATATATATATATATATATATATATATATGTATATATATATATATATATATATATATATATACATTAGTCTGTATTATAGAGTGGATGATCAAGCTGAGAGAGAGAGAGAGAGAGAGAGAGAGAGAGAGAGAGGTTACCTCAATGTCAACGACTCTCCGTAATGATCTCTGTAATAATGTTATTTCCGCGCTGATTTAATAGTGCACCGTTTCAATTAGATTAGTGTAATTACTTCACGTTTGCATTTTTGATTTCAGTTGTTGAAAATTTAATAATCAGGTGGACATTTATCATTATTGCCTTAGACATCTAGTTTTGTGTAATTATTTGACCGAGGCAAACACTGATTTCTCTTTCATGATTATTATCTGTTTGAGTTGCTCTCCAATGAAAAACACATTATCTACTTTCAACAAATTGACAGCCGAAGAAAGTTGTGTAATATTACGGTGGTAGACAGGAATATATAAACACGCCCCCCACATATATATATATATATATATATATATATATATATATATATATATATATATATATATATATATATATATATATTTCTAGCTTTAAGTATATATTATTGCCAATCTAGAGTTATTAATTTACACTTGTAAATAGTGATCGAAGTCTTCACATACAAAGCTGTATAGTCCTTACAATGATTATTGGTTACATAAATACGCCAGCATGAATTTGCGCCAAAAAGTCTTGCATTAAGCTTAGTTAGGATCAAGATAGAGCATGACATTATGGTTAGTGCATATTAAAGCAGACATAATCACTTTAAGAACTAGAATAGAAGACTAATACACAGAGGGTCACATTACACGTTGAAGAGAAATGTGTATTACTTGCTATAGAGCAGTAAATGGATTTGTCATATGGAACCATTTTGTTTCGAATACCATATAAATTTCAGTTCCGGCGACAAATTGAAGAATTCCCCAAAGATGACACGCCTTTCAAATTGCCATAATTAATTTGTTTTAAAGCTTTTAATAAATATTATTATAAATAGAATTAATGGAATATATTTTTGTATTTATTTATACAATTGATTTACGTAATTAAATTAGATTGTAATGGAATATGGGTGAACAGCCGGCGTTAACTCTAACATTTTGTTACTCAGTTACTGATTATAAAGTATAATGATATATTTCCAAGGAACAGGTAGTTCTATTTGAAGAAATCCACAGGTATAAACATGACGTCAAATTAGGGAGAGAGAGAGAGAGAGAGATGGGCGGAGAGAAAGAGAGAAAGGGAGAAAGATAAAAACACAAGAGAAAGAGAAGAGAAAGAGAGAGACAGAAGCAGAGAAATAGAACAGAGAGAGATAGAGAGAATAATGGGGGGGGGAAGAGAGTAACAATACAGGGGCGCAGTATTAGATTAATAACATGTAAACAACACATTCTCTGAGATTTATTGTACGAGTCGCTTAAAAATGATATATTCATTTTTATCTTTTTACTAAAACGTTTTTGTGTTTTTTTTTTATCTTATTAGAAATTATGTGTTAAAGAACACATGTATTTTATCAAATTGTTTTATTTAAAAAGTAATGAATAAGAAAAAAATCAAATTCATATAAAATCGTAATACGAAAATGTGTTTAGTTAAAAATGCTAATTAACGTAAACAATAGGCTTGCAAAATTATCCTTAAATGCGAACTTACAGTATTTAAATTCCCAAAAGATAAATAGTTTCATCATGGCTATCATCTTTTAGCGAAAATAAAATTTTGAATTATAGCTTATCAGATTCAATATCTCATTATTTATTTTAATTCATTGTTGTCTAATTAAATTCAAGATTTTAGACTAGAGGGTAGGTCAGGTATAGATCCGCCAGATACAAATTTTGCTACGCCGTCTTCTAAAACAATAAAATAAACCTTCCAGTTAACAACTTACTTCTATTTATCGAAGAGAATTTAAAGATGTTGTTTTCTAAACACGTTCCCTGCGATTACCTTTTACTTGGTTTTACATTTAATGTATGTAATATGTAACTTTCAACAACTAGCAAAAATATGCGACTGAAGGAAGCATATATTTGCTGATATATATATATATATATATATATATATATATATATATATATATATATATATGTATATATATATATATAGGCGTTTACATTGTATTTTTCGATATTGTCTGACAAGTTATTGTGTAGAAAATTTTAAAAAAATATCTTAAGCGAAATCTTAATTGTATGGACAATTAAAGAAAAAACTATGAGCTTCTTTGCTGAAGAATACAGATGTGATCACTGGGATCGCTCTCTCGTTATATATATATATATATATATATATATATATATATATATATATATATATATATATATATATATATAATTAGGAAAGTTCATTTTATATATATATATATATAAACACTGTAGACGTAAGGGGCTACTGAGAATAAGAGTGTAAGTTTTGGGTGTCATCCTAAGTCGGAAGCTGTGTAGCGATATGTATGTTTACATGTCGATACAGTCATGTAAACAGAGAACAGGGAGAGCGTTCCAGAGGCCGGCAGAACGAGAAAAGAAGCTATTGGCGTAAAAGATTATCCGGCATCTGAGACCTCCACAGTAAATGGCACGGATGTAACTGATTGTCGGGTTGGTCTAATGTATTCACGTTGAGGAGGCACTAGAGCAGCTAGTTCATCGAAGCACAGTACCTTAAAGTATCTGTAAAAGAAGCACAAGGAGGCAACATTGCGGCGATTGGACAAGGGCTGGAGCTTGAAAGGACTTATTTAGTTGGCGACTCTATTTGGGACCTTGTTTAAGAGAGAGAGAGAGAGAGAGAGAGAGAGAGAGAGAGAGAGAGAGAGAGTTAGACTAGTGGATGATGCATCAGCCCAGATATGGCAACAATTCTTCATGCATTGCCAGATGGTGGCTTTAGAGAGATGCAGAATAAGGTCAGGCGTAAAAAGTTTACTAGCACGGTAATGGGAGCCCACCTTCTTTGTAGTCAATGTTTTCAATGTATTTGTTCCAATGTGAATGTTAGGTCGAGGAGTTTAAATGTGTATCTCTAAGGTAGGATGTTATATTCCATTGTAATCGATGGTTGAAAATGTTTCTTGTAATTATTGAAGGAAAGGAGTTTCTCTTTACGGCATTGACAGTTACCAACTATGTATGATCCCAATCCACAACAGGTTGGTTGTCATTATCTAAGGATTCAGGCATTTCCTCGGATATGTACGCGTCCGTTTAACCCACATGACAAGAATATAGCGTGGTGTCGTGAGCAAATATACCTATCTCATACTCGCTGTCATCAGGGAGGTCCTTTATGAAAACAAAGGAACAATAAAAATCCAAGGAGAGATCTCTGGGTTACAACATCATTTATGGCACGTTACTTAGATGCACGGTCATCGTGGACAACCTGCAACTTGTGTGTTTGCGTATATATATATATATATATATATATATATATATAGTGAGTGTGCTGAAAGCAAACTACTAATCTATTTCTCTCTCTCTCTCTCTCTCTTTATATATATATATATATGTATGTGTGACAAAAATGACAAACTGAGGACGTTCTCCAACAGAACGAAACCGGTAATAATCTTTTGTTTTTGTTTTTCTCCTGCACTTTAACTTGTTTTCCCGTTTGTCATTTTATTCACACACTTTGTCCACCACGACATTTCTTTTTCATGAAAAATTGTGTACCTAACCCCATATATATATATATATATATATATATATATATATATATATATATATATATATATATATATATATATAATCCAGGTAACACATCCACAGGGTAGTAATCCAAAGATATTTCAACCGGATTTATATAAAGTACTAAATATCAAATAGCGCTTTTATATATGTTATATATACGTGCCTTTTAAAACCTAGACTGATTTTGATACGTCCCATCGCATGTGTCGTCCTTCCCTTCCTCTTCTACTTCTATTTCAATCTTAAACGATCTTATTTTATCCCATTTTATTTTATTTTATTTTATCTTTATTCATCTCAATTTATCTATCTATCTATCCATCTATCTATCTATTATTTTATACATCTATCTACCTTTTTATTATTTCTCTCTCTTTTACCTTTATTTTATTTTATTTTCTATGTTATATTTTATATTTTATATTGATATTTTTTTTACATTATTGTTATTTATTATCATTTATTATTTTTAATTTTTTAATTTTTATTTTTTGATTTTGATTCTTAACGGTCCCAACCACGTGACTTTCAAAATTTTAATTTTAAATTGTTCTCTTTTTTCTCCATTTCATTCTGTCTAAATATGATCTAAGGTTAAGATCAGATTCTAACTCTCCCTGATGAGATCTCAGTTATAATAGCTGTTGAACGATAACATCGACATGCCAGTGTCGCAGATCTAGTACATGTCTGTGTAAATAAAAATAGTCATATATATATATATATATATATATATATATATATATATATATATATATATATATATATATATATATAGTCTCGAAAGTTTCTCAACCATTAAAACTATATATTTTTTTTTAAAAACCTTAAGTCCCAAGTCGTTAAGTGGGAAATCACTCAATTAAGTTAATTTGATTTTTACGGTTATTATATTAGTTGCTCCTAATATTATTTAAGGGATCATCAGTTGTTTACCATGAAAATCTGTTTCGGGAATTTAAAAACAAGACAGTATTTAATTTCATGGCTTCCCAGCAGAGTTCATCAGACCCCTATACTTACTTTACTATATATATATATATATATATATATATATATATATATATATATATATATATATATATATATATATGTATATATATATATATATATATATATATAGTAAAGTTCACTTTTTTATGGCGAACATATAGTAGTTTTAATAGACGAGGTTTTTTGAACAAATATTTATATTTTATCGGACTGCTTTCAAGTTTCCGTTTGAAACATTACCAGAGATATTCAATTTCCGCACACAAAAAGTAATTTTCTTTCGGCATTTTTTTTTCATGAAAATATTTATTCCAGCTAAGAAATTGTATCGTGTGGAAACAGATTTTTGTGTGGCCAGTGTCGATCAGCATATACTATAATACATAATAAATGCTAATCACGTTAACGTATCTACATATAAGTCATAAATATCTACATAACGATACGCAGTTTAATGGGTGCACGTACATTATCATCTTTAACTTCCTTTTCTGAAAAGATGTAATTTTTCGTTTGTCGAAGATGTAATGCACAAATAGTATTTTAATATCAGTTGATGTTACTGTTTTGTCGAAAATTAATTCAATACACTTTCCTTTCCTTTTGACTAAGACCAAGGTGTTATCTCTATTCTAAGCAAAGCTGCTATATTAATATCGTAGGTTCTACGTGCGAACAGAATATTTATGGGATTAAATATGGCACAAATTTCTACAAGCGCTTTTAAGACAGACCCTCTTAATAGATATATGTTTAAAGTACATTAACCACAGTTCCTCTATAAGTATGTTTGATTTCGAGCAAAAGTGGTGCAATAATACCGTAATCCACTAGTTATTATTTTTTATTGTTATAAATAAGTTGTTCTATTTAGTCATGTCTGAACGACTATCTGATGAATGTATTTTAATCGTTTATGTTTATAAATAAGGTGTCAACAATATCAAATCTGTATTTTCTTTTTCTGACAAATCGCCACAACGTCTTGCTGGTTACTATTATTCTACAAACTTTGAATACTATATATGAAGTGCATTATTCTTATTATAAATAAATACTCGATCTTAATAAAACTAAAACTCTACAAATATTGCGTACTTGTTTGTCTGCACAATGCATACATGAGAAGATCTGAATAGATCGGATAATACGGGAAAAGGTTGGATGATGAGAAAATGCCGAATAGGAAGTGATAGGTTGTTATGAATAAGCAGCATCTGCGTAATGAAAATCGAGTAATAGGATGGATGGATGAATAAATAAGTATATACATAATACTATTGCTTTAAAAATCAACATTTAACTAGCAGTGTTTAAGATATGAATTCCGAAACAAATATGTGCGAAGACAGATAAAACTATTATAATTTAATTATAAATATTTCTAAAGTGTATCGAATATAGGGGCCATTGATAATCCGAAATCTGCTGTTTTAATTCGGTTCTATTCGGATTTTGACGGATAATATTTTATATATCTTCTTTAGTCTTCAGTCATAAACTAAATGATGGTGAAAGTTTTTTTTCCATCAATAGTTTATTATATATGCGGAAAGTCTAACCTAAGTATAGTAAGAAATATATGATTATTTGCGAAATAATTCTGTTCTCAGAACCAGATCATCAGCTTATCGATGGGTGAAACTGGAACTACTGCTAATCGTCGTTGTCAAGGTTAACTCTTCTAGATCCGTTGTGTTCTGTATATGCACATGCATATTCAGAAAGTAACTTTATGAATAGTGTGGCTTGTCAAACTTTTCGATGGTCATTCTATATGATGTTGGAGGTCTATTAGGAGGGTACCTCTGAAAACACTTTCCCTTTATGCACACTATAGAATTTGCTATTTAGGGCTCTACTGTACAATCAGTTGATAAGTAAAGACTCAAGTAACCAAAAAGTCAGTTTATATGGAAGCTAGACTGCTCTACTATGCAAAACTGGGCAAGTCCATTATATTAATTCTTATTGGCTGCTAGACTGAGAGTGAATAATTGTATATATATAAATAGTGATCCATTCAAGCAATATTTGCCTGTATGATATAGGGCATTGGAGCCAGTAAGTATTATTTAATTATATATCCCCCTAGTACGGGAGCGCAATGGTCTTTGAGGAAGAATGACTTTCTTCTGGCCTGATTGATTGTGAGGGCGTAATCTGAACAATGCCCAGGAAGATTTCACTGGCATTGGTTTAGTGATGCTGGGTGATGTTGGGTGCCTCGACGATGTCATCACGTCACATCTGTTATGCGACCATAGTATACCACGTGTATGGAAATTCCAATGCGATCGATTGGGAGATTCAGGCAAAGCACTGAAAATAAGGACTGAAATTACAGTTTTCTGATGAATTTGTGGTTTCGCAAAGTGATTCTGTCTGACCCATCAATCCTGATCCGATACTGATTGTTAAGGAGGGTTTCGACAACAGACCTGTTAGGTCTCATCGACGATTGTTTGCACGCTGTATTGAAACTCTTTTTCTTTCTTGGAGTGAGCATAGATTATGTGCTATTGTACCGCTCGGTGATAAGTATATCGTTGAGATAAGCTTATCTCACGGTTCCTGCTGCAGCTATCCATTTTAAATATAGTGTTGGTTTGATGGTATGAAGTCACGAAGTCGGTGGTGGTACAAGAGTTGTGCTGGGATAGACCAATGCCTTAGATAAGGGTGTTTCGATATTGCAGGATGGCTCTGGCAATACTGTCATTATTCAATGAGTCCTGAGGTTCTGTACTTCCATGAAGTATCTTCTTTGCTGCTTTTACAGCAAGTTCTGCTCGATCTTTAGATTGAGGATACGCTTCACACACTGTGTCTTGAGGAACTGCTGTAACAAGTTGGAATTAAAAGGTGGGCAACCATCGCTACTTAGTTATTCTAGGGTGGCATATGTGTGGAATAGTTTCCGACAAATAAATATTAGTTTTGAGGTTATGGCATGACATGGTTTAAGATGATACAAAATAATCCAGCCAGTAAGTCTGTTTGCACAGATAAGGTATGCAATGTGTCCGATGCAAACATGTCCATCACTATCTGCTGCAAGGGCCAATCTGGAGCTCGGGTGAATACGAGTGGTTCAGGTGGCTGACTTGGGCAATGCTTGTGTATGAGAAAATTGGTTCTAATGTTGCGTATTGATGCATTCGTACCAGGCCAATACACCGATTCATTGGCACGGGCTTTTATGCCAACCACGCCCTGGTAGGCTGAGTGTAAATAACGTAGTACTTGAATACTGATAGAATTGGGTAGCACGACTCTCCTATTTATTAGTGCTAAGCCCCTGGCAGTACTTAGGTTATGACATATATCCCAGAAGTTACTGATTTCGGGTTCAATAAGTGAACATTTTTTATGAAAAAACTAGTTGTACTGTGTTCATCAGAGTCGTGTAACACGGGCTATTTCGGCCTGATGCACGTACGTGATCAGCTGACAGGATTGTATCGTTGTCTCTAAAATCGTTCATAGCTTGCTGCGTTGCTACCACCACCATATAATCTATTTTATCCGAGAGATGGATGTCTTCAGAGGAAGGGTGTGTTGAAGATTGGCATATAAGTGCACTCATTGTAGGGATTGGGTTGCAAGAGACGGCATCAGAACCCGGATGCAAATTCCTTGGCTATGTTAGAGTGATTTCTCTTTAAGGTTAAAAAGGCGCGGGTTTTGTATCTTGCTCAGGTCCCTGTCGCCAAATACTCCTATTAAGGGCTGGTGGTCTGTAACTACTATTGCGTTAGGGCAGCCCACAATGAATATAAGGCATTTGTCTAATGCCCAGGCGATTGCAGCTGCCCGGCCTTCAATGGGTGCAAAATCTGCTGCCTACAGATACGATGCTTCAGCCCTCAGGATAACACACCGCTGCTTTCTCAGTGGAACATACACAGTTTTTTTGTAATAGCAGTAAACCCATGCCTTCTTTACTCCGGTCTGCAGTAAGGCAGGTTGCTCTGTTAATATAAAAAGTCGTTACACCCTTTTTTTACCAAATTCACAAGGATTTGCCTGGATGGGAAAAATTCATTCTCGAGATCCCTATTCACAATAAAGCATGAATTTTGTTTGACAAGGTTTCGAAAGGGATACATTATGGGGCTTAGGGAATATTGTCATGCTACTTTGTTAAAAAATCCAAACTAAGACGTTACATTATTTATATTCTTTGGGATAAGAAAGTTGGCAATTGTATTGAGTAAATTCTCGGAAGGGCCTACTTCTGATGATGTTATTTGAAGGCCTCCAAACTGAACAACATCTTGGCAAAATTGGAATTTATTTTTGTTAAGGACAATTCCGTTTTTTTTGCATAAAGTGATAGGAAGTCAAATATATTATAGAAGGCATCTTCCATACTGTTGTCAAAAATTAGCGTATCATCAGCAACTTTTACTTTACGAGGAATGATCTCATCATATATACGTGTGTATGCATCACCGGAGGCTAAGTATCCTTGAGACATCCGGAGATATATAAAACGGCTCCACTCCGTGACGAAAGTTGTAAGTGGCTGAGATTCCTCATAGAGAGGGATTGAATAATAACAATCCATTGAATCCAAGGTGTTTTTTTCTTTGGGTGATACCTGTAATGTCAATTGGAATGACGAACTAGGGGGGGGTCTATAGTTTGCACTGCGAGTTTAAATTCTGATAGTCCACCGTTGTACTTTGTTTTAAATCTTTTTTGCAGGGGTACAAACGGGAACTGGAGTAAAAATGCCTCTTTTAACATCATCCCAAAGTGCGAGTCGTACTTGCTCTTTGAAATGATAAGGCACAGGTATTGGGTTGTGAATTTGATTGCTAACTATGTAATATCTGGGAATTACCTCTTGAAGGTCTAATTTTATCTCTCTGATGAGTTTATAAACATAGTCAGTGATAGGTAGAAATCAGTGAACTTATTATCAATGCTGGTGTCTACTTAAGAATCGATTCTAGGCCTAACCATTATCCTAATATTTATAAATTATCCCCTAAATCAGATTGTAAGATCATTGTTAAAATTTATGCAAATTAGAATAAGGATTTCTCTGACGTCGAGAATATGGTGTAAGGTAGACTAATGGCTGATTACTTTTAATACATATAAAATCAAACTTCTCTAATTTAATCACTAACGCCCATATACTCACTTTGCCCCAGTTTAAATGGATGGCTCCCTCTTTAAAAAGGCATCTTGCTTTGATATACTTATAAGACTGACTTTTATTCCATACTTAAAGGGGTAGACGTGCATTGGGTCAATTGCTAAGGTCTCTGGGAAATGATTGGATCATTCTACCGCTCCAGAGAGTTTCTCATTCCTGACGGAATCCATTTACCTGCATAAAAGTCAGATGCCTTCTAAGATTGATTATTGTTGAAATATCTTACAGTAGAACAGCTCAGATTACTCCCTCTGTCCTTGACAGAGGACACGATCGACTACAAACTCAAGTAGGTGATATTCTCTTCGCTCTCCAGCAGTCACTTTCTTATAGAAGAAACGGTACTAGTATTTCCCTACTCTATAGTTATTTCGGGTGATCACCAATCTCTGCTTACTCGTGTAAAAATTCACAGCAAAAACTCGTTCAGCTAACACAACTGTAAACAATTTTCCTCTCTCTCTCTCTATGTGTACCTGGAGCTAAGCAGCACTTCTATGAACAACGTTTCTCTCCAAGAACGGCTCGTCTGTGGAAGACAACACCGCTGGGATACTTCCAAGCTTGTTACAACATGGTCGTATTTAAGTGAAATGTTTAAAATTCTTATGGAAAAATCTACTCAGATAATCAAATTCTGTCCAGTTTCAAGCATCGTTACAAATTCCCGAGGTGTTGTCTCACTCTTCCCATGACAAAAAAAACATACGCTTTCCTCATCCATTTAAACGGTAACTCATTAGTAAAAAAAATAAACATTGTTAAATGTTGATTTTCGTTGCATGTTTATAAAATAAAATATAAAATGATGTCATCAACTTCATAATCGATTGAATTAAAACACACACAGATCTATATATATATATATATATATATAGATAGATAGATATAGATATATAGTGAGAAATGAAAATAGATAGAGCTACAGAAACAGAGAGACTTTAGTCCTTCAGAAAACTAGGACACTGTCACATACTTGTTAAGAATACTAAGTTCATTTCTAAATAAGATAAATAAAGGGTGAACAAGTATCCATTCTGAAATTGTACATAATTTGTGTAAGCCAGATGTAAGGACAATAACTCGTTATAAGCAATTATATTGGAGTCAGTAATAGGGGCGATATCCTCAGCATTTGCTAAAAGCAAAATTGTTTGCACAGGAATTGGGCTAAAAACTATACTATTTGTGTCAGAGTACTCAACAAATCATCCCCTGTTGCTGAACATACTTTTACTAATATACATATATCGGTTAAGGACGTTACCAAAACTTCGATACAGTAACGCCAGTACTTCTGACAACATAAACACAATCCTTACCGAAACTAGCCTATATATTTACAAAATTATTCAATATATTATTAAAGGAGAAACGCTTTCCATTTATTTGAAGAAAATACTCGTTGATCTGCACCGTATTTGAAATACTGTTTACATCTCTATACAGACCGATCAGTCTTATATGTATCCTGAGTAAGGTACTAGAATCTGTAATGAGCATTTGACAACCATTTCAGCAAAATCAAATATTTAATAACAAGCAATACGGATTTCGTCCTTAAATGCCAACTGCTGATGTCATAAATGTAATATCACTATGGATCAGCGGATAACTTAATTGGGTTCTCCTTCTAGAGCAATACCTCTTAATATATCGAAAGCCTTCGGCATAATTCGGCACAAAGGATTCTTTCACTAACTTTCCAATTATAAAATAGCGTGCAATGTCTTCTGAACCGTGGAATTCTGCCTCACGAGTAGATTTTTAAAAATATTTGTTAGGGAGCAGATCTCTGAGAAACACGTGCTTTAAGGGTCTATTCTGGAGCCAACTTAATTAATTATCTTCCAAATCATATTCTGATCTGAACTTCAAATCACACTGGTGATAAGAATCTCTCTGGTTCTTCCTCTTGTGGCCTGAGCTATGTGGTGCACTGGGGAAAAGTTGGTTGTTACATTTAAAAGCTCTAAAACAAGCTTCATTCTTTTTACTATTAACGATCATGTCCATGTTTAGTCCCAGTCGAAATGAATAGTTCTCTTCGGAAAAAAACCCTTATTTTGATGAGCTGATAGGTCTAACGCTCCCCTAAAATCTTAAATGGAAGTCCGTTTTTATGGTCACTGGTAAAATGGTTACATCATTCTCCTCGTCTATTAATATTGATACATTAGAAAGAACTAGATTAATTAAATAATTAGTGAGTCAGCATGGGATTCCAAGATTTCTTCAGTGGGAAATCAATAGACAGGGCATAAGGCACTATATATCAATAATTAAACACATTTAAGTAAAACACAGAATTAAGTACATTCATATAAGACACATGTATCCACATAACATTTTATAAGGAGATATATATTTTTTATGGATCAATTTTCAGTATTTACTTCAACAGTGCTCGATACGTAAGTAGAGCTAGGTAGTAAGCTATGAAAATATATTTATGGCAATTAAGCTACACAGAGGCTCCCGCGTTTCACCCCCAGGGGGATCTCTAGGCTAAAATATATATATCGCTCGCACACGCTCAGGAACAGGAGCGAGTCAGCCTTTTGCATAGAGCTCACGAGCTGATACGAGATAAGAGTGAGATACATTCAAAAATGGAATACGGCTGTCACATCTGGGGAGGAGCTTCACATCTCTCTTTTTCCGAACTTTATAAGGTGTAAAACGGGCTTTTACATCTGGTGGGGAGTAATATTTTCTCTTCTTTGCGACCCATTAATAACAGTAAAAAGGTTGCTAGCTGTTTTTCGCTCTATGTTATTACTGTAGAAGGTGCTTGAGTAATCTATCATTTCTGGTTCTTTTTACTAAGACATTCGCTACAGGAACTCATTTTGATTTCACATTGAAAACTAACTTTCCCCACTTCCGTCATCTGTCTAGCATGAGAAATAATGTTTATGTACAGAGTTCTTTGACATTGATTCCCGTCTATAGAACACATTACCGTTGAACTACGTCCCTGCTTATTACAACATAGTCGTCTTTAATGTCAATGTTAATAATGTATTGTTAAAAACTGTCCCATAATTAATAATACGTTTATACTATTAATCACTGTTAGTGATCATATAGATTTTCACAACTTTCAGATAACAATCTTTTTAGTCTCATTAATCCTCGAGGGGTTTGGGCCTTGTCAAATAAGTAAAAATATTTGTTTCCGATTAGAATAATAATGTTTTCAATTTTTAATTTGTTTCGCTTATTACAACATCCAATATTGTCTTTCAATTATATTACTTCACTATCGAATAACAATAAACATTCTATCGGATGTATTACTTTTTTAAAATATAAAATTGACTGTTTACCCGGACCCATTATCAGTCACGGCACATTTTTATTTCGATAACTAATGTTAGAAGTGTATTGTTTGCGGCTAAAATGATTTTTTCTACGTCGTTGGTCAGAACTAATATCCGCAACACTTTATTACGTTCTAAATCAATGGCGTAGCCGTTTTTTTTAATAAACAGTTACGTTTGTTAAAACGAAATATGAAAGCAAATATTATAAATTTTAAATGTATCGTACGTTTAACACATTTTTGTACAGCACGTTTATAGTCAATGTTATGAGTCTCTACATTTAAATAAGACAGTAGAGCGTTGTCATTAATAGATATATTATTTATCGAATTTCGCTTGGTCATGACGGTCACGTTGGAATTTCTATCCCAGATTTTTCACTTTTAAAAATGGTCTACGACTTCCGAGCGATAACACATTAAAAGGCAACAGAATGAAAGAAATTTTTATAAGTAATGTTATATATAATGACTATTTCAATACAATTATTAAGACGTTGTTTTTATATTAATACCCTATCAAAATAAATTATTACATAGCCAGATATTATGGATGCCACTTTGAATGTTCTATTCGTAAGAAACGCTTAATTTTCATTGGATTATCCTCTCATCTTGGTATGCAATGAAAATATACTACTAAAAGGATTATCGGGTCGGATTGAATATGTAACCAATAGAATCCATAGAAAATGTGATGTAAAAAAACAAACTGTGAATATCGGTAATTACCAAGAATGGCACGATCAAACATCGATTTGTAAGATACAAAGCTATAGTGACCTATATTGAAGAACCCGACTTGATTTTCTTTATATCCCATATAAAACGAGAATATTTAACCTCACTAATTTTCTCGGAATGTATAAACATCGTTGAATAACTGACATCAAATTCCTTAGAGCTTTATGTGATCCTCTGTTTATCAGTTTATGACAGGCATCCTTAGCTTATTGCCCATCACTGAAAAACTCTCATTACAACTACCTACTTTCTGAACACAATGTTCAATTGTGGACACTTCCGCTCAATTATTTGTTGATATGTTTAACAGTTTGTGAAGCATCATGAACGAGTTTAAACTCATTCAAAAACTACATCACTTAATAAATTCTAACAAAAGAAACACTTTAAGCATTATTCCGATAGATTTACCGGTTCTGTTCTAAATTCCAGATTCCAGTAAAATTTCCAATTACGATTTCGATTTTTTTTTTCAATTTTGTGATATTTAATTTCATATTTGTTGATTTATAATTTTCTAATTACTGTAACACCCACGTATAAGGTCTGCATATTTTTCTGCCAACGGTCCGGGTATTTACATTAGCTCGTCCTGAGTTGACAAATGCTATTTGATTTTTATCATAAAAATTTAAAATAGTCGACGATTAGTATGGAAACTACTGATAATGAGTTTCTAAGTAATAATGCTACTATCTAGAAAAAAAACATTCTTAACGTGAGAAAGGGCAAGGGCGGGGGAGCTCTGAAAACTTTTCTGTACCTTCCCTCTATCAAACATTGTTTTTGTTGCTACCTTAATTATAAATATTTGGTTGGTTATTACTACTGCCAATGTGATAGATATATAGTAACTTGATTTATTTTGCTGTAAAAAGAAAAACAGATCCAGATAATGATGATAATAATAATAATAATAATGATAATAATAATAATAATTAGAATATTAATAATAATAATAATAATAATAATAATAATAATATTAATAATATTAATAATAATAATAATAATAATAATAATGATCATGATCATGATCATGATAATGATAATGATAATGATAATGATAATGATAATAATAATGATAATGATAATGATGATGATAATAATAATAATAATAATAATAATAATAATAATAATAATAATAATAATAATAATAATAATAATAATAATAAGAAGAAGAAGAAGAAGAAGAAGAAGAAGAAGTCTCGAGCGTATGAACTGAAGACGTCTTTTGGGTAGATATTAAAATATTATATTTATTGTGAATTTTAATTTTAACTAATAAGAAGCTTCTGAGATTTCAATTCGGGGGTCGGGAGACAATATTTTTTGCGTTTTGTTGTAGTTGAACGTTATTGAAACCCCCCTCTCTCTCAAAAAGTAGCTTGTCACGTTAGAGATAGAACAACATTTATTTACCGTTATTTTTCAGCTGGCGATAAACATTTAAAGTTTCCAGTGTATGAATTGAAGACGTCTTTTGGTAGATATACAAATATTATATTTATTGTGAATTTTAATTTTAACTAATAAGAAGCTTCTGAGATTTCAATTCGGGAGTAGGGATATAATATTTTTTGCGTTTTGTTTGAGTTGAACGTTATTGAACCCCCCCCCCCCACCTCTCTAAAAAAAGTAGCTTTTCACGTTAGAGATAGAACAACATTTACCGTTATTTTTCAGCTGGCGATACACATTTAAAGTCTCGAGCGTATGAATTGAAGACATCTTTTGGGTAGATATACATTTATATTAGATATACATTTATATATATATATATATATATATATATATATATATATATATATATATATATGAAAATATATATATATATATATATAATTTTTTTTAATATAGACTGAACGTTTGATAACTTTGCATCATTTTATTAGACAAACATATCATCTTTTTATTTTTATTTAAGAGTATCCTAGACAATTGATACTATGTAATTAGGAGACATATATATATATATATATATATATATATATATATATATATATATATATATATATATAATTAACTTGTTACAAATATCCAGGGGGTATTAATCCGAAGGAAGTTGAAACCGGGTTTATGAGAGCGCTCAATGAAAATTCAGAGCAAAATATATATTTTTTGATTTTATTCCATTAGTTGCGACAAAACAAGTTTTGTTTCATTGGCGCAAATAGCGACCAACTCATCGGGCTAGCGATGGAATTCAAATGGCATAGTTTTAACTTTACCTTAACGGGAGATTGAAAATTGAAAATACATTGGAGGGGGAGGGGGAAAGATTTGGGGTTTGTCTATAACGGTGACATGGGACATTAGAGGGGAGGGGGGAGGACCCCAACAAGTCGTGTTTCAAATTATTGCGTGGGAGGTTTTCACGTGTTTGTGCTGTGATGATCTCAATTTCGGCCGGGGTGGGAGGAAGGGAGATGGGGCGACGGCCAGAGTGAGTTAAATTTAAAATGAGAATAAAATTATGATTATAACCGTCATTCTTATTTTATTTTAAATTCTAAATATGATAAGGACACTGACCAAACACAAGATATAAAGAATGAAAATAACAGACCAAAAAGCATTAGAAAGAAATGGACCACAAAACAGAACAGACTGCTAATGGAATGCTACTACAAAAGCCGCTATCCCACAGAAAGAGGATATCGGAAACGAATGAAAGATCTATGTGACATTTCTACTGACTACCATACAATGGCACAAATAATAGCAGATCAAGCAAGACAGATACTCAAGAGAGGATGGTTCTCAGAGATGGAATTAACGGACATTAAACAAAAGATAAATGGCGTGACAGATCAAGACACACCACTTGACGAAAACTCCCAAGAAGAAGACGGGAAAAACATAAACACAGAAACTGAAGAAGGCGAAGACGACGAAACTATAGAACTATCTGAGGAAGAAGCAAGAGAAGTGGAAAACATCAAACGATTAATGTCCGAGAACAAAACAAAACTTCCATCTCTAAGGAACGAAGACTGGAAGAAGTTAAAAGTTGAAACAGAGAAAGTAAACAGAGTACTCACGTACATCCCAACAGACACTATCACAGATCTAAACAACTTGATATATGCGGGGGCAAAATCAATAAGTATGAAACTAAAAAGAGAAAAGAAGACTGACCAAAAGAATGGACAGACGAAATCAGGATGGGAGATCAGACTGGAAACCCAGATCACAAAACTTCAAAAAGAAAGCTAACACCGTGATTTGGATGAAGGAGAACAATAAACGATGGAAGAGCAGAAATCTGAATCGCAAGGACAAGACTAAATAAAAAACACGAAGAACTAAAAAAAAAGATAGCAGCAAAAGAAGGAAGATTGAGACGATACAGATACAAATCAGAACAATACAAACAGAACAGGACCTTTGAAAACAATGAAAGCCAGTTTTACAAAAACGTAAACGGAGAAAGAACAACAACAGAACAACCGGACCCAACACAAACAAAACATTTCCGGAGCAAGATATGGGAAAATGCTGAAGATCATAACAAACATGCTAAATGGCTGAAAGACATGAAAGATAAACTTCTAAAAATTGAAGAAGGAACGGAAACAGAAATTAGTGAAGAAACTATTAAGACAACACTAAAGAAAATGGCAAATTGGAAAGCACCAGGTCACGATGGAATACATGCGTACTAGTTCAAAAAATCCACGACCCTACATGAAAGGATAGCACAGAAACTGAGAGTATGTATCCATAAAACAGACGTACCAGAGTGGATGACCAAAGGAAAGACAACGCTCATACAAAAAGACGCCAAGAAGGGAACGACCCCAAGCAATTACAGACCAATAACCTGTTTACCGACAATGTGGAAAATCCTAACGGCACAACTTAGAGAGCAAATTTACCATTCCCTGAACAATCGTGGACTACTTCCCCAGGAACAGAAAGGATGCCAGAAAGGGAAAAGAGAGACGCATGATCTGTTATACATAGATCAAAAGATCCTGAAAGAAGTTAAAAGCAAGAAAAAGAATATATCTATGGCATGGATTGACTACAAGAAATCGTACGACAGAATCCCTCAAGCATGGATAATTGAATGTTTAAAAATGTACAAGATACCCAACAGGATTATTAATTTCATCAAGAAAGCAATGGAAACATGGAGATTAGAACTGACAGCTGGAGGACAATACTTGACAGAGATAAAAATACAGAGAGGCATTTTCCAAGGAGACTCCTTATCACCACTACTATTTATCATAGCCATGATGCCACTCAACTACATACTCAGGAAATGTGATGCCGGATACAAGTTCACAGGCAGAGAACAACGAATAAACCATCTCATGTACATGGACAACCTGAAGCTATTTGCAAAAAGGAACTGGAAAAGCTGATAAATACGACCAGAGACTTCAGTCAGGACATTCAAATGGAATTCGGAATGGAAAAGTGTGCATTGCTAGAGATTAAAAAGGGAAAGTTTGAGATGACTGACGGCATGGAACTACCCAACTCAGAGCAGATGAGAGCGCTAGATGAACAAGACAGCTATAAATATTTGGGAGTTTTGGAAGCAGACACAATCAAATCAACAGAAATGAAAGAGAAGATTGGAAAAGAATACCTGAGAAGAACAAGAAAGCTCTTAGAAACACAATTATATAGCAGAAACCTAATCAAAGGAATAAATACCTGGGCAGTATCACTAATAAGATATTCTGGACCATTCATAAACTGGACGAAAGAAGAACTCAGGCACCTTGATCAGAGGACTAGAAAATAAATGACTATGCACAATGTACTACATCCAAAAGACGATACAGACAGACTCTACGTGAAGAGAAACGAAGGGGGAAGAGGACTGGTAAGTATAGAGGACTGTGTGGACGACACTAAAAAAGAGCTGGAGAAATACATAAACCAGAACAGAAAAAGTCTGATCACCGTAGCAAGAGATACCGTCTCAACGAACAACGCAGGAGCAATCGAAACTGGACACAAACAGACAAGAAAAGAAAAATGGGAAGAAAAACAACTACATGGACGCTTCATAAGACTTACAAGAGAAGAAACCAACGCAAATAGCTGGACATGGCTAAGAAAAGGAAACTTGAACAGAGAAACGGAATCTTTACTGATGGCTGCACAGAACAATGCGATTAGGACAAACTACATTAAAGCTAAAATAGATAAAACCCAGGAAAACAATAAATGCAGACTATGTGGACAAAGAGACGAAACAGTAAATCATATAATAAGTGAATGTAGCAAACTTGCTCAAAAAGAATACAAGAACAGACATGATTGTGTTGGGAAAGTAATACACAGGGAACTGTGTATACAATTGAATTTCGAATATGCAGACAAATGTTACAAACATAAACCAGAAACAGTACTGGAAAACGAAAAACACAAAATCCTCTGGGATATGGATATACAAACAGATAAACTCATACAAGCAAAGAGACCTGATGTTATTATAATAGACAAAAAAGAAAAATCTTGTAAAATCGTAGACTTCGCCGTTCCAGCAGGCCACAGAGTGAAGATCAAAGACACGGAAAAACGAAGTAAATACACAGAACTAGCCAGAGAACTGAAAGGAATATGGAGCATGAAGAAAGTTAGTATAATACCAATAATCGTAAGAGCACTAGGAAGAATAAAAAAAACCTGGAGAAAAGACTGGGAGAAATTGGAATCAAAGGGACTATCGAAACCATACAAAGGACGGCAATGATCAAAGCAGCTGCAATCTTAAGGAAAATCCTCGAATGCGGAAACTAACACACATAAGCTACAAAGGCTAACCAGTCACAAGGAATTTACAACGGAGAAAACAAGACCACACGAAGAACACCACAACAAGAGCCAAGGAACAGAAACTGCAAGAAACAGTACTTCATAATCTCCCCCTTCCCCAATAAATTACACCAGCCTCAACTATCACTACACAAAAATGAACCAAGAAACAGAAATTACAAGAAACACTATAAGCTCCTCCCTCTCCCCCACCCACCCACCCCCCAAAAAATTAAAAAGAATTAAAAAATTTCTTTTTTTTTAAATAAGGGAAGAGAAAAGGAAAAGAACAAAAAGAAAAAGAAAAGCGATTGAAAGGAAAAAAATTTAAAATTAAAAAGAAAAATTGATTTTTTTTTAACTGGTGCCGGCCTAGGCTGACACGAGACAACGTATTTGTAGAGGGTCGAGGAGGATGAGAAGACCGAGGAGGGACAGCACACACCAGACCTCCAATGGAAAAGTGCGGAGAATGTTGAGACCTTGGGGAGGCTTGTTGCCACCCAAATCCCAGAGAAGACAAATTGTCCTTACCAGCGAGAAATCAATGGTAAGAGACTGTTGCGATACTGCATCGTTATCGAAAAGAGGTGAAGAATACTGGAAGTCTGGGGAGACTTGTTGTCACTCAGACTACAGGAAATACCACTGGTTGTTGTCGATGAGCAATCACTGACGATGTGTGTGTGTGAGAACTCCTAGTGAGTACAAATAATAATAATAATAATGATAAATTTATAGATTGGCGCATTCAGCTAAATCGCCGCGCATAAATGAGATTCTGCTTGTTTAGCTGATTACTTGTGCACACCTTGAAAAACTTGGTGAAAAGAAAACAAAACCATCATTCGAAAATTTAGAGTAATAGAAAACTTTCGTATATAAATTCTAGAATTTTAGGGATATTGTCTATTATTTTCATCACTAACACTAAGTCCGACAAGCAAGGTCGAAAACTATACATAATCGCTTAAAAAAGACGGCCCCTACAAACAAAATAAACGCACATAATGTATCCTCTAGGGCAAAATAACAATTTTAGATTAACTGCTAAAAAACTCAAGTTTTTCTCGGAAATAGGCTCATTTTGCGTTAATTTTATATGAAACTGATTCCCCATTGAACATTTGATCTTTTCTTCAGTGTGTACACACGTAATCGCCTAAAATGTAGGAAATCTCATGTTTGTTTTGAAACGTGATTTAGCTGTCAGTGTTAATAATCATCATCATCATCATCATCATCATCATCATCATCATCATCATCATCGTCATCGTCATTGTCATCATTATTATTATTATTATTATTATTAATGATGATAATAACAATAACAATAACAATAATAATAATAATAATAATAATAATAATAATAATAATAATAATAATAATAATAATAATAATAATAATAATAATAATAATAAGTTCTAATACACTAAAATAATCTATTTTATATTCAGGAATCGGAAAACTCTTGTTTCAAATTTAAACTTATATTTTAATTTATCTTTTTAGAAATTAAAAAGATATTCCTGAATCCGATTCCGATTAATCGTACAACACTAGTGTTTTTACGGGTTCAACCATCACTAGTTGTTCTCATAAAAATCGCACTTAATTATTGTTGTTATTATTATCTGTCGTTAAGTACCATGAACGAATGTTCGTTTAAGACTGTCTCGTTTGAAGATGCGTTACTAGTCCTTGTTTTGTTGATTTAAGTGGATCTTTGATGCCGGTTTTTGGATTGCTTCAGCGTGACTATTCGTACATTTGATTTGCGTTATCCATTGTATGTAGTTCGTATGTTTACTTGTCTATCTTGAAAGTTCGATGTAGAAAATTAACTTGTTTAGTGTTGGACGTTACTTATTTCTTTAAATATCATAATCCTAGTTGTTTTTCAGATTTAGTTCTGTTCTTGTTTTTCAAAATTAGTAGGTCATCATGTCTAAATAAGAATACGGCTTCCGCATCAATGTATTTTGTAAAACGTATATACATATATATATGTGTATATGTATATATATATATATACACATATATATATATGTATATACGTTTTACAAAATACATTGATGCGGAAGCCATATTCTTATTTAGACATGATGACCTACTAATTTTGAAAAACAAGAACATATATATATATATATATATATATATATATATATATATATATATATATATATATAGAGAGAGAGAGAGAGAGAGAGACAAAATATATCCTGTTTCATAAGCGCCCACAAAGAGCGCCAACTTTTCAGGCGAGAATGGAATCCAAATGGCGAAGATTTCGATATATATATATATATATATATATATATATATATATATATATATATATATACAAATAAAGTGAGGTATGTGTGTATATATATGTACATATTTATTGTCCTTAGAGAATATCCTAAATTCATCACTTGATCATTATGATCTTTTGAATTTATATCGTAAGCAATCGGGTGAGTAAGGTGGATTATTTTTTTGTTAACTCTAACGTATAGAGGGTTACAGAATATACATTAAGTGATATATATATATATATATATATATATATATATATATATATATATATATATATATATATGTAATATAATTATATCCGTACACGTGTTTCGCCGTTGATAGGGTTATGAACGTGGATGATTCAGCGATTTTCAAAACCTCAATCACTGATGCCTCCGTTCGGAGTTATACCGTTATGTCAAAAAGCCTCGCTGTAAATACTGCCTTTATATGTTCTTGCATTTGTTATTGTGTGTTTTGTTCGATAATGAGAGACGAACTAAGTCAGCTATCATGCGGTTGGAATTTTACCTAAATTCTAGAGAGAGAGAGAGAGTTATTTCCGTTACACGGTGTATAGCTCTTATATGAAGGGCATATATTCATGTATATATATATATATATATATATATATATATATATATATATATATATATATATATATATGTATATATATATATATAATTATCCGCGATCAGCTACGGAATATTGATAACACAAAAGAAAGTAATTACTAACTTGAATTAACGTGTAACGGCAGGTGTCAAGTATTTATCAGTTTTTTTGTGAGCATAAAAATGAAAACAGTAATATACTCTCTCGTCTTGTAGTGACAAAATGAGTCAAGTATTTTTCATGCTATGAATCTTAAACATCTTTTTTCAATCATGTCAAATCATAAGGAAACGTATCTTTTATATTTTCGCAAAAGTCATTTAATTTATATCTTGGCGTAATGTCTAACCCCCATAATAAGAGGTAAAAAACAGTTATACTAGTCGATGATACGTCTTCTGCAATCTGTCCGACAGTGGCTTTGTTGCGGTTTGGCTCAGGTATGGTTCTATTCAACCATAGGGGGTCAACTTTCCCAGGCTCAACTTCCATTTTGAGAAAGATTTACGTTATTGATAAACGCACGAGGAGCCCCTCCAGGAATATGCCGACGGGGATGATCAGGCATTCGTGTCAACCAGAGTCTGCTTCTGGATATGCCCTAGCTTTTCTAGAACAACTCTTGACCTCGAACTTACTTGCAACATATGAGGTAAATAACTTTTCCCTCAGCCTGTAATACATACTGGTAAAAATAATAAAATAAAAATCGAAAAATAAAAGAAAATAATAAAATTGTTATAGACCACATTTTTTAATACACGTCAGTTATGAAGACCCCGCGAGAGAATGTGGGATTTATTTCACCCAGTGCTATTAGTCGAGTTTCATTTGATGATTCACAGTGCGTATATAGTGAATTAAAGAAAGAAGCAAAAAACAACGTACCACATCTGTTTGAAAAAAAAAAACACACACAGAGAAACACTGAGGATAAATCAGTTACCGTCGCTCTCTGGCCCAGAAAATGTACGTATTTAAAAATAATTTCAGTAATTTTTTCGAAGAACTAGCGGCTTGAATGTAACCATTGCGAAGGGCTGTTCTAGTCTTATAGAAGACTACTATTTATAACTCATATTTAAGACCCATTTAATACTCATATTTATGACTAATATTAAAGCATATTTATAACTCATATTCATGACTCATATTTAATATTCATATTTGAGACTTATATTTAAGACCTATATAAAATACACATATCTGAAACCCATATTTAAGAATAATATATATGACTCATATTTGAGACTTACTTTATACACATGTATAACTCATATTCAGACTCATATTTCAAACTCATATTTTAGACTCATATTTTAGATTTATATTTTAGACACCTATTTAAGACAATCATGCTGATGAGGTGTACAGACGGCGAAACATGTGTATGCTGCTCATTATATTGTATATTTATGTGCATATGTATATAATATGCATAATGTAATATCGCCACATTTCACTTCTATTTTAGATTTTTATATGACACACTAGTTAATTTTAAAACGAGTATTTAGATTTAGTTTAAACTAGCGGGGTGTTCATATAAGTATGTTTGAACAATTTGTCATTGGAAAATATAAAATAAAACAAATTGTCTGTTTCCGTTATATTTTCTATTTTGTCTATGTTTATAACTAAAATAACTGCACATCGTATCGGACATTATGAAAAAAATAATGTATCCGATTACACCGGAAGAAGTCGGAGATCTTCGGCTGCGCCGTAAATAGCTCGATAGTGAAGAAAAAAAGAAAAAGAAAAAAAAGAAAAATATTGTCTGTATTACCAAGATTAGGGTTTTTAACACCAAGAATTTGGATTTAAAAAAAGTTATTTTATAAATATTTCATTTATTTGACAAAATTTCGCGTCAAGTGTTCTGGTTTTTCAACTTTCAATGTTTATCATTTCAATATATATATATATATATATATATATATATATATATATATATATATATATATATATATATATATATATATACACTAGCAGGGCTACCCGGCGTGGCCCGGGGCGATACAAAACATAGTAGTAGAAATTAAAGAGTGGGTTTAACATTTTTATATAAAAACTTCAATCTCTCTTTTTTCTCTAGCCGTCTCTCTTTCCCTTGTCCTCATTATTTCACTCCCTCCTTCAACCCTCTATGCCATTTTTTCCCATATGATTCTTCTCTTGTTTAAATATGTTAACCACTAATAATTAAGCAATTCATTTCCCCCCGGAGCCATCTGCTTAAAATGTAATAGTGTAATCTTACATTTATTGCTGCGGAACATAAAAAAATAGAAGTTAAATAATATGTGTAACATTTTTATGTTAAGACTTCTATTTCCCCCCTCTCACCTTCCCTAACTGTCTCTTTATCTTTCTCCCTTTATCGTTTAATACTGTAATGTTAGTAAGGAGGTCTTCACAGAACTGCCAAAAGTACTGGTAAAATCAAAGTATTAAGAACAATAATGTTAATAATGATTATTGATCTCGAACAATGACAAGTAGAACAAATAGCCCGGTCTATACCTATATTCTGCCCCCCCCCCTATTTCAGAATATGATGGAGATAAATAATCTTTCTCTGTGAATTTTTCATAAGAATACACTTTTATAGGTTATCTATATTCTCTAACCTTTTTTAAGCAAACCTAAATTGTGTTTTCAAACGTGAGTTATCGTTCTTTCTTAGCTATCCTCTAACAAATACATTTCATTAAAAACCATTAATTGTTTTATGTACTTGAGGTATAATTTGCCGGACAACGCCGAATACTTTTCTTATATAAGATATTATAAAATGTCAATGTACATGTATTTTTTTACATACAGAGTGGCGGGCAGTGGCGGTTAGTTGCGGACCTTCGCATAGTTTCTTACACCCTCCATGTAAATAGAATAAACGCTAAGAAACGTTAAATAAAATTAAAAGTTATCTCAAAGTATTACGTAATGAAAGCAAACTATGACTCAACATTAGCTAATTACTATAAAATAGAATGCAAAATAACTGAAAACGACCCCCTTCCGATAAAAGTTGCCCCATAGACACCAAGAGGTGGGTGTAGAGATTCAGCAATACTCCCATCATCTCACTCTGTGAATTTTACATAAGAATACACTTTTATAGGTTATCTATATTCTCTAACATTTTTAAAACAAACTTAAATTGTGTTTTTAAACGTGAGTTATCCTTCTTCCTTAGCTATCCTCTAACAAATAAATTGCATTAAAAACCATTAATTGTGTTATGTACTTGAGGTATAATTTGCCGGACAACGCCGAATACTTTTCTTATATAATATATATATATATATATATATATATATATATATATATATATATATATATATATATATATATACATATGCAACACCATAGATGAAACATGATGTTTATTAAACATTTATTAACTTTCCTTATGCTCTATATAGAGCTCAGGTAGTGTGCTTATCTTTCAAAGATAGATTGTAATACTTTGGGCGTAGTTCTTACGGCACTTGCGCAATGTCATCTCAGATTGGTTTTTGAAGTATTACGATGCTTTACTGATATACAGTAACCGCTTTCAATGAGACATGTAAGCGGAGCATTTCTTAAGTATTAACAAAGGTACACACACTAGAACATATATAGTTACTGATCGCGGCTTTTATATTTCAATGCATATCATTAACTAAACATTATGTTGTTTCATGTATATATATATATATATATATATATATGGCATTGAAGAGACAATATTTATTACTAATAATGAATTAAGAAATTAAAAAGATGAAATGGCAGCTCACCGGTTTCGTACCTCGTTCAACAGAGCCCAATATCGAGGTATCGTATAAAAAGTATAAAAAAGATGCTATGAGAATTATAGCGAGTGAAAGGGGTGAAAAATAAGGGTAAAAATACAAATTTTAAACAGTTCAACCAAATAGAAACAACATTATCCTGAGGAGATTCTCTCTTTGCTTGCAAAGAAAAGGTCTCAAAGACTTAATATAGATTGTTTCTAGGATTTTGAGATGATAGGGAGAGTGTGACTTACTAAGAATGGAGAATAAGTCGACACTGAATTTAAAGGCACATTTTGTGGGCCCGTGTTTTTTTACCCGGATGTCTAATCTTTGTACGGTGACAAAATATAACGTTCACAAAACGTCGGAAAATTTACTCATCTATCGTTCGAATTGTTTTTTAGTTTTAAAATTGTTTAAGTGTTTGTTTTCTCAGATGTAATATCGCTGTCTTAGATTCGGCGAATGTTTCCTTTTCGGTTTATTTTTATTTGTTTGGCTATTTAAAAGAGAATTACTGTTAAAGTGTAATATACTATATTTTATCTTTTTTACTCAAGTCCAGTTAATTTGAAATCCTACTAGACTGAGAAAACATGCATTAATAACATGATGTGTTATTGGGTCAACAAATGAAAATAACTATTTAGCGTAATACTCTAATATTTATATTTTTGATTTTATGGTATTCTTTTCTATTTTCATCAAGCAACACCGGAACACCGGAATTCAGAGTTGTTATATTTCGAGTACACAAGAATGTGTCTACGTATAATCTCATACAAATCCAAACTACTCTTAAATATACGTAATGTAGATGTACATACATGCCACTATATAAATATGAATATAAATAGATATATACATATATATATATATATATATATATATATATATATATATATATATATATATATGATATTTCATGTATTTATACTCATATTTCATAATGATATATTACGTATATTATGTATTTTTCCGCAAGTGCTCATAATTATGTACATATACATATATATATATATATATATATATATATATATATATATATATATATATATATATAGACAGATATATATATAGGGAGAGATGTATTAATTTGTATATATATCATTTGCAAAGTGAAATATATATATATATATATATATATATATATATATATAGTTCGCGTCCGTCGACCGTCGGGAA
>OY744530.1:57859538-57874538 GCA_963556195.1 Sepiola atlantica
TATTTCTAAAATATCATAAAAAATAAGAGAATGAAATAAAAGATTATTTAAAATTTAAGATGTAAAAATATTTCTAAATTGCAATAAGACATAAGCAAATAAAATAAAAGTATTTCTAAGCTTTTATTTGAAAAAAAGTAAAATAAAATGACGTTTTTATAATTTATAATTGGATAATATTTCTAAAATGCAATTTGACAGAGGCAATTAAACTCAGTGTGTTTATAATTAATAGTTTCATAATATACATAAAATATAGTAGAAATAATCAATAAAAATATGGCTATTAATCATTTATAATAAGAAAAACTGATATACAATTAAAAAGAAACAAACAAATAACATTAATTACACTAATCTAATCTAATAAATCTTTAAAGCAAATAAAACTAATATACTTTATAATTGCATAGTTTTTCAAAATAAGTAACTTAGACGTAGTTTAAAAATTTTACATAAAAGGTACTACAATAGCACGACTTCCTTCTTTAAGAAAGGATTTATTTTATTGTATTATTTTTTATTCAGACTAATTTTAATAATCGAACTCTAATACTATGATAACAACAACATACTTGTATTAATAATCATAATTAGTTTCATATCAATGAGGCAATACTTAAACAGAAATTTGCGAGAAAAATATTGCTAACTAATGTCGTATCAAATAGAAGTTATTTTAACATTTACTTATACATAAAAAAAGATCAAAGATTATTTGTACAGAATGCAAACACTTTTGATGTTTTAGTAATTATAGGAAATGTAAATAGTTAAATGTATTTTTGTTTTCTTTGTCGAGTAAATATTGTCAAATATTTAATTATCTAATTATTTTCAAGATGTGCATATCTTTTCTTACAGGACACATTTTCTTTGAAATTCAATATAAAAATTGTAAAATTATTTGATATATTTTTTAGTTTTGTGCATTTAAAAAATAAGTTCGAAATTATAATGATGATAATAATATTAAATAATAATAATAATAATATATTATAGTATGATTGTAAAGACAAACAAAATACTTTAAGAGAATGTTCCATGTTTGAAATGCGCTTACATACTTATGAAACATTTAAACATATTCAATGTTTAAGTAATAATTGTTTAGTTTTGCAGAGACAAATATATATTTGTAGCTAGCAATATTTCGACAATGAATGAGGAATTTATTTGTTTTTTTTGCTTTCAACATAATTAGTAAAATATGTACATGTATATTATTATATATTACAATATTCTTTGGGTTAGTCAATAGACACAGTGGCGAAAATACATTATTTTATAAATTATTTAATCGCTGCTTATAATTATTTTAAAATACACGTTTTACCACTTTTTACTCAATGTAATCAATTAAAAAATAACAAACCAATACAAAATTCGTAAATGATGACAGTAGTAAAATTCTAAACAGAGAAACGGACAACACAATTATTTATTTGAGTAGAAACATAAAAAATATGTTTCAAATCGCATAACAAATAAAATAAAACAAATACATTATTTTAAGAAAAGTATACAGAAGTTTTGAATATACAAACGAAAGTCTTCCATAATTTATAGTTTGCTTTTGTTTGTTTTAATTTTAATGTAAATGATAAAACAACAGTAGCAGTTTAATAATAATTTACATCTTTGATTAAAAGTTAGTTTTTTTAATGTATTATTCTAAAAAAACTGCATCATTTCACAATTTCTCTGTATTTTTGTATACACATCTACCTTTATTTACGGAATTATACAGAAAATTAAACATGAGGTTGTTGAATTATATTAATATTCATTTAAGATAAGGGCTAGTAAACAACATACATATTTAGATATATTTCTTTTAATTTCCAAGTATGGAGATAAAAAAAGACAATTTACTCCGATGTAAATATATAGTATATAAAAGATTACGTTAATAGTTTACGCGTACCAATACATATTTCGTAAAATTAATCGGTAAAATACCTGTATGATACAAACCAAATCTGGTAACAATTCGTGTAGAACCTTTTTTTATTAGTAAATGATATTTTTGTATGCTTCAATATATATTTCAGGAAAATTACACGATAATACAACAATTATGTTACGTTTCCACATTAGAAATGTAAAAGATTAAAAAAAACGAAATGAAACCTATGGTATAAGTCGCATAACAAAATATAATTAAGCAGAGAAAATGTTTTTAAAAATTATAAAACCGCTTTGAATACGCAAACGGAAAATTATTACTATTTCAAATTCAATAATACGTACAATCATAAAAAAATCATGTTAAAATATAGATTCATAAATGGTAAAAATGTGTTCAATTATGTGTTGTATTGTATTTACATTATTCCCTTTTCTCAACTTATACATCTCTCTCTCTCTCTCTCTCTCTCTCTCTCTATATATATATATATATATATATATATATATATATATATAAATATATATATATACATTTCTATGTATACATGAATATATATTTGTATACAAATAACTGTAGTAACTTTTTTAAATGTAGCTGACTTTTTGTCATTTTTTTATGAAATACTGTCAGTATTTTTTCAAATATTTATTATCATCACCGACGTCTATATAAAATGAGATTGTACTATTTCCACTGTCAGTAATCTTTCATAATAACGTGTGGCGTATTTAGTGCCCTTAAAAATATAGCAGATTTCACAAAATGCCCCTTCAATTAATAAAAGGGTAATTTCTTTTTATATTTAATAAATATCGTAATAATAAAAATCTTTATATTATAATCAACATACATTTTCCTATTAAATCTATAAAGATTCGTTAATTAAATATTGTAATGAATGAAACAAGTTTTAACATTTTTTATTACATTATAGTCGAAATTTAGATAATTTTAGACTACGCGGTATATTTGTTCTTACTGCATATATATATTTATATGCATACATATATATGAATATATATATATATAAATATATATATACATACATATATATATATGTATATATATGTACAGATATGTATATATATATATATATATATATATATATATATATGTATATATATATATATATATATATATATATATATATATATATATATATATATATTGTGTGTGCATTTCTGCAGAATTCTCAAAATAATGGAAACATCGTTAAACATTCAGAATTCTTAGATGTAAACTAAACCAGACAGTAACAGACCAAGGAAATCCCCTTTATTTTTTTGAAAGCTTCGATTAAAGTACAATTAAGCCAGAGTAAAGATATAGTAATGAGGTATATATATATATATATATATATATATATATATATATATATATATATATGGAGAGAGAGATACATAAATAGATGGATAGAACGATAGATAAATATATATATATATATAAATATATATATATATATAAATATATATATATATACATATATTTATATATATACATATCTGTATATATTTATACATATATATACTTATATACATATATATACATATATAAATATATATATACATATATATATACATATATGTATACCTATATATATAAATATATATATATACATATCTGTATATATGTATACATATAAATACTTATATACATATATTTACATATATATATATATACATATATATCAACATATATATATATACCTATACATATATATATATATATATATAAATATATATATATATATACATATATATATATATATATATATATATATATATATATATATATATATATATATATATATATACATATATATATGTTTTGAGGTACAAAACCTATAAATATATTTAAAAAGAATGCGCGGAAATCTCAAAAAAGCCCTTTCGACTATCATCTCGTCAGGAGAAAATATATATATATATATATATATATATATATATATATATATATATATATATATTAGTATGCGCGAGGGGCTCACTGAAGTTTACATGATTGCTTTTCTATTTATGTGTATATCTTACTGTGAACGATAGCATTTATTGTGGAATTCTTTTCATGGAAATCGCTCTAGTAAAAATATAATAATCAGGCATATATATATATATATATATATATATATATATATATATATATAGAGAGAGAGAGAGAGAGAGAGTGAGAGAGAGAGATACATAAATAGATTGATAGATAGATAGATAGCTAGCTAAATATATATATATATATATATATACATATATATATAGATATCGGTATATATTTATACATATATATACATATATACATATATATATATATATACATATACATATACATATATATACACATATATATCCATATATATACATATATATATATATATATATATATATATGTTCTGATGTACAAAACTTATAAATACATTTTAAAAAGATAGGCGCGGAAATCTCAAAAATGCCCTTTCGACTATCATTTCGTCAGGAGAATATATATATATATATATATATATATATATGTATATATATGTATATATATATATATATATATATATATATATATATATATATATATATATATATATATATATATATATTAGTATGCGCGCGGGGCTCACCGAAGTTTACATGATTGCTTTTTCTATTTATTTGTATATCTTACTGTGAACGATAGCATTTATTGTGGAATTCTTTTCATGGAAATCGCTCTATACAAAGGAACTAAACAACTCTAGATAAAAATACTACTTAAAGTTAAAAAAACGAACCAAGGATAAATGTTATATTGATATATTCCGACCTAGAAAACAACAATCCTTTACACTTTTGTAAGGAACAAGGACTAAAAGAAAAAATAAAAGGGAGCGAGTTTTACGAGGCTGCCAAAAGTGAACCCGATGTTCACTTTAAACTCTACAATTATATATATATGTATGTTTTAGTATCATGAAAGAAATGTCTCATTTGTCTTCCGTCAAATTATTCATACCTTGGCTGCATTAAATTAATAACATCAATACGTTTCTTCATTATTAGTTTTGAACACTTTTGAACTTTCTAAAACAATCAGTACCATCTTTCTTCCTAGTATAACATATTTGTGGACTTAATATTTTCTCTATGAATTAAGCTACTGATTTAGGTGTGAAGCCTCTGTATTCTTGGAATGTGATTAAAAAACAGAGGCTCTTTTATCTTCACTTAATATATATATATATATATGTGTATGTATATATGTATATATATAATTATCAAAGCTCCTTTAAAAAAAATTAAGTTGAGCCCTGTTCGGATACATTTAAAATAGGCATTCAATTTGCTACACAGCAAGATTTTGAGTAAGTTTGTGTAGTTCTCTAGTCTGTCTTCATGTTTACGCTGTAATATGCATAAATATAACTTAAATTCACAGTATCACATGATTATTTTCTAATAGCTGTGAAGATAGAATGAAAGCGTGTGGAGTGAAAAATCGATCTGCTAACCGGGTGTGCGTCTTATGACCGTCTTAAATTATTAATTATCTGCACTGATTAAAGTAAAATGCTAAAAATCACGTCGTCTGTAAGTAAATCTATTTTTTTTATTAAAACAAATATTATTGTTAAAGGGGCTTTAACAATAATATTTGTTTTACAGAGAATTTAAATATAGCACTGTAAAGAGGATATTTAAAATAGGCTTCACTTAGCTACAAAGAAAAGCCTCGGAGTAAGTTCGTTGATTTATCTAGCCTGTCCTTATGTTTACGCTGTAATGTATAAATAGAACTAAAATTTACTCGTATCACGTAATTATTTTCTAATAGACGTGACGATAAAGTGAAATCCTGCTGAGTCAAAGGTGGCTCTGATGAGTATGAAACGTCGAAACGACGCCGTCTGTATATAAATATAATTTAAGATTTATATATAAATATTATATATATATGCATATGTATATACATATGTATATATATATATGTACATATGTATGCACACAATTTATATATATATATATATATATATATATATATATATATATGCATACATATATAAGTATATGGTAGCGTGATTGAAACTTTTTTGTAAATTACTATATAGATTACATATAGGTATACATCTTTATTAAAAACCTAATTAGTATATTTATATATCAGAATTACATTTTAAGGAATGGCCAATATCTCTTTATCTATATTATTGTTATTTATTATCATAATAGAGATTTATGAAAAGCATTTCCGTATAAAATATCCTGTCTGTATACTTATAATATGAGTATATCCATCTGCAATATTTACAAATGGTATTAACAAGCTAATATCATAATATCATATTGATTATTTTACAAATACAAATATATTCGGAATATTTACATTATAACCATACTGGTGATAGAAAATATGTCATTTTATGATAGTTTTACAAAAGAAAAAGCGGTCGATTATTTTAGTTATTCAAGCGCATTTAGTTATGATTGAATAGATGGTGTGTTTCTTCACACAAAACCGAATTCTATCACCAGTTTAATAAGCGCTTATAATCGCCAAAAAATCCGATCAGTTATTTTAAATCGGATAACATTTACAAAAATAGACTTTTGTTAAAATATTAAGATATCTAACATTGGCATATATCCACGTTTCAAGATTTGAATCCGAGCGTACATATCCTGAATTCGATTAATATGCTTGACCTTCAATATAATGAACGATAATTTACATGAAGATCAATGAAAGTGGGTTTCCGGTAAATTCTATTTCAAATTTACCTGAGAACATTACAACACGAACATTGAACAATTAAATAGTATACTCCTTTTTTTCTGATACAGCACTGATCATTAACACCCCGTGAAGAGCGTTGCGTTTACAGAAAATTATGTCTAGAATCAAAAGTTGCAGAATGGAGTAAACCTACGTAAAACAAATAACACATTTAGAATAGTGCTATAGAAATTGCTTCATACAAGACATTACGTCACTAGATGTCACGATATAATAAAAGAAAATTCTACTTTAAGGTTAGAAATATCTAACGACAAGTATTAGAGGGATAGATTATAACCCATAAAATAGCAATTATTCCCCATTTGTCAGAAAAATCGAACATGGAAGAAGTGGGCTAAACGAACAAATTAAGAGAAGCGAGAGTTACAAGGCTGCCAAAGAGAACACAAAGTCCACTTTCTACTCTCCTTAATTCGTATAAAACAATATGCAAATAGTTAACTGTACAAGTAATTTCAATAAAGAAAATACTATTTACTGAGGTCACTCCCGAAATAGAAAGGAGGCACAATTCTTTTTAGTTATCATGTGTTATAATAAATTAAAACGTGTAACTAAAAGTAATAATAGCATCAAGTGAACACTCCTTGTTTCTTGCAGTTCCTGATTCTAGATGTGTAACACAATGTTTAGAACATATCAATTAACGGAACTGGATATAATACTCAGCCAGTATTTTACGTAAGGCATTAGCCGTATATAGTTTCACAGACAAATAAATGTAACAGAACATGTTAAATAACGGAACTGGATATAATACTCAGCCAGTATTTTACGTAAGGCATTAGCCGTATATAGTTTCACAGACAAATAAATGTAACAGAACATGTTAAATAACGGAACTGGATATAATACTCAGCCAGTATTTTACGTAAGGCATTAGCCGTATATAGTTTCACAGACAAATAAATGTAACAGAACATGTTAAATAACGGAACTGGATATAATACTCAGCCAGTATTTTACGTAAGGCATTAGCCGTATATAGTTTCACAGACAAATAAATGTAACAGAACATGTTAAATAACGGAACTGGATATAATACTCAGCCAGTATTTTACGTAAGGCATTAGCCGTATATAGTTTCACAGACAAATAAATGTAACAGAACATGTTAAATAACGGAACTGGATATAATACTCAGCCAGTATTTTACGTAAGGCATTAGCCGTATATAGTTTCACAGACAAATAAATGTAACAGAACATGTTAAATAACGGAACTGGATATAATACTCAGCCAGTATTTTACGTAAGGCATTAGCCGTATATAGTTTCACAGACAAATAAATGTAACAGAACATGTTAAATAACGGAACTGGATATAATACTCAGCCAGTATTTTACGTAAGGCATTAGCCGTATATAGTTTCACAGACAAATAAATGTAACAGAACATGTTAAATAACGGAACTGGATATAATACTCAGCCAGTATTTTACGTAAGGCATTAGCCGTATATAGTTTCACAGACAAATAAATGTAACAGAACATGTTAAATAACGGAACTGGATATAATACTCAGCCAGTATTTTACGTAAGGCATTAGCCGTATATAGTTTCACAGACAAATAAATGTAACAGAACATGTTAAATAACGGAACTGGATATAATACTCAGCCAGTATTTTACGTAAGGCATTAGCCGTATATAGTTTCACAGACAAATAAATGTAACAGAACATGTTAAATAACGGAACTGGATATAATACTCAGCCAGTATTTTACGTAAGGCATTAGCCGTATATAGTTTCACAGACAAATAAATGTAACAGAACATGTTAAATAACGGAACTGGATATAATACTCAGCCAGTATTTTACGTAAGGCATTAGCCGTATATAGTTTCACAGACAAATAAATGTAACAGAACATGTTAAATAACGGAACTGGATATAATACTCAGCCAGTATTTTACGTAAGGCATTAGCCGTATATAGTTTCACAGACAAATAAATGTAACAGAACATGTTAAATAACGGAACTGGATATAATACTCAGCCAGTATTTTACGTAAGGCATTAGCCGTATATAGTTTCACAGACAAATAAATGTAACAGAACATGTTAAATAACGGAACTGGATATAATACTCAGCCAGTATTTTACGTAAGGCATTAGCCGTATATAGTTTCACAGACAAATAAATGTAACAGAACATGTTAAATAACGGAACTGGATATAATACTCAGCCAGTATTTTACGTAAGGCATTAGCCGTATATAGTTTCACAGACAAATAAATGTAACAGAACATGTTAAATAACGGAACTGGATATAATACTCAGCCAGTATTTTACGTAAGGCATTAGCCGTATATAGTTTCACAGACAAATAAATGTAACAGAACATGTTAAATAACGGAACTGGATATAATACTCAGCCAGTATTTTACGTAAGGCATTAGCCGTATATAGTTTCACAGACAAATAAATGTAACAGAACATGTTAAATAACGGAACTGGATATAATACTCAGCCAGTATTTTACGTAAGGCATTAGCCGTATATAGTTTCACAGACAAATAAATGTAACAGAACATGTTAAATAACGGAACTGGATATAATACTCAGCCAGTATTTTACGTAAGGCATTAGCCGTATATAGTTTCACAGACAAATAAATGTAACAGAACATGTTAAATAACGGAACTGGATATAATACTCAGCCAGTATTTTACGTAAGGCATTAGCCGTATATAGTTTCACAGACAAATAAATGTAACAGAACATGTTAAATAACGGAACTGGATATAATACTCAGCCAGTATTTTACGTAAGGCATTAGCCGTATATATTTTAACAGACAAATACATGTAACAGAACATGTGAAGTTATGTGGTGACGTATAAAATACAATGAAATAAAAATCCATGGTATTTTTTAACGATTTTACATATGAAACTACCATTAATTGGTCAGGAGAAATTATACAAATTAACATTGTTTTTGTTCTGAACTTAATAATTACAATGTTAACATAACATTGATATGCCTTCGTAAATGATGAACTATATCATTTAAATATCAATAAATTAATTACACGTTTTGCTATATCATATGAATGTATTATCATTATTTACATGTTTCTATGAATACATTTCATAAAAAGAGCACAATCTACTTTTATATGCTGTTCTTTTATATTCGATATAAGGGTTCATTACGTTGCATACCTTTTCTGAAAATTACATTTTATTTATTAAATATTATTGGTTAATGTTTATTAATCGAATGATTGTACGGATTTTTATATAACAACTATTTATGTTTCGTAATATTGTTTTATTTCGCTTCTCAGCATTTACGTTCAAATGCTTTTTCTTTAGTGAAGTAGCAATCGATTTCTAGATTAGCTTTTCTTTACTTTATTATTAACCGTTACTTAATCATTACTTAATCATTAATTTAGTTACTTTATTATAACATCTGAACGATAAATATATTTGAATGACAAAATAAGAGAAGCGAGACGTACAAGGTTGCCGAAAGAGAACCAAACATCTACGTTCTATTCTTTTTTGTCAACTTTCTTCCCTTTTTGATCCACTTTCTACTCTCCTTATACATTAGAAATTTCATTAATCAATAAATAATATCTGATTCAATATCGCAATAAATTACGTTTTCAGTTTACAAAGGTTATATTTTGTAGAGTTTAACTGCCATTAAAATTTCATCCAGGATTAATTGGTTTCTTGAAAATTTTGAATCTACTTATTTTTTTAAATATTGATTTATCTATTAAATCCATGCATCATTTGACTGAATACACACACAGACGTCAAGAGTTGTAGTGTACATCAGCTGAACCATGTAACAACTATATGAATACGTTCTAGTTGTCACAGTCGCAATAACTGGAAGAAGATTTTGGCTTGCTGGCCACGCTTAAAGTTGTAAGTCCGAAGTTGTGGGTAACAATCTCCTACATAATCCATGAAGTGGCAAACGTTTTGTTTAGAAGCCCTCATCACAACTACATTTCCCAACTTGGAGAAGACAGGGGATTCTATCTTGATGACCTATCTGCAATCGTTGTATATCCAAAGAGATGGAGGACATGAACGAGTCAAGATTGATTGATTGATTTGGATCCTAGTAAAGTGATGGTTTAGATATTTAGGTGTTTCGGTCTCATATTCTCTCGAAAATCCTCTGAAAAACCCCAAAGATATGAGGAACCCAATGAATTAAAACCTGCTATATTAGTTGGAGTTTTCATACTACCCTTCTTTTCTTTGATCATACATTCTCAATGATTCGGCCGATAAAAGCTCTGACTTCTCACGATGTGTCTTTTTAAAGTCGGGAATCGTGACTGACAAAGGGAGAACACTTTTCCTTCTTCTAAGAGAATAAGGGAATAAGTTTAAAATAGAAAAAAATATAGAAGAAAGTAAAATAATGATTCTTCCCTGAATTAAATATGTACAGTCATGTTTGGCAGTTGAACAAAGAAGATTTGTTTATATATATATTTTACTTACAGTCTCAAATTTGTATTACTCATGTTTTCCCAAGTGAAATATAAGCATAGGCCTTTGTATATAACTCAAACAAATCGGAATATCTAACTGTTCGTGTATGTCCGTAAATATATTCTTCGAAATATCTGACCTATTTTGGTTTGAAATTAATATTTACGTTTTATTTAAAGGATATACTCTAAACTTAGCTTCTCACCTTTGTAAAATTAATTGTTTTTCTATATCGACTACAGCAAAATAGGTTGCTTTTTAATCTATACACACATATTTAGATAAGAATAAATTTGGATACCAATAATTCAATGGGATATCTAACCCAAAAATATGATTTATGTCAATATATAAATGATTAGATGTATCATCCTAAAATGTCAAATGGTTGTATAAGGGGTTTTCTGTATTAATAACGTAGAGTATATTAAAATATATAATAAATATACTTGCTACATGTATTTATTCTGTTTACCAAATATCAACTCCTTTTAAGAGATGTTCTAATATGAGTCCCAGAAAAAGTTTTTATTCATCAATCTAAATTGTTTACACATTTTATTTTCATGCTTATATTTGGGCATGTGATATATACATAAACGCTATAACATTTCGCAAAAATCATGAACAATCTAACAAAACTATTAAGGTCTTTAAAATTCTTTTTGATGTTCTTTTCCAAAAACTATTTATCTAAAAAATTCTATAAACTTTCCTTAATTAATAAATTCAAATAACATTTAAAAAACCTTTTCCTAGAAAATCAATCCCTAAACACATGATATTAGTATGCTCCTTTTTAAAACAATAAGTAGGCGTTCGATGGTTTTTAATACATTGGTTCGAAAGGAGCCTATATCGGGGTAAAATTAAAAAAACACTTTTTTCTTAAATAAACTGTTATTACATGTATCATACTTAAATTGAAAGAATGCAAAAGATTAACAAAATATAAAAATCTATTAAAATTACTTAAACACTTGTAAATCATAAAATACTTCAGCAATTAAAAATTCAATTAAATGAAATCTGTAAAAGATTTCGACAAGATTTCAAAAGCATTTTAAAAACACATCTACATTCATAAAAATGTAAAACACTTTATGAATCTAAAAATCTTACATAACAAATATATATATAGTTCGTATACTTATATGTATATATATATATATATATATATATATATATATATATATATATATATATAAGGTGAGTCAATGAAAAATAATTAGACCTGCAAATGGAAACAGATCTATATCTTCAGTTGTTCAGAACAAGGAGCATTTAGTAAATAAAAAAATATTTATTCTTCTTCTCTTTCAATTTTTATCCTTCAAAAAGCATTTTTAAAACACATCTACATTCATAAAAATGTAAAACACTTTATGAATCTAAAAATCTTACATAACAAATATATATATAGTTCGTATACTAATATGTATATATATATATATATATATATATATATATATATATATATATATATATAAGGTGAGTCAATGAAAAATAATTAGACCTGCAAATGGAAACAGATCTATATCTTAAGTTGTTCAGAACAAGGAGCATTTAGTAAATAAAAATATTTATTCTTCTTCTCTTTCAATTTTTATCCTTAAGCCAGGCTTTTCAAAGATTAAAATCTTATCATCAGAGGAAGAAGTGATTGATAAGTTGACAGATAAGTACAGTCAATATTCAAAATTTGAAAAAAGTTGTTTTTTTTAAAGTTTTTTTTTTAAGTTTTAAAAGTTCAAACGGGTGTGTTTCTAATACTCTTAAAGTTACCTTTTAGTTATGAACCCTCATATATATAAGGACCTCACCAGATTTACGAGAAAGATCTCACCAATTTTTTATGATATCCATAAATCATTATTTATGCCCATGTATTTCTCTTTCTTCTCTTTACTATGCAGCACAGTATATTTAGAATAGCAGTTATGGAAATTGTCTACATCGGCAAAACACGCGATCTAGTGGACTCGAATAACCTCACCCCATCCAACAATCTTAACGTGATTAACTTAATATTTCGCGGACATTTATCATCAAATTAGGAGATCCTATATCTTGTTAAAAGAATACATATGTCTGGAGTCTTTTTCCTGATTCTACAACATAGTATGTGAGAATATAATGTTTGGTATAAACTTTTCGTTTTTTCCCAACTGCCACAGATTCTAGAGGAGTAGTTATTTTGAGGATATGTTTATAATGTATTGCAAATATATTATACAAATATATTATACAATGAGATTTTTGGCGAATATAACTTATTCTTACTTACGAATAACAATTCAAAGTATACAGCTGTGATTTTTATGCAGAAAAAATATTTTTAAAGAAGAATCCTTATACACACACCTATATATATATATATATATATATATATATATATATATATATATATATATATATAAAGAAGTTTGAATTACCTACCAGACACCTTCCTCGAGCGTATCCGGTCTCTCTGCACCAGGGTTTACCAGAAAGACCTGACATGAGTATACTTCACCATACAAGTAAACCCTGACCAAATATTATAAATAACATATAATTCGACGCCCAAATAAGATTCCCTCGACATGGCGATACACTGTCTAATACGAGGAATGGTGCACATTCTCTAAGTAATGTTACCTTAAGTAACAACACTTAGCTTGATACTCTACCAGATAAGATGAATTCTTGTCCTGAAATCCAGCAAGACCAAGAGACTAAAATAAATTATATACAATAAAATATTTAATTGGTCAATTGGGGAGAGGATAATGATTGTTTTTAACGTTTTTACTAACTCAACGTCTGACAAGTAAAGAAAAACTTTGAAGGAATGCTCGAATATCTATGTATCTCATATAGAGAGCTAGTGTTAGTCCCTACGAATGCGCCTTTTTATTTCTTAGGACTTCGACTGAAGTAAACTGAAACACATGATATATATATATATATATATATATATATATATATATATATATATATATATGTATATATATATATGTATATATATATATGTATATATATATGTATATATATATATGTATATATATATATATATATATATATATATATATATATATATATATATAGTGTACTCCAATTGTAGTAAACATCCACAGGATAAAATTCCAAATTATTTCGAACATTCTCAACACGAGTGCTCAATATAAAATAAACATTTTATATATACATAATCCGCGACACAAGCATGTCGGTGTTATTGATCAACAGCTATTAAAATCTGAGATCTCATCACCGGAAAGAAAATCTGATCCGTCCATAAGATCATATTTAGAAAGTATGAAGTGTAAAAAGAAGGGAAAAAACGAAATTTTAAATTTAAGATTGAAGGGTCTTCTGGTCAGATTTTAAACCGTCGAAATTTGAAATACACGTTTGTTAACTCATGTCAATTACCTGTGACACATTTTCCAGGCTATCTTATGCGTTGAGCCGTCGATATATATTATCACTTATTTAACAACGTCAATTTTATGTGAGGTATAGGAAGGGGTATGACGAACAACTGTATCTCGTCTTGCTTTGAAAATGACGGGTGGGATGAGGGTTGCCCCATTATTACCTTATTATGTTCATTTTTCACTTTTTACTTCTTTATTTATTGAAATAGAGCTACAGTGGTAGTAAAAATCTGGAAAATAATTACAAAACAACAATAAATTATAAAACGGCAATAGAAATACTGCTTAATAAGATCTCAGTTTCTAACAGCTGCTGATTGATAACATCGACACGCCAGTGTCGTGGATTATGTACATGATTGTATAAATAAAAAAAATAATTGCATATATATATATATATATATATATATATATATATATATATATAGTTAAATGCTT
>OY744530.1:57879538-57904538 GCA_963556195.1 Sepiola atlantica
TTAATATAAACATCCAAGTAAATATATCATTTTTGACAAGCACGTACGATAAATCTCAGATAATGTGTTTTTACATTTTATTAATACATTATTAATTAATCGCCCCTTACTTGTGTCGCTCTCTCTCTATCTTTTGTTTCTTTTCATCTCTATTTCCCTCTCTTTCTTTCTCTCTTTTTCTCTGTCTCTCTTTTTCTTTCTTTAAACAGAACTTTCTGTGCGTTCGAAATAGAACGTTTCACTTATTAATCAGAGTGCATGTATCTAAATGTTGAGGTGGACGCCGGCGGTTCAATCATATTCCATTACAATCTTATTTAATTACATTATATAGATTACAAAAAACAAGATATTTAATTAATTCTATTTATAATTTTTCTTAGGATTATTATCATCGAGAAAAGTATTTTAAATACATCTGGACATCTGAAAAAAACAATCATGATGTTATATTTGCAAATATTGATGCATTAGAAGCTGTAAAGAAAATTAATATAAATGTTAATGGCGTCTGATGTTAGGAAACGTTTTGAATGGGTATATATATGAGCTGATAAGTAGCTATAAAAATAGAGCTATCACACCTAATAAGATAGGTTTTGCTTCAAACACACATACGTATACATAATCTATATTATTACTAAATTATTATTATTTTTATTATCATTATTATAATTATTATTATTTTTAAGAAGTATTTTTTTCTTATTATTATTTTGATAAAGCAGTAAGAAGACGTATTATTTAGTCATTTATTTTATATACGCGTGTTATGGTGTATACGGACACACGGATATACATCAGATAGCCACGTTCAAATAAGTGAGTTTCTCTTTTTTAAATGCTCACACAAATATTTAAAAAAATACTTGATTGTAGTTGAATGGACATACAATTACAGGGTCGATAAAATACATAGAACAAATTGAGAGAGATAGTTACGTGTTTAGCCAGTTATAAAGTTGGCTGTTATGACAAGTAACAGAGATATGTTTATTCTTACATAATTTCATACCGGAAGTAAATAATATTTTAGGATGATTTTTTTTTTAAATTAACGTATGCGGGGAAAAAGATTCCTTAGCGAAATAAACATTGATAAACTCACATTTACTGTTATTATTATTATTATAATTATTATTATTATTATAATAATAATAATAATAATAATAATAATAATAATAATAATCTTATCGAAATATAGTGAAGAATACTGGTTATTGTCGTCGGTGAGCAATCACTAACGATAATCTGTGTGAGAACCCCTTCTGAGTAAAAATAATAATAATAACAACAGCAATAATAATAATATGAGTGCGTTCGTGCGTATTTTGTACGCCATTACTTTGATTTGATTTAATAGGTTATAAAACTGTAATTCTTAAATCCTTCGATGTATGTTATTTCAAAACAATTTTCAATTGGTGTTAACAATCTTCATCTGCTCATAACTCAAGGTAATAACCAAGGAAAGAATTTGTATTTTTTTCAGTATGTTCTTGTTTGAATTATCAGATGAAATACCTGTATTCTGCACTCAGCCATCCTGGCCTTCCTAGATCGGAAAGCGACGTATATCCGTTGGGAGGCATCGCAACGACGTATTTGTAAAAGTTGTCATCAACTTACAAACATTTAATCATTGTAAGAAAATATATATATATATATATACATCATTTTCTTCTGATTATAACCTTGCTTATTTTCATTTTTCAACCTATTCTAATTATACAAAATTACTATACTTATATGAAAAATAATTGACGACGTGTGTCGTTAATGTACATAGTCGAACACCTATGTATGGCCGAACAAGAATAAATGTCCTAAATTTAGAGGATGCAATTATCTAGCTATTATTTTTTCTCTCATTTTTATAATGTCTACTGCAATTTTAGTTTTCGTTAAGAAGCTATCATTGGATTTGTTAGAATTGCTGATTAAGCATATCCTACTGATTTGCGGAGGTGCCGGCCCGTTCAGCTTTTAATTGATGGTCGTATTTGCATAGCTTCAGGCATATTTATTTCCAGTTAAACAATTGTGCGATTTGCTTAAATAGCAGCGTGTTTCCCTGTAAAAAAACTATTTTAAGAAAAGATACATAGTTATACTTATTTACTAGAAAAAAAGAAGTTCGTTCAACAATCTATTACACTCCCTACACAAATCTTGATTTTTTTAGAAATTATCCAATTTGAATGACATGTTTATGATTTATTCAATAAATGATATATCTCACTAGGAATGTCACACATTGGGTCACCCACGGAATTCTATTCGAGTATTTGAAGCAGTAAAAGATGAGTTTGCAAAGTTTGTTAGGTATAACAATTGTGTAAAACTAAAGACAATGCTTACAAAATATGGTCAGCCGGTCGGAAGGTGAAATGGAGATAACGTTGGTACTTAGTAGCGAGGACGTGCTATGTTTTTCTTCTACCAGTGGATATCTGTCAGAGAATCTAATGTACATAGGCATTAATGTGAGAGACACAAATAACGTTAGCAAAATAAAATAATTTTGTTCCAGTGTTTTTTTCTTTCTCATATACTGAAGAGTAATACTACCAGAATAACTAGACGATAAACTGCAACAACCGTCGACAGATACCTAATAAATATCGATATTTAGTTTTATATCACGTAAAATCTGTAAGTGCTACAAGCGAATTACTTCAGCGAACAATATACCTACGTGACACATAATGATAAGCAGGAACGTTATAGGTAACTATTTGAAGTACTTCACAAACTTGCTAATAAAGAAGTTACAGTTTGGACACGTTATTTGTGTTTCACCTATGGCGGGTGACGGTTGTTAAGTGGATAACGGAACGGACTGGCGACCTGAGTATTTCAAGTTCAACTTCAGTCGGTTCAATAGTACAACTTTCAGTTAGGGAAACTAGCAACGTTCACATTGCCCCTCCTACAAGGATGCCAACTACAGAATCAAGCCGGTCAACGAAGTGGTACTATCCAGACTCATACAAATACACTTTAGCTGCGGGTAAAACTTTTTAAGCTGTTAAAGTTTGAATTAAAACCGTTTACCAAGCCACAATGAAAACCCGACTAACAAAGATACTACATAGGAGAATACGCCCTGAAATTAAAAAATTGGTGAACTAATCACAAAACCACGTTCAATAACCGAAAATTACAAATTTAAGAAAACATTATCGAACCATGACTGGAAGTTGGCAGAAAGCGGACGTTCGCCTATAGTTCAGTGGAAAATATTATGATGAGCCATCACATGTACATATGTAAACGAGCCGTGTAAATTACGCTTGAACTAGAATTAGACATTTTAAATGGTAAAGCTTCCTCATTAATATATGCATTGTAAAAGCGAAGTAACTGTAAGCATAGAATGAACTCTGCTTTATGGTAACTATGCATAACAAAATTTAAAGTAAAGTAAATAAATGAATACAACTAAACATCGTAAGATAAATCACATTTGAGAGTTTACAAAATAAATAGCACACATTAATTATTTTAGTTTTTACATGTTACAGTAAGGTCACCATTGTAAATCTAAGCCACGAAAAATTTGGAAGGACCAACATCCCTGTCAAACAAATAGCTTAAAAGTCTGGCTATTTCACAAGGGAAATAATTGCACAGAAGGAGGTAATATAATAAACCGTATTGGAGTGGTTGCTAGAGATCAAACAGTAAGTACTCATTTTATACTTTGCGCTGCAAGTACGGGATCACACGTACAAAGGAAACATTGATCAGTAAGTATGCAATCAAATGTGACCCTGACGTTACATAGTAACAAGACATAAGGAAAGGGAGAGGTAGGACAGTTCGTTTAAAAGCTTTGGTACGAACAGCACGTGTAAAGAATGACTTAATGATCGATTGTGAAATAAGGACCAAGGATTATAGATGTCCGTATCTCGGAACGTCTTCCGCCGCTAGCACGATTAGAATGTGATGGCATCAGCTGAATAAATAATGTTTTATCTAAAATTCAGAATAGTCGCTTTTCTTTGGTTGTTGTGAGACTTTAATTCCAGGCGAATATGTACCCTCTCCCAGTAAATGATCGTGGATGAAATGACTCAGTCACGCGAGGAACAAAAACATGAGGTAGGATTAACTTGTGCTGTTATGATTCGTGATCTGAAATCGATGAATAGGCATGGTTAGTAACGTCCATGTATTTTATGTAATTGTGGCTTATGGGACAGTTCGTCTACAAGACACATGAGATATAAAAGCAATCGCAAACCATATACCCACGAATTTAGCCTGATTATTTACTTCGAGAATCAAATATGTATGTTTTTGTGTAGCTTTCTATCGATAAACATATGTCATACTACTCCTTCTGCTAATACTACTATTATTATTAATAATAGTAGTAATAGTAAGAATCTCTGCTCCCGTATTGATCACTATTGAAATACATACTGAATATATATATATATATATATATATATATATATATATATATATATATATATATATGTAAATATATATATGTATATAAATATATATATATATATATATATATATATATACATATATATATATATACATATATATATATATATATATATTAGTATTTCATGTATCTACATAAAACTTTATAAGGAGATATAATTATTATATATCAATTTTCAGTATTTACTTCAACAGTGCTCGATACGTCAGTAGATCTAGGTAGTAAGCTATGAAAATATATTTATGCTAATTAAGCTACACAGAGGTTCCTGCGTTTCATCCCTGCGGGGAATCTTTAGGCTAAAATGCATGGAGTAATTTTATGGGTGTTTTTATATACATGGCTAGCTAGTTTACTAATCGGATTCTTTGTTGTTCTCTCTGACAATTGTTGGGCTTCCCGCATTCAAAGGTCTTGTTGGTGTTACTTCCTATATCATATTCTATTGTTCTGCTTTGTATAGATTGGTCTATATCCTGTTTCCTTTGTAGTGCCAATATAATGGGTGCATTTATTTTAACTCGTGGTTTCTTCTATTTCTATTCTAGGTTTTCATTTTTAAATTGTTGTTTTTTTTGTTTTGTTTTTTACTTATTTGTTTATTTATTTATTATTTATCGTTAGCCTAAGGTAAATTTATTTCCGTGTAAGCAGCTGTTTACTATCTCACTTCTACAGTTTAATTGATTTCGGGAGTGTTTAAAGTTTAGGATTCCAAATGTTTCATTCTGACATAATCTACACGGATCGTCTAAATCTCTACATGTACTGGTCTGTCGTATTAATTTCCATTCAATTAAAACCTAAATTAGAAATGGACCCGATATTAGATCGAGCGTTATAACTATTACTACATTGCATTCATACACTATATTCGAAAGTATGCATTTACTATCTAGAGGAGTCATTGGGGTTTCTGAAGTTGAATAGGACTTCGGATTTTTGTTTTGTAGGAGTGATATTCTGAGTATTTTTATTTTTAACTATCTGTTGAATTTTGAATTATTAGAACTTATAATTGAAGCCTATCAGTTTTTAGAAGTTACCAATGATAATTTGACTGTATTCTTGTTGATTATTCAATCCTGTGAAATTCCTTACGCATGTTGTTAAAGAATATGATTGCTGATATGGGAGTTTAACCAAACAAATATACGCCTTATTTTTTCTCTTTTATATCATTAGGTGCATTAGGATGATTTCTGTTATGTACTTGACCTAATTTGCTTAAGGATGTATCGCCTACATTATACTATAAACTCTAGATGTGTGTTTATGCATTGCCTTATTATATGATACCATATAGTATTGCTCCTATTTTTGGTACCTCTTTTTTTTAACATAGTTCACCCCAAACAAGGCAGGCCGCCACTGTAGATGTAAGGGGCTACTGAGAAAAAGAAAAGGGGTGAAGGTAGAGGGCGGTAAACCTAGATTGGGATCAGCGCAGCGAGGTGTCTGTTTATATTACCTCTCTAGCGATTTTTATACCGACGTGGCTTCACTAAAGTTTACTTTATTCTTATACTCCGATCTAGTTAACGTATCATTATAGTACTTTTTGTGTTGATTGAATAATTGTTAGTGTTCTGATAACTAAGATATTTCGATCAGAGATACTATATACCAAAACCTTGCGCACTGGTGGCGGATGATTTGAAGTGTTATCTATGTAGTATAGCGTGTGATTTGTTTTTTGGTAGCATTCAAATGTTCTAATAAAATTCAGGGTTGCTTCCAGAAAAAAATAACTACGTTATATTTTACATCTACGTTATGTTTAGGTTCGACTTCCCGAATAACTCATGCAAAGGTTGTTTAGTTCTCTTTAAGTTTCTATTAGTAGAATTTAAAAGCTACATATCATCATCCCAGTACAGCCCACCTAACAATGTCTTAATTGCATTTTCTTCAAAATATTATAGATATATATATATATATATATATATATATATATATATATATATATATATATAAAGTAATCCAACAAAAAATATAAGAGTCTACTAATATCTTATAATTAGTGAAACATCTGGATAAAATTATATCTTTACAACTTCTTAATTAAGAAAAATTAAACCTTAAATTAAACTTCCTAATTGGATAAAATTAAATCTAATATTAAACTATTAAATTATTAAATACTAATTACTTTAATAACTTCGTAAATTTTAATTTCATAAATTTTCTATATTATTTGATAGAGCTAGATTTGTGAAATCGGTTATTTTATGCGTAAGCTGGACATTTAAGTAGCTACTTGGGGATGTGAACATGATTAGACGCTCTGACCTAAATTTGAACATCCCTTTCCCTTTAACTTATGATTTGACCCAGACAGGTAACATCCGGTATCTGTTGAATTGACTTTACAGATCTGTCGATATAGGATGGCGTTTCTTTCTGTGTTAACTTAGACATGTAACTTCCGCTCTGAGAACGTCGTTCGGATTAGTAGGCATCTAGCGCCTTAAGTATTCTTTTCTGAGCGGCGAGAAAAGGTTTTGTTTATTTGGCTCGCGGGAGAGTGAATACTTTCAAACTTTAATCTTTGCAATTATCTTTGTTGGGCCCGGGGGAAGAGATGACCGTATTTATCGGCTCAATTCAATTTTAATTTAATTCAAATCGGATTTAACGGATTGTCCATTTAACCAACACATTTTGATTTGTACTGCTCCGATCAAGGCATTTGAGCCCTAAATTTAGAACAGTATGATTTCTACATATAGTGAGTTTACTGAACTTTTTATTTGATTTGGTTTATTTATCGTTGTAATAATTAATATACACATTGGATGCATTGTTCACTGCATCGATTGCGGACGCATCTCACGACTGGATAACTGTTTCAATTTTTCCAATTTTTCAATTTTTCATTTTTGGACTGTCACTCATTACCTGGATCAATCTTCAGTCAACCTCCTGGATATCTTTCCTCAATATGTTTTTAAATTGTATGACTTGGATGGATTGTATAGATTTAAAAAAAGTATGTTTTTGGGTTGATATCTTTGATGTTATATACGTTTATGTATTTTTGTATATATTTTATATATTTTCAAAGTTTAATTTTATTACATGCAGTAATGTCACTGCGGTAATGGTCCTCTGAGGAGAAGAATTATCTTTGAAAACTCATGAGGTAAGGACGTTAAGATACTTTGCTTGAACTTTAAATTCTAATAACATTTGAGTGGCACCTTATTTTATTATTTCATTTTATATTATGACATATATATATATATATATATATATATATATATATATATATATATATATATATATATATATATATATAAACGACACAATAAAAATAATTATCAACAAAGTATATAAACATAGAACCATACAACCCCCAGCAATAAAACATAAAACCCTCGAAAAATTCCTCCAAAAGTGCACCACACAGGTCCCATTCACCGACCCCTCCGGTAAAAAAAATTATATCCAACTTGACGGCGTTTCAATGGGATAACCCCAAATATTGCATGGCACACATTGAAAACATACTCTTCTCTTACTTCATTAACAACGCCTTAATATACACACGATACGTTGACGACATCCCTACCGCTACCGAATCCCTAGATAATATAGACAAACTCAAACATACCCTAGAACCCACTCAGTACTCACCTTCACAAATGAACTAAATACTAACAACAAAATCCCCTTCCTCGATGTAATTATCGACTCTAACAAACCTGCCCAATACACAACATCCACATATAAAAACCCCACGAACAATAACCCTAATTTGCTCAACTACCATAGCGAATGCCCTCCAAATATGAAACTGTCCTAATAAAAAACCTTGTCCACCGCGCATACACGATATCTTCATCCAATAAAATATTCTACAAAAAACTAACCAACATCCAACAAACCCTAATAAATATTAATTTCACCAACAGAATTGTCGACCAACCAATAAAAGAATATTTAATCTCTCTACAATAACAGAATAAGACAAAAAAGCGCAACAATAAAGATCAAAACCAAATGCATTCTAACTACAAACTAGACGAAAAGGTATAACTTACATAATACACCGACACACTAAACCCACGGACCAACAAAAACAAATAAAACTAATAATTTACTACACTTAATTCAAAATTCTAACTTAATTTTGAAAATAATATTACTACTAACTTCCCCCTAAACTAAACAAACGTACTGTATTTGTTCCAATGCCCATTCGAGAAATGTTTCCCCAAACCCAAACAAACAAACACAGTAAATATATTGGCCATACAACTGCACCCTCCCACGACGACTTACACATCACTTTAATGACACTAGTGCCATCCAGCGCCACATCAACACACACAAAAAACATAAGATCAATCGAACTAAGACAAATATTAACAACTAATACTAAGATCATACATAGAAACAACTGCACCAACGGACTAAAAATCTTCGAAGCCCTACACATAAAACACAATAACCTACAATTAATAAAATAGCATTCACCAGTGGTCTAACGCCCTATCAGTCTTTAACAATTAATACACAATAATAATAATAATAATAATAATAATAATAATAATAATAATAATAATAATAATAATAATGAAAATAATAATAATAGAAATAAACAAATAAATAAAAAATAAATAAACAAAATAAAAAAATAATAAATAATAAATAAACGTATAAATATATATATATATATATATATATATATATATATATATATATGTAAATTAATAGATATATAACTAATAATGAAACTATAAATATGGCTCTTATAACTATAAGACACATTCTCCTGAAGACGGTCGCGAGACCGAAAACGCTAGAGGAATGGCCCACGATACAATGTTAGGGTCCATACTCCACCAATTAACAGCAGAAAACCGACGAATCTCTCGCCGCGTCGAAAGATAACGAAGAGAGAAAACTCCGTGGTCTTTAACAACGCGTGTATGATATATATATATATATATATATATATATATATGTTAAAGTAATTTAAGAAAGATATTGAGCTATTGAAAGGCGGTACAGCAAGTTAGTTGTTGCAACAACAAATATATCACTGCGTTGCGGATTTTTCGCATCTTTTAACGATTTCAGGATATCACGTGACTATAAAATACATGTAGTATTTCTGATTTTCAAAGACTCGTCGCCTAAAAATATTAATTTTTAAAATGTGTATATATATATAAATCATGTTTAGTAAAAATACACCTCAAAATCTTCGATCGTTCTTTTTACAATTGTATATTACTTATTCTATTCGAATGTCTACATTACTATGTCTGTTTACTTAATTAACTTGATGAACTTGCTATTACAAACTCATAAAAATTGAATTGAAGCACGGCGGATTTGCCCCAAAATCCAAGGTGACCAGATAGATAAAACAAACAATTGGCTAAATACAATTATATATATATATATATATATATATATATATATATATATATATATATATATAATAAACTATGATAATTTTAACACTTTAACGGCGGCTTTGACGAGGCATTCTACTTCTATTAAGGGAAGGAATGATGCATTATAAGCAAGTGACGTCATGCTGTGTCAATACTACCAATTACAGTGCTCTACTTTCAAGGAGCGGCAAATAAAAAAATATTTATTATTGTTTATTATCTATGTACGTATACGTTTCGTCCTTTTTCAATCGGGACTCATCAGCATAGAGATATGACTATTCACTACCGGTCATGCGATTCGAAACCCCGGACCTCAAGTATTTTTCAACTCCAGTCCGACGTCGCTAATCGCTGGGCCAATTGTAAACAGCGAATAAACTATGATAATTTTAACACTTTAACGGCGGCTTTGACGTCGAGGCATTCTACTTCTATTAAGGGAAGGAATGATGCATTATAAGCAAGTGACGTCATGCTGTGTTAATACTACCAATTACAGTGCTCTACTCTCAAGGAGCGACAAATAATATATATATATATATATATTATATGTATAGTAAGAAAACATGTATATGACCATTAAGTTACAGCGATGTGTCCACGTTTACTCGCCACCCGGAATCATCAGGATTAGTTCATGATAATTCCTGGCGTAGGTGAAACTTGTTAATTTTTATATCTGTTCATACTACTACTACTACTACTACTACTACTATTACAACTACTATTACTATTACTAGTACACGAATTGAGCACCGTTGGAGTAAATGGTGAAAATCTATGTACAATATATCATATAAATGTGTAGTAATTTATCTGTATGTACATCAAATAACATATGTATGTATTTATCTGATATTTGTGGGTTTGCGATTATCTCTCTCTCTCTCTCTCTCTCTCTATATATATATATATATATTGTATAGTTTATATATAGAGAGAGAGATAGATAGATAACTATATATATATATATATATATATATATGTATATATATATATATATATATATATATATATATATATAGAGAGAGAGAGAGAGAGAGAGAAAGAAGCAGATTGATATGTATATAGATAGATAGATAGATAGAGCTATCGACAGAATGGAGGGCATTACAAAATGTGCTAGTTGGTAATAATTGGGAAAGGATGTACTGAATTTATATTGTTTTGTGTCTACCTATGAACGTTAATATTAAAAATGAATGTGTATGTATATATATATGTATGTATATATATATATATATATATATATATATATATATATATATATATATATATATATGAATAACTTTTTATTAGTTCATTTAGTACGTTTTTTGCTTTCATAATAGAATATATATATATAAAAATATACATATATATATAAATAAATATATATATATATATTCTCATTAGAAAGGTACACTTAATGACCCTGAGCCAGTTACTCGTATTGCTAGCCTGACACTCGGCGCACCCTCTGCTCATTGATTGTAACATGTCTTGAATTATCTTCTTTTTCTTTCACTTTTGTTCAATTTTCGTTTAAAATTCCTGATTCTCACGCGAATCCTCTTAATTACTTTTGGATTCGAATGTCTCTTTCTTCACGAAATTTCACGCTGAGCAATTGTTATCGACTGCTGTTTGTTTTTATACTGGATTACTTCAAGTGTAAACACAACGGCGACACTAAATGAAGAAATCTTGTCTTTTGTTCTAATCCCAAAACATTGAATGAATGATTAGCAGAAAAATTACGAAAAACAAAGAAACATAATAACAACCGTCCACAAAAGTATTATTATTATTATTATTATTATTATTATTATTATTATTATTATTATTATTATTATTATTATTATTATTTACTCACTAGGAGTTCTCACACAGGTCATCAGTGATTGCTCACCGACAACCGGTGGTATTCCCTGGAGTCTGGGTGACAACAAGATTCCCCAGATTTTCAGTATTCTCCACCTCTTTTCGATAGCCACCGCAAATAAACTTGCAGTATCACAACAGCGGTTTACAATTGATTTCTCGCTGGTAATGACCATTGGTTCTCTCTGGGATTTGGGTTGCAATAAGCCTCCCAAAGGTCCCCGCAGTCTCTGCACTTCCAATGGAGGTCTGGTTTGTGCTGTCCCTCCTCGGTCTTCTCATCCTCATTGACCCTATGCAAATATTTTGTGTGGTGGCAGCCTAGGCTGGTACAATTTTTTTTTTTTTGTGGGGGGGGGGCTGATTATTTTTTATTGATGTATTTATTGGGGTGGTGGTGGGGGTGAGCTTATGGTGTTTCTTTCTATTTCTGTTTATTGATCCATTTTTGTGTCAGTTGAGGCCGTTGTAATTTATTGGAGGAGGGGGAGCTTATTAAGTAATGTTTCTTGCATTTTCTGCTTTTTGTGGTGTGTTCTTTCATTAGTTTTTGTGTTCTTCCTGTGTTAGATTTTGTATGATCCTTCGTAGCTTATGCGGGTTAGTTTCCGCATTCAATAATTTTTCTTAAGATTGTTGCTGTTTTAATCATTGCTGTCCTTTGTATAGTTCCAATGATACCTTAGATCACAATTTCTCCCAGTTTTTTTTCCAGGTTTTTAGAGATTGTTCCTAGTGCTCCTACGATTATTGGTATCATACTGACTTTCTTCATGCTCCATATTCCTTTAAGTTCTCTGGCTAGTTCTATGTATTTGCTTCGTTTTTCCGTTTCTTTGCTTTTCACTCTGTGGTCTGCTGGAAAGGCGAAGTCTACGATTTTGCATGTTTTTCCTTCTTGTTAATTATCATAACATCCGGTCTCCTTGCTTGTATGAGTTTGTCTGTTTGTATATCCATATCCCAGATGATTTTGTGTTTTTCGTCTTCCAGTACTGTTTCTGGCTTATGTGTGTACCATTTGTCCGCATATTCGAAATTCAATTGTTTGCACAGTTCCCGATGTACTACTTTCCCCACAGTCATGTCTGTTCTTATACTCGTTTTGAGCTAGTTTGCTACATTCACTTATTATATGATTTATTGTTTCGTCTCTTTGTCCACAAAGTCTGTATTTACTGTTTTCTTGAGTTTTATCTATTTTAGGTTTTATGTAGTTTGTCCTAATTGCATTGTTCTGTGCAGCCATCAGTAAGGATTCCGTTTCTCTGTTCAAGTGCCCTTTTCTTAGCCATTTCCAGCTATTTTCGTTGGTTTCTTCACTTGTCAGTTTTCTGAATTCTCCGTGTAGTTTTTTTTCTTCCCACTTTTCTTTTCTTGCAGCTTTGTTTCTTGTTTAGGTGCTTCCCGAGTTGTTCGTTGGAACGGCGTCTCTTGCTGCAGTGATAAGGAGTTCCCTGTGTTGAGTTATTTATTTTTCCAGATCTTTTTTTTTAGTCTTCCACACAATCTTCTCTATTTACCAATCCTCTTTCCCCTTCGTTTCTTTTCACGTAGAGTCTGTCCGTATCATCTTTTGAGTGTAGTGCATTGTGCATGGTCATTAATTTTCTGGTCCTCTGGTCCAGGTGCTTTAGTTCCTCTTTGGTCCAGCCTATGAATGGTCCAGAGTATCTTATTAGTGCTACTGACCAGGTGTTTATTCCTTTTACTAGATTCCTGCTATATAATTTCCTTTCTAAGAGTTTTCTTGTTCTTCGCAAATATTCTGTTCCAATCTTCTCTTTCATTTCCGTAGATTTGATGGCGTCTGCCTCCAGTACTCCGAGATATTTGTAGCTATCTTGTTCGCCCAGCGCCCTCATTTCCACTTAGGTGGGGAGTTCTATGTTTTCTGTTGTCTCCAGTTTTTCCTTTTTTTATCTCTAGCAGTGCACACTTTTCCATTCCGAATTCCATTTGGATGTTCTGACTGAAGATTCTGGTCATATTTATCAGCTTTTCCAGTTCCTTTTTGCTTTTCGCAAATAGTTTTAGGTCATCCATGCAAATCAGGTGGTTTACTCTTAGTTCTGTGTCTGTAAACTTGTTTCCGGCATCACATTTTCTGAGTATGTAGTTAAGTGGCATCATAGCTATTATAAACAGTAGTGGTGATAGGGAGTCTCCTTGGAAGATGCTTCTCTGTATCTTTATTATTATTATTATTATTAATCTTTTTGTTGTCATTAATATTCTTATTCTTATCCTTCTTATTATTTTTAATAGTATTATCATTGTTAATGGTATTATTATTAATAATATTTACTTACATCAGGAAGTGTGTACGTACAATGATCACTTGTTTACCCTCGAGTCTGAGTGATTACAAGTGTTCCCATATTTCCAGTACTCTAAAACGATTATTGTTTTTGTTTTTTTTATCTATATAAGTATAGGCTGAAGCATTTCATGTTCGTAGGTACGTACACATTTTAAAAATGAGCTCATTATTTGGTGATTACTCTGACGTCGCTCTGTTAAAAATTCAGACTTTACCGATTTTAAAATGAGTTGTTTTACAATTAAAGTTTGTTGTCGCGTCGACTAAAGCAGTACAGCTTCGAATAGTGACATTCGTTTCATTGATTTAAAGAATATTTACTTTGCCAGAGTTGGCAGCTATTTCTATGGTAAGAAGACATTTAAATATAAAATGTTTAAAAAACAAACATAAATTTCTACAAATTTGAATAAATGAGTTAGTTACATATTTGTTTCAGTTATTTTTCAGACAATTACAATTATTTTTACGGGAGAAGAAACGACACTTCTTTTTCTGAATAGTATGGATCCTGACGGAAATTTATTATTTTAAAATGAATATTATCATTAACATAAAAAGTAACTAGATTGATGTAAACACCACAGTGAAATTTTCACGGGTTCCCGTAATTATGATGATTATTACACTCACTAGGAGTTTTCACACAATCCATTATCCGTGAGTGCTCATTGACACTAACCAGTAGTGTTTCATAGAGTCTAAGTCACAAATCGTCTCCTCACATACCAAGCACTCGTCGTTCGATAAAGGTTGCGTATACTTTTGAGTTTTTGAAACAGCCGTTGAGCAATTATTTCACGTTTGTCTTCTCTGATATTTGCCTCGCGAAAAGCTTCCCCAAGTTTCCAGTATTCTCCGCAACATTCCAATGGGAGTCTGAATGATTTTCTCCGTCTTCTGCTTTTTAATCTTCCTGGACTGTTCATTGCCATTTTGTTATACAAGCCGAGGCAAGTGCTACCACATATAGGTGAGTGTGTTTTTTGTAGGGAAGGGGGTTCAATTTATGGGATTTATGACAGTTGCTGCTTCCTTGAATTATGTTTATTTTTTAATAATAACCATTATTATTATTATTATTATTATTATTATTATTATTATTATTATTATTATTATTATTATTATTATTATTATTATTATTATTACTACTACTACTACTACTACTACTACTACTACTACTACTACTACTACTACTACTACTACTACTACTTCTCCTTCTCCTCCTCCTCCTCCTCCTTCTCCTCCTCCTCATTAGGAGTTTTCACACAATTTATAATCAGTGATTGCTCACCGAGAACAACCAGTGGTGTTCCCTGGAGTTTGAGTGACAACATATTTTAGTACTTTCCACATCTTTGTGGTATCGCAATAGCAGCTTCCTCGGGTGTGGGTGGCAATAAGCCTCCGCAAGCTCCCAGTACTCTCCGCCCTCTTCTAATGGAGGTGTGGTTTGTCTCTCCGTCCTCGTTTTTCCAATCCCCCTTGACTCTTTACGACTATTTTGTGAGGTATCAACCGAGACTTGTTATATCACTTTTTTGTTTCTTTCAGTTTCTGTTCATTAGTGTTCATATGGCGGTGTTCTCCCTGTGGTTGTGTTTTCTTCCTGTTGTAACATCCATTTGACTGGTACAGTTCGTAGCTTATGCTGGGTGGTTTCCGTATTCAAGGACTTTCATTAAGATTGCTGCTGTTTTCATTATTGTCGTCCTTTATGGTCTAGTGATCCCTTCGATTCAAATATCTGCCAGTTTTTCCCGTTGTTTTAGCACTGTTCCTAGTGTCTTTTACGGTTATTGGTATTATATTGACTTTCTTCATGCTCAATATCTCTTTTAATGCTTTGGAAAGATCCGTGTATTTGCTTTGTGATTCTGTCTCGCTGGAATGTCAAAATCTACAACTTGACAAGAGTTTTCCGTCTTTGTTGATAATTATGACATCTGGTCTTCTTGTTTGTATGGGTTTATCTATTCGTCCACAAAATCTGCATTAACTGTGTTCCTTGGTTTTATATATTTTAGCTGTGAGTTAATTAGTTCTAATCGCATTGTTATGTGCCATTGTAAGTAGAGTATCTGTTTCTCTGTGTAAGTGTCCTTTTCTTAGCCATACCGGGGGTGTTGATGGGTCTCTCATTTTGTCATTCTTATGAAACCTCTATGTAGCTGTTTTTACTCCTAGTTTCTTTTTCTTTTCTTTTTGTTTCTAGTTTTGGTGCCTCCCGCGTTGTTCATTGGGACAGCATTTCTTGTTGCAGTTATAAGCCTTTTTGTATTCTAGGTTATGTACTTCTCTAGCTCTTGTTTGTGTCTTCCACACAACTTTTAATACTTACTAGTTTTCTTAGCCCTTCATTTCTTTTCGCGTAGAGTATGTCCGTATCGTGTTGTGGGTGTAGTGCATTGTGCATGGTCATTAATTACCTACTCTTGTAGTAAAGGGACCTGAGCCTCTGAATAGTCTAGAGTATCTTATTCCAGATTCCAGATTCCATTTGGATATCATGTCTAGAGTTTCGAGTCGTATCCATTAGCTGTTCCAGTTCTATTTTGCTTTTTGCAAATAGTTTCAGGTTGTCTATGCACATGAGGTGGTTTATTCTTTGTTCTGTTTTTGTAAACTTGTATCCGGCATTACATTTTCTGGGTATTCAGTTGAATGGGTATGATAAATATTAGTGGTGATACCGAGTCTCCTTGGAAGATGCCACTATGTATTTCTATCTCAGTGAGGTATTGTCCTCAAGCTGTCAGTTCTAGTCTCCATGTTCTCAGTATTTTCTTAATGAGATTAATAATCCTGTCAGGTATTTTGCACATTTTTAAGCATTCAATTATCCATGATTAAGGGATTCTGTCGTATGCTTTCTTGTTGTCAATCCATGCCATAGCTATGTTTGTCTTTCTGCAGTTTACCTCCTTCAGGAGAATTCGATCTCTGTAAAGCAGATAATGCGTTCCGTATTTTCCCTTTCAAGCATAGTTATTTGTTTTTCGGGTAGCAGTTTAATGTTGTTCAGGGAGTGGTAGTTTTTTCATCTCAGTTTGCCGCTAGGATTTTCCACATTGCTTATAAACAGGGTATTGGTCAGTAGTTTCTTCGGATCGTTCCCGTAGATTTTCTGTATTTTAACCTTGTCATTCCTTTGGTCATCCACTCTAGTACGTCTGCGTTAGTCTTTCATGTATAATCGTAAATTTAAAAAAATACTATGCATGTATTCCACTATGATTTGGTGTTTTCCAATTTGCGACTTGTCTTACTCGTTTCTTCATTAAGTTCTGCTTTTGTTCTTTGTAGCATTTCCTGTCATTCAAATTTCATGTTTTTCACCCATTTGCCATTTTTGTTATGTTATGCGGCTTTTCCCATATCTTGCTCCAGAAGTGTTTTGTTGGTATCGGGTCGGGTTGTTCTGTCGTTGTTTTTTTCTGTTTACGTTTTTGTTAAACTCGCTTACATTTTTTTCAAAGGTCCTGTTCTGTGTGTGCTGTTCAGATTTGTATCTGTATCGTCTCAGTCTTCCTTCTTGTGCTGCTATATTTTGTTTGAGTTTTTCATGTATCTTTTTTAGTCTTTTCTTGGCAGAGATTCGCACTTCCATTGTTTTCTTTCTCCCTTTCACCATTTTTACGGTGTTAGCTTCTTTTCGAAGTGGCATGATCTAGGTTTTCAGTCTGATTTCCTATCAATGCTTTGTCGGTTTATTCTTTAGGCAAGTTTTTTCTTTGCTTACAGACTAAACAGAGGCTTTCTAATGTAATATGGGGAAATTCCGCATTTAACATTTAACAGATAAATATTTACGAATAATTGAGATGGAATTAGGGGTACTGGCAATGGACATTTTAGCATATGAACACACTTTAAGCAATACAAAAATCTGAGTGCAGTGAAAAACATTCAGAATGTATTTAAAAAAGCTAAAACTAACGAGCTTATAATTATATTTCTCATAAACGGAGCGTCATTTTGGGGTTATTTATTTATTTATTTATTTATTTATTTACCTAAAACTGATCTGAAACACGCATTAATACCACAAACACACACACTTTTGTCATATACCATTCATTAATCAACGAATCACTCTTATTTTGCAGAACACGGATGAAACAACCCCTTTGAACTTCAAATATCAATGGGACATACCGCAAAGGATACAATGCGTCATATATTTCTACAAATGGGAACGTTCACGTACATACATTTAAAGATGAAAAATGCAACTTCAAGATCAGCATTAAAACCAGTATGGGCCATGACAAGAAATATTCGACACTGTATACTATCAATGCAGCAATCTAAAAGCATTCCAGTCATTCAAGAATTCACAAAAAGCGTACAGCTGACTAGACCGATAGCACGAAAGAGTCACTTCATCTCTCTTAAACATTGTGCGCAAAAATAGGATGCAATACCTGTACCCGTCGCTTATTTAAAGTCCTTGTTTAAGCGACTTTAATGGTTAATGCCATACAAGATGTGGGACTTCATTAGCTACACTATGCGCCAAGTAGCGAGTCTCTACGGTAGACCAAATGAAGTTATCGCAAACTACGTGGCATTCATCTTCCGTGACCTTGAGTTTCATCTTTGACCTATGTATTCTATATAAGTTCATAGTTAGATCATGACCGATATTTCTACCAAGCTTCTTGACGAGTCGTCAAGCGATGTGCACATTAGGTTGTACCTTAACAAATAAATTAAAAACATCGACCAAAACCATAACATCCTCGATAGAAACATTGATTGAATATAACGCTCAGTAGTTCAATAATATTGTTGGAATATTTTTGTAAAAGTCGCTCCAGACAAGGAAGTAATTCACTTCATATGAGAAGTTAAAAAAAAAAAGATGATTAATGCAAATACAAGAGATGCTTATTTACTTTAGTTTTGAGCAGTCTATATGTAGGAGGAAAACAGTAAGCAAAAACAGAGTTTCACAATCATGCCATTCTTGGAAAGAAGTTAGTGAAATAAGATTATTAAAAAGTGGTACCTGAAAATCGAATTTAAAAAGAGTCAAACGAACAAGCACGAAGACAGCAGTATATGCATATAGTTTATTTTAAGCTAAAGGGGATTTTTTCAAATCAATAAAAATGAAACTATTATTTTCTATATTTATGGGATGGAAACTTGCCGTGAATCGCAATATGATGGTGTACATATTCTTGTATTCCTCATGATATTACTGTTTTTCTATCAGCGATAGTTTAACAACTCTGAAAAATCTACGATGTTAATACTTTTCAACTGGTATTTGATGTTTTAGCGCGATTAAATATAACAATTAACATCAGTAGTTATGAAGAGAATATACTGTTTTGAAGAACAGTGTATTTGATGACGATTTCCCGTTCACATATCAACATTTACATTTGAGAAACTCCTGCTATAAAATCAAATCAGTCGCACTTCTGTAAAAAAAAATTCACTTACAGCGTAAGGATTGCCCAAATATTTATATGGGCCTTACTCCTCTCTATTGTGTAAGGTATTCCTTACTTTATAATATACAAACGTTGATCACTAAAATATTACTATTTATCTGATCACGCTGACATTTTACTTACTGTTATCAAAGAGCATCAGATCATTTCATCACATTTGGAAAAATAGTTGGAATTACGTCAAAATTTAAACCATGAATGAACTTTTCTAGTTGATCGTCAAAGGTCAGAGCAAAGATCAGATAATATTCTAAACTTAATTGGTTCTAATACGGCCCAGGAAGCAATACTTTACGATGAACAAACCTGAAGTTATTGCTAAAAGTGTAAGTTTAACGTTTTCCCTTACATTGACTTTTTACCTATAAAATTAAATATGTTCTAATTTTCACTATAACCGATATTCTGAACAGGCTTTGGTAACGATTGGTTAAGCAGTGTGGACACTAGGCTTTAGACATCGGTTGTTAAAAATAAGTTAATGTAAATATATGTAAAATGTCATACGAAATAATTCGATTATTTACCCATAAATATATTTTTTTAACCTTAATTCTTAAGCCTTATTAATTGGTTTATTGCAGATAAACCATACATAGAGTGATACAAATATTCACGCTGCGTGGTATCAAATACATTCTTATTTAAATGATATATGATGCAGCAGTAATCGCCTACTCAGCTGAGGACCTACATCAGATATTGACTCGCTAAAAGGATATCGTTCAAGGCTTATCATTATTTTGTAAGATAACACGGATCATGGGACTCGATGTTTACTCTCATCAAGCAATCACCATCAATGACTATTAACTGGATGTCGTCTATGAGTTCATTAAACTAAAGTCAACTATCTCAGCAACCACGCTTTCACTTGACACGGATACTGACAAGCCAAAAAAAAAAACAATTCCGCTAGCCCAATGACTTGCCTGGAAAACATAGCAGAGAAAAACATCACACTGACTAAGCAAAGCGCCAGATCGACAGGTCCTGCGTTTTATGCACCGTTCTGTATGGTAGAGAGTCCTGAACTTTGCGTGTCCGATAAAAGTGAAAGCTCAACGCTTTGCACATACGTATTCACCAACTTGTTTTGCTAAACTCCTGGGGGAACACGGCCCCCAAAATAACGGTCCTTAAACGAGACGGGTAAAACAGTATCTACAACCTGCAAAATTTTAAACTAATACCCTGCCGTGTCAGGTGCATGGAAGGGGGATGGATCCATGAAAGCTTTCTTTACAAAGAACTAATGCAGAGTATAAGCACGATTAAAGAATATGTGTAAGATGCACAAAACACGTTGAATGCACACTAGTCAAGAGAGCGGAAATAGTCAATGAAACAGATTCTGCAAACATCGCTCTCTAAGACTCGAAGAGAACACGTAACAGCGTGAGTAAAAGAGAATGAAAAAAAGAGCGTACTACAGTCAGAGATAGCAGCGACATTTTACTTCTGTTCTTTGTCAGAGAGATCATCATACTCACATGGAACTGGTCAGCCACAACCCATATTGTACAAGAATAAAAAGTGAAATCGAAAATATATTCCCTCATTATTTTTAATAATAATAATGATAATGGCCTGTCTCTTTCTCTTTCTCCTTCTCTTTCCCTATATATATATATATATATATATATATATATATATATATATATATATATAGAGAGAGAGAGAGATAGATAGATAGATAGATAGATAGATAGATAGATAGATAGATAGATAGATAGATAGATAAATAGATAGATAGATATGTGTGCATTTACCCTAGAAAAGAACAAAGTGTAATTTCGACATCCTCTTAACACTTGCTTTCCTTATTTTGCCCGTTAGTTCTAACATTTCATGAGCGATGTTTCTGACAAAGTCGGAAGCATTGCTGTTTTCTAATTCGGAATCTATCTATCTAACACGTATCGGTTGCTAGTTCTTCACCTTGACATAGTTTTTTACTCACTTACACCAAGTGGCTTCATACCTTGTCTGAAGCGACTTCCATATTCTTTTTATGGAAGTTGATATATATATATATATATATATATATATATGTGTGTGTGTGTGTGTGTGTGTGTGTGTGTGTGTGTGTGTGTGTGTGTGTGCGTGTTCGAGAAACATGTGACGTGATGAGTCACTCAGCTCGGGTTAGATTGTTTGAAACAGGATAATGTTAGTGTTGAAACCCAGTGAAATATAAAAAGTAAAAAAAGTCCCCAATTAGTTGTGTCTTCTCTCTCTATCTACCTATCTTGTGTTTTCTATCTCTGTTGCTAAAGTTAAATATATTAACTACTTGCTGTGTAGTTCTCTGCTCTTTTGATGCAGTTCTCCATCGTACGTTTTACCAGTGTTTATATTAATTATGTTATTTAAATATAATACATTACTCTGTCCGCTATTAATAAGTTAATCTCATCTACCTTGTCAACCTAGATATAGGAGAAATTTTAAAAAGAGTTGTGAGTCCCGGTTACTCCCGGGTGTCAAAGATTAGAAGAATTGTAGCTAGTTAGTGTGATTATACATAGCCAATCACTTCGTCCGTTTCATAACATTTTACACCTTTATGTTTCTTCCCATTCTCTTAAATATATATGTCTGAACTTTATATTCGAAAAATTCTAATGAAACGACTGGTTATTCACAGTAAATATAATTCCTTAAAAAGAGTGTCGTCATTATTAATAATCTATATGACTTTTAAATTGTGATAATCGTACGTGCTGGATTAGGTGTGTGTGCGTTGAATGTTTCAGATAGAGGAAAAGCGATAGTGGTGATAACTAGGAGGAAATGAATAGAGGGGAATGTAGAGTGAACATAAAATAATCAGTGTTACCAATTTAGCGTTTTTCCAACTAGATCTGAAGATTTTGTTTGGAATCTTGTAAAATTTGGATTCAGCGAATAGCGTTTTTTTCTTTCTCTCAATTCTGCAGATTTCATATAGATAAACACTGGCAGTTTCAGATTTCAGTTAACTTACATTCAGTATTTATTTTTTGTCTCGTCACCATGTGATGGTATTTCTTAAGCTATCTTCCATGCATGATATATGCAGAAAAGTAGCCGTTGTACATTTCAATGAAAAGTTCAATATTTGTTTAAATATACCCGGGGTCCCTCGATCTTATAAACGCAGCTACGCCGCGAATTTATAAATTTTTTGTTGGACTTTACATTTATCGATTAGCCAGACACACAACTCATTTATGAATTGCATGACTAAATTCTTGGTTCTTTCTAATATTTAAATTAAATGCAAATAAATTTAAAGTGACAAATAACAATTGAAAGAGAAAACATTAAAATACAAATATGTGCATAAAAACACGGACATTTGTGATATTTAAATGTACGAAAAGTTAAAATCTATAGCTTTCACTGAGGGGTTTTAGTTCCGATTTAGCGGGTTTTAAAATTCCCAGTTAGACACACTAAAAACAAAGAGAATAAGATGACATAAGTAAAAAAATAGCTTATTTAAAAAAAAAAAAAAGAGGGACTGGAACTGATGCCGGGGGGGGGGAGAGAGAACGGCATTACTATAATTCCATAAATAAATGACGTAAATAAAAAAGGAACATAAGAGTATTTATTTACCTCCTCTCCAGGAGGTTAGGCACAAGGCCAGTTTTATCTTACTCCCACAAGTAAGATGTGACTCAAGGTCGGGTCGGGAAAGTGGGGTTTGAAAAACCAGCGCCCGAGAAAGTGAGCACTCTGGCCATTAAAAATTGCCTGAGCAGCCCCGTCGGCATTCCCCGGTTGGGGCGCCTCAGGCAGTAAGCAATAAACGTACTCTTCCCCAAAGATGGGAGGCAAAGTCTGGGAGAGTGGACCTCCTAGAATTGCACAGGACCGACCCATAGAAAAACGTAAATCAAGCCCCGAAGGCCAAGACAATACCAGTGTATTGGGTGTAGTATCTATCAGAATAGATACTACACTTTGATCTTAGCCAAAAGTAGTGAAAGAAGTAGTGAGATAAAAGGCAACCGATGTATACACTACTCTAGAAAGTATCGACATTGACCCAACGAGTTACGGGGTGTCTATTACTCACATAGATTAAGCAATTTAACATGCAGTTTAACTCATTAGAAAATCAATACCCCAATCATGCCAATATACAGTGATTGATATGAAATATGATTGAATAAGTAGATTAGTTAATCGGTTGTCAATAAGATGTAGTAACATATTATTAACTTGTCAAATCGGATAAGAAAAAAATGAGACGTAATTAGCCCAAAACAATGATTATTAAGTGATCAGTTTCTATCGATTCAAAGTTGTAATGAGTATGATGATAGCTTTCCAATAAAAAAATAATTTACTCAGCATTCTGTTAAGCAATTTTGGCAATTGCTTTACGAAAATCCTGGCACATTGTGATAACATTATTTGATTGATTTAAATATTGTTGGGAATAGTTTTTACAGTCATTAACGGATTTTCCCTCATTTCAGCGTGGCTGGACATGATAGCTTTTTTTACTTTTTAACAAAAATAGGACGCTCAAAATCACTTACTAAGGAAGCAACATGAAATTATAATAAAAGAAAACGGGTAAACGTCCGGCCCTGGTGTAAGTGCCCGAGATATAAGCTGCCATATATAGATTGTAAAATGACGTCTGCATAACCCTTCTCCAATGGAGGAAACGATCACATATTGGAATATCAAAGACTGTCACACCCGGATTTGAGGAATATTAGTCGTAAACTCTGTAGAACACCTGGACAATCAAGCAAATAAATCTTCACAGCAGCTGAGTTTCAACAATAACAAGGAATACAAATCTTCAGACAATCGCGTGTGTGAACGTTCCGCTTACTAAGCGTCCCTTTGCATTACGACACAAAGATTTGAGAATGGAATGACCAGAGAAATATATGACGATGAATATAAGTAAGTTTTTTTTACTAATGAGACCCAAGCAACCTTTGATAACCTTGATGGCTAGGCAAAAAGATAGCTTTATTCCGCAAATGAGAGTCACTATGATTTGAGACGAAAACAAAATGGCGGGGAATCAGATATGGGTTGGTATCATTGGATATAGAAGGAGTAAAAATGTGTCTGCTGCTTATTGCAGACTCTTAAAATGATGTCTGATACCTTGACTAGATGACATACATCTTTCTTTACCAATAAAATGTGTTTTTTATGCATGACGATGCTCCTTCTTACTCTGGCGATGCCATTCAAGCATTCTTAAACTCATTGGTCATAAAAGTTACAAAGTTGATGGTCTTGCCTCCATGCTCATCAGATGTAAACTCAATAGAAAACTTTTGATCTTTAAACAAACGAGATGTATATCCCAAAGGAGGTTCAGTCGAGTCTCTAATGGACATATAGTAGGTCATTACTACTATAGTAATATCCGTCCTACCAGCCACTATTATACAATTGACTCATCTAGTCAATAAAACCTTTTTGAAGTTATAAACGT
>OY744530.1:57909538-57929538 GCA_963556195.1 Sepiola atlantica
ATAAGGTGTGAACCTGGTTCACAGATACACTTTGTATGTGTAAGGATTACACCACGATGGATTGCCACGTAATAAGGGATAAACTATGTCCATTTACACTGGAAATGGCGAGTATAAACATCTAAACATTCGCGAGCACTGAACGAGTCGGAGCGTCGCACAAACGTTTTTAGATAAATGTTTATCCTTAATCCTTTCGACAGAACTCAACTTTTAATTTTAAAGGGGCTTATAATAATATTACATTACACACCTAGTCCCATTAGGCCACGATATATAATACAATATATATATATATATATATATATATATATATATATATATATATATATATATATATATATATATATATTATTCGTACATGAAAATAAACCATGGGACACGTGTTTCTAGCTCACAGCCGTCATCAACATTGGTAACTTAAACAATGACTGGACCTTCGATATTGATGTGTAGAATTAAGCGTTTTACCTCAAAACAGGACGATTTGCCTGCAAATATATACGGTCTTTATAACCTAAATATTTAATGTATTTTTATGTAATTGGTTTGATTAGCAATGGTAGCGTTTGGTTACTTTACTTAGTACTATTTCGATTGTTCACTTCTTAAGTGATACAAATTAATGCATGATATTGCATTATTAATCGCGCTTAACTTTGTCGTTTAAGATAATTACATGAAATACATAAAAAGCATTATATATATATATATATATATATATATATATATATATATATATATATTTCTTTTGTCAAAAAAAAATATTTATGAATATTATTAGCAGGATATCAGAGGTGATACTACCCTAGATATCGATCAAAATCCTAAGACAATAGTGAATGCTCAATATTTCAAATTAAGCATAAACAATTTCATGACATATCTAAGGAATATATGTAAAATACAAATAAAATTATTATTCAAAATTGAACATAGAATTGTGTTATATATATACATTGGGCGCGTTTTAAGTTCTTATATCCAGACATTTCAAAGTAATAAATTTGTCATCAGATGGAAACTATTTATGCATAACTAAAAAGAGGTTTCATATTGTTATTTGAAAAAAAAATGGCTTTACCCGTTAAGCGGTCATCAGCGTGTTCACTGATTTTTGTTTGTATGAAGCAACATTATCTTTTTACTTATTCCACTCGCAATATAAAGTCATGTTATTAAGTTTAACTCATTTTAGTTATTCATAAGATGGTTGCCTCTGATTGGAAGCCTTAGAACTCGTGTAATAAACATATAAAATAAAAAAATTCCATTTTCAATTTAGAATAATAATTTTGTTTTATTTTTATGTATATTGTTTATAAATGTTCTAAGTGTATGTATATTGGGAAAAAGAAAGCGAAATTCCGTACAGTTGACACTTATTTTGGAGACTGAGTGCTCAGTATTATTTTTGAAATATCTATCCCTATATTAATATGTGTATAAATGTGCGTGCATGATTCGTTCTATGTGTATGTGAAAGTATGTAAGCTCAAACCGATCTCTGCGTGGGTAGGTTCAGTCAACCGGTTCACGGACTGGTATTTTCATCATTTAAAGAAAAGAACAAATCTCATTATACTTACTTTTCCTTCAATACCATGTAATGAAAACAGACAGTAATTAATCCAAATTACTTGTATGAGATTCTCCATGCTCTAATTATGTAGTTTAGCAACGAATACTTATTGAGAATAGGATTAATTTACACTCGGTTAAACACGGTGGAACACAGCATTTGCAAAAGTAGCAAACCCTATTTTATTGGGCGCGTCTGTAGTAAGACGTTATTTGGAATCAAATAGTTAACACATAGCTGATATTGAGCGGACAATGGAGTTAAAAGTAACTTTTATTGACCATTCCGATAAAAGAAAAATAAATTATTCGACAAAGTAAAGAAACATGAATATCTTCTTCTTCTTTTTCTTTTTCTTCTTCTTATTCTTATTCTTATTATTTTTGTTCTTATTCTTATTCTAGTAGTCGTATTACCCTTATTTTTTCTGTTTTGCCAGCCAATCTTTATTGCATTCTATTTTATAAAGACCTATCCAAATTTGTTACTATAATAATGTCACTATTAAAAGGTCGACTTTTCCATTTCTTAATTTTTAGTTTTATTGTTTTCTTCAGTTTCTTTCTTCTTCCTCTTTTTCTCCTCGTATTACTACTACTACTTGATTTTTTTTATATTATCCTATTCTCTTCTTCTTCCTCTACGTTGACTTTTCTTCTTCTCTTTTCCTGAAACATTTGATATATACTCATTTACATATAAAGACATAAGTTCTAAAATTGTGGCAGGCTATTTGTTTTTTTTTAAGTTTCCACATACACGAAATGCTACAATTTACCATTCTAATTATTATTTATTTTATATTATTATAACAAAAATGTTAGTAATCGCTAACTAATGAAATACAAGTGGTTCTTAACTGGAGTCTGAGTAGTAAGACGTGACCCAATGTTTCCAGTACGACCCAATTCTTTCAATAAGATTGCAAACCACTTTTAGTTTTACAAATGGTGGTGTACATTGATGTTTCGTTTATTTTGAATTATAATCAGCCGACTCAGGATTCCTGTAATTTCATCGAACTTATAGAGGAGGTCTCGATGATGTTCTTTCAACTCAGTCTTTCCATCCTCTTTAATTCTTCACCGCAATGTCCTGTGGTACCAACCGATGCAAATGTAACTACTTTTTATGGGGGCCGGGATCAGATCATGTGTTATTTCTATCTACCATGCCAGTGTCAGTTCTCTTGGATGGATGTAAAGTGTTTCTCTATTTCTAGTTGTGTGTGCGCACTGTTCTTATTTTGAAGTACACATGTGATGGGTCGATGCCAAATGTCAAAATGTGGTTAGCATCTCAATTCTGTAATATTTCAGTTGTGTTCATCAGTTCTCTACTTTCTCAATTGTGATAATCCTCCCGTTAAGTGTTGAATTACTTTTAGTCGTTTATTGTGAGATTTCAGTATTGCTCCTAGTGCTACTACTATTACTGGTGTCACGGTGGTGTTCTCTTATGTTCCATATTACTTTCAACCCCCTTTCAATTTCTCTGTATATTCTTAGTATTTATGTTTCCTCTCGCTAAAGGCTGTGACCCTAGTCTAGGTTGAAATATTTGTGTTCTGTTCAAGAGAAAGAGTATGAAAGGGCTGCTAACCTTGTAACAACAATTTAGTGAAATTACGACGCCATGTGTACGCCTATATATGAGCACGTTATATGCCTTACTAAGTTCAATATCTTCTTGTTTGTGCGCAATGCGCTGTTTTACCATTCATGAAAATATAATTGTTCTGAACGTATGTGTTTTTATATTTTTCCCATATCCATCCATGTATTTCTATGACTTACATAATTGCCCTATTAGCTACCATTATAACCGTTCATGCTATTTAACATTAAATACATGGCTTCTAACAAAAAATGGAATTCTAATTTTATCTTATGCATACTTGGTGTTGTGTAAACAAATAGTACTCTTAGTGTTAGTAAACACAAACAGATAGTTCTTTTAGTGTTTTATTTTTAATTATTTCGTATTCCCTCGTGTACTATTATTTTCAAGGTTATTTTAGTTTACTGCTCTTTAGTTTGAAGTTTTAGTTTTAGATTTAAGTTTAGGCTGCCCTGCACATGTGAAGTGTCCATTAGAGGCAATGCACAGTTGTTGGTTTTAAGTTTCTCTTCAGCCTAATAATCTAGTTGAAGTGTAATAAGGTCACCGTGGATCAAGCAGCGTATACGAATCCGTAGATGTGATAAGTGAGGGGTTACCTTAATTGCTGTTGAACATTTTCGGAATATCTTGTAGTTCTTACCGATGTGTAAGAGAGCATTTTTCATCATAGAGAAACAGTTTTCGCGTAAACTCTGGCATTTTTTTCTTGAACAATTGCAGTCCTTATCTATTCTATTTCCCGCCACAGAAGCTTCAGCGTTTACCAGCTGTTTTATTTTGTGATGTGGGATTCGGTAATATTTCGATTTTACAGGGGCGTTGTTGTAATGATGTTGTTTGGTAGAAGCTGATTTAGTAGAGTCAACAATTGCAATACACAGAGATAGCACACCTTTTTCTACAGCGTAGAACTTGATCCTATTATTTGCGTGAATAGCAATGGGGTATCTTCACACATTTTATAGTTACTTGATCTGGGTGAAATTTATAATTGACTACGTATTTTTTAGCAATCTAAAACGAAATAAAACAAAATCATCATTGATCCTAGCTTAGAGATTATATATATATATATATATATATATATATATATATATATATATATATATATATATATATATACATCCTTATTTACTTATTAATTTTATTCAATATTCATTTATTAATTCATGATTTTTTTAAATCATTAAATGCAGATAGGGTGTTCGTACCGGTATTAAATGTCGTTTCATTTATAGTGGGTTGGAGTGATATTATGTGCAGGGCTTCGATGTCTTTTAGTTGGTTTTTGCAATTATGTTGATGTATGATTTTGGTGTTGGTTGTTAACATTTTTCTTAATTCTGTTGATTTTATGTATTTTGGGGTCAGGTGATGTGTCGCTGGCATCAATTAGGTGGTACGTAAAACGGTTGTAGTCGTCTGTACTGTGTTTCTCTGTTTGGGTGTTAAGAAAACATTCCTCGAATGGGCATTGAAACAAATACAGTACTTTTGTTTGGCATAGGGGTGAGTTAGTAGTCTTATTGTTTTTGATTATTAGGTTAGAGGTTTAAAATTTTGTGTAGTAAATTATTAGTTTGATTTGATGTTGTTGTTCGGTATTTTAGAGTATCGATGTATGTTCGTATAGCTTTTTCATCGTTCGTAGTTAGACCACAGTTGGTGTTCATAGTATAAAAAAGCATAAATAAATAAAATAAATAAATAAATGAATGAATAAAGATGTATTATATATATATATATATATATATATATATGTATATATATATATATATATATATATATATGCATATGTAAATGAATACGTATATGGATGACAATATGAAAACGATAAAAAAGCTGATACGAACGATAAGACACACACTCCCGATGAGAAAGATCGAAAGCGCTCGATGGATGCCCGATTATACAATGCCTTGTGCTACACTATACAAATTAGAAGCTGAGAACCGAAAACTCGCTCGCCGTGTCAAATTTTTCATTCTTTCGCATGTTGATATAAGCATTGACATTTAACTTATTCGCTGACAGTTAATTATTCGTTTCACGACTCATCAGTTCAGCAAAACGTAACATATCCTAAACCCGAGATTCGAAACTCAGACGTAAATCACTACCACACTTAGCATGTGCGTACGTTTTTTATCATATGTGTCAACGCTCCTCTTTTTTAGTTAAAAAATGATATCGAGTTTAAATGAACTTATTTTATTTATTCTAAAATGCTGATAATCAAAAGTCTCAATTCTTTTTTCGGAAAACGTTTCCATTATGCTGAGTGAGAACCATTGTTTCATGTTTGTATTTGAGTCACATACACATACGTATTTATTTATTCCTTACTCTCTCACTTTAGACAAATTTGACATCTCTCTGAGACAGAATAGTTTCAATAGGGTTAACATGATTCGATGAAGTCAGTAAATCATGTTTGTTTGTTTTTTTTTATTTTATTACCTGTTAATTTGATCTTTTGTTTGTCAAATATAGTTCTGCACTTAAACAAACAATGAAACACACTAAAGACAGGAGCCAGTCTCTTGTGACCGTTGCTATGATGCTAGAGGGGCGACAATATTTGCGCTCACTGAACTGTAATTCTAATAAGTGTAAACGTTTGCTACGTGTAAAGGGCTCTATTAACACTTTTATTATTCTGATTGTCACTTACGATACCCTCCCTCCTTCTTTATCTCTCTCATTCTTGTATTCTCTCTATCTCTATCTCTCTCTATCCGAACCTACGTCACATTTCTCCACTTTAAACCGCCCAAAAAACTTGCGTATTAATTAATGCCTGAAGAAATATGACGGCACATAAAACAAACAAGTATAAAAAACGACAAGAAGATAAATATTTTATGTTAATATTAATTATCATAGTACTATTTCGGTCTACTTGAATCACCCCTTATCATAGCGAAGAGCCACTCGAGGATAAAGGGTAATGAGGCGGGAATGATTGCCAGCACAAAGATGAGAAACAACTATAGGTTTACTAACATTGAACAATGGAATTAACTGAGTTTGATTAATTTGTTGACATTTGATTTAAAGACGACCAATCAAAATGCCGTTGACACACCGGTTTTCGTGAGATTACTGAAGGTAAGCATAGTTTAGCCTTGTAAGTACCAGATGGGTGATTATATTAGAATATCAGATGCTGTATGTCGAAACCTCTCTCACAGAACTGCAATAACCTAACATCGCCACTTCTCCTGTGGAAGATATAGATGCAACTGATGACAATTTGTTTATTTGATATTGTCTTGAAACTTCCGCCTTCGGATAAAAGCCCGTTCCGCCTGCTTATGTTGAATACCGTTGTGCTAAGTTAAAACTGCTAGGAAGAAGTCCCACAGATTGAAATTCCTGAAAATGAAAATGTGTCCATAAAAATTGTCATAGGAGGACGGACATTTTTTAATTTATTTTGGTAGAAAGTAACGGACGTACAATGTTGGAACCTAGGAATATAGCTCGCTAGAATTCATCACATACTGTTTTTTTACTTGAACAGGTTAAACACAATTTTAAAGTAACGCTTAATTATTTAAAAATGTATTCATAAGGCTAAATAAATAAATATAAATATTAAAGTAGTCATGTAATTTCGATCCAAGCAATGGCGGTACAATGTGACGTCAATGTGACGTCAGCACCGGTCTTAATATAGAAAGCTGACCGTGTCTTACTAAGACCGGCATATTGTAATTTGTGTTCTTACTAATAAAAAAGCACAATAGGAGGTTCACTTGAGAAAAAGAATCGATATTCTTTAGCAACCCCTACTCTCCTCAATGGTTCACCTCGGAATGTGCAGCTGCCATTTCTGAGAGGCAACAAGCATTCCGTAAATTCGGCCGCCATAAGTCAGCTACTAATAGACATAAATTTATATAGTCAAGAAATAATGTTAAGGCCGTGATAGGCGAAGCGAAGAGAAGGTATAATGAGTTAACAAAAAACACATACAGTCACAGAAACTAGGTACTCGTGATTTCTGGGAAAACTACAATAATGTAGGGAGTAATGGTCAATCAACGATTCCCCCACTATCAAACCACAATGATGTCGTCTGCACGGCCACTGATAAAGCTGAACTACTTGCCTAGCGTTTTGCTTCTAACTCTACTTTTGACTCAGAAAACCACCCCTCCCCAAATTCCCTTTGCGGATCGAAGCCACACTTGATAATTTGGTCATCACCTCATCCCAGGTCAGTGACATCATAAAACACCTTGACACCTCCAGAACTTGTGGGCCTGATCTTATACCTGTAATAGTAATAAAGAAATGCTCTGCTGAACTTGCCCCTGTCCTCTCCAAACTCTACAATAAATGCCTAGCTGAATCTTGCTTCCCCGATAGCTGGAAAATTGCCTCTGTGGTACCAGTCTACAAGAGTTCTGGGAATAAAACCAATCCTCAGAACTACCGCTCAATCAGTCTACTGCCGATCTTTGCTAAAATCTTTGAATCCTTAATCAATCTAGCGATAGTACGGCACTTAGTTGATGCTAAACTTCTATCTGACCGCCAGTATGGATTTAGACAAGCACGATCTACTGCAGACATCCTAACGGTCATCTCTGAACGCATGTATCATACACTCGACAAGGCATGAGAAGCTAGGCCAGTAGCGCTTTTACAAGGTATAACATAAAGGGCTTCTCCTTAAAATACGCTCATACTGTATAACTAGGCAATTACTTGATATAATTAGATCCTTCCTAAACAAAAGAAAAATCCAGGTTGTCCTCGATGGCCGTTCATCTAAGCAACATGACATAAATGTTGGTGTACCCCAGCAACCTATCCTTGGACCTTTGTTGTTCCTGATCTATATAAACGATCTCCATGATGTCATAGAGTCTGAGATTGGTTTATTTGCTGACGACACCACGCTTTACTCTCGCCATGTTGGCAAAACCGACGCGATCATATCCGAGGCATTGACTGAATCTTTTAAAAATGACCTCCAGGCTGTAATGGATTGGGGTCATAAATGGTTGGTAACTTTTAATGCCGCAAAGACAAAGCTCCTTTCCTTCAATGACTACAAGAAACCTCTCCAACCACCGATTGTCATGGCAAATAACACCCTACCTGAGAGTTCATCATTCAAACTCCTCGGCCTAACCTTCACAGGTAACATGAATTGGAACACATACATTGAAGACATTGCCAAGGCTGCCGCAAAGAAGGTTGGCTCCCTCTACATTGCTAGTAAACTCCTCATACCTGACATTATCCTGTATCTCTTCAAAGCAACCATCCGCTCATGCATGGAGTATTGTTGTCACATTTGGGGTGGTGCATCATCTACTAGTCTCTCCCTCCTTGACAAGGTCCAAAAAAGAGTAGCCAACCTAATAGGTCCCTCACTGTCAGTCAAGCTCCAGTCCCTGTCCCATCGCCGCAATGTAGCATCCTTGTGATTGTTTTACAAGTACTTCAATGGATTATGCTCCGATGAATTGGCTACTCTGGTACCCCCACGACGTAAATTCACTAGACTAACTCGACAATCAACTAAATCTCATTCATTCATGCCGGAGAGCTGTCTACTTAAATAGCTTATTTCCTTGTGCTGCTGGTCTCTGGAATTCCCTCCCTGCCCCATGTTTCCCCGACAGTACTGAGATGCAGCAATTTAAAACTAATGTAAACAGACATATCGCTGTGCAGATCCCAATTTAGGTTGACCCCCCCCCCCCCCAAAAAAAAAACATTCTCCTCTTTTCTGTTTTCTCAGTAGTCCCTAACGTCTACAGTGACGTTCTGCCTTGTTTGGGGTGAACTATGTTAAAAAGAAATTATGTATTTATGGGTGTTTTCTTTGTTAATAATATTAAAATTGCGATATAATTTTAAAACAATAAATCGAATAATCGTTTTATAACAACTTATTTTTTATGGGAATTTAGAACGCTGATAACGTACATCATTAAATTTGTTGTTGATTATATTTGTTTAGTTTTAATCTTCAAATCATTATTAAAATTGCTTCTTACATTAACAAAAAATAATGCGTCAAACAACGACTGTAATGAATACAATGTGTTGTTCGTTAAAAATCTTTATAAGGAAACATATTTGAATTAAATGAAACTCATTACTATTTCCCACTTTCACAATAAAAATGAAAATTATGAAGTGTGTTACTTTTTTATCGCAAAGAACAAGAAAACAAAATACTATTGTTCGGCCTTAGTAAGCTAGAGTACTGTTTTAGGATTAACACCGGTCTGATTTTAAAAAAAAAAGAACCTTTCATTTAATACACGGGGTAGACTGCTCTCTTCTTTTAAGCCCTAACTGTCAGTAAGAATGTTTTATACTTCGTACTTATTGCCCCAGGGTCATTCAAATTCAGCGGCAGTCTTCTTACATTTAGAGGCTTAATGCTTATTTCGGTCGGTATTAATAATACAATTACACATTACATATGACTTCTACCCGGTCATGTCTGACGAAATGAAAGCAAGCTACCTCCGTTGATTAAACTAAGAGTGCAGTTCGAAATTCCGTACATATTCATGAGTTCCACGCACGGATTCCCTAGTTTGACAAAATGCACTTGAAGAAGATCGGAGGTGACATGGTCCGAAACGTTGTGAGGTGTTCTTACTTGATAGGAAGTGTGAGCAAGTGCATTAATTCTGCGGATAACACAAAAAATATAACAACACAATGGGGAATTGTGATGGTAACAGAAAGCTAACGTTTAATTCACACATTTTTCTTTGCTTGCATATGTTTTGCTTATACTTCAAATTTTTATATCTGTTTAATATTCTTCATTCTTGCCTGCAAATATCAGCTCAAAAGATTAAATCTATTCTCACTTGAACAACGGGAGATGCGAAAAGACTTGATTCTAACGTACAATATCACAAACAGGCATGTAACTATTCGCAGTGTTTTTCACATTAGATCTGCGAGCATCAGCAGAGGATTAACCACTGTCACTTTCGGCTCAATCGAAGATGTCAGTAGTCTCTGTCCGTGTTTCTGTTCCATATCACAACCTGTCCGAGATGGTTGTGACGATAACAAGTTTAACGCGACCTCTAACAAACATCAAAACTGTATGTGGATGTAAATAGCCTCCACCTGTCTGTTTGCATTACCTGTTGCACATTGCTATTTTTTGACAAATAAATTTGATTAAATATCATTTGATATGATTTCCTGAAAGTTTTGGATCCAAATTTCATTCAAAAAGTAGAATGCAGATACTTTGATAGAAATGCACGTATTTAAGTCAGGTTGATATTTGAGAAGTACAGTTTTTGATAATGAAAATATAATAATTCCAGTTATTTTTTCGAAAGAAAATCAAAGTGGAATAAATAGTGTTTAAGTAAATTTTTGAGGTTTTTGATGAGAAAAATAACAATACCTTCAACGATTTCAATTATAAATCTTCACAATTGTAATTCAAAAAACAAACTAGACAAATATAACCATTTAAGTCAGTGTTTCAAAACTTAAATTTTACGATAAAGAAAATGACTTCATTTCTTTTACATATTTTTACAAATTATATATACGATTATGATCATAAATATACCACTAATTATTTCGATAATTCAATGTTGCTCTGATAATGACGTTTAACTTCTTCATAGTGGTGGACCCTTACCATTTTAGCTTTCGGGAGTGTAGAGCAAACTTTTAGTTAACATACTCCCAGGTCCGCTCTGACCCGAAATTTCATAACGTGTCAGAGTCCTTATTTATTGATTGAATTGAATATCTCGTGAGAAGAACAGGAAACTGTGACCAGATAAAAAAAATGCAAGTTATCATTATATGAAAATAGTAAAAACTTGAAAGAAAAATGTTAATAATTACATTCGATCTTAAATTACTCTAAATCGGTGTATATGCCGACTTAAAAGAATGACATGTAACGCTAGAAATAGATGAACACATTGTGTTAGTTTTGTAATTAAATATACCGATAGACTGATTTATATTGAAGGATAAAAAAATGTATGTTTTTGGCGCAAATAAATATAAGGCTTATAAAAGAAACCAAAGCATTTAGACATTATTTTTAGGAAAATAAATATAGAAATGAAAAAATTGTACATAACCATTTTATGTTTTTTGTACAAGTTTAATAGCACGCTAACCATTACAGTGTGTTCAACTCTCAAAACAACATCCATTACAAATGAAATATATTGTAACGATTTTCATTGTGCTTAAAATTAAAAAGTAAAAGTAACGGGCGTAATGTAATAACTTCGTTTGGTATTTTTATTTAAGGTGAAAAATTGAACCATAATAAAATAAATATAAATATTTCATTTAGTTGTTTAACGTTAATAACATTTGTTCAAGCATTGTGTTTATTTTTGAAAGCAAGTGTAACGCTGATGAAATAAAAATAACTAATAAAGCGATTGTTTCTTTAGTGTAAAACATACCTATTACGTTAAGAAAAATACTATTTAGTGTCATTCTACAACACGCAGTTGTAATAAGATAAAAGTTACGATGACAATTAGTTGTATTTCGAAAGTGAAATACAGAAAAGTTGTCTGTAAGTGTGTCGCGACATAGCAGAGAAACGATAAGAGTCGAAATTACCGCATATTTTTTAACTAGCACCTTATCGATGTCAGAGGTTATATAAGCTGTTATTAAAAATTAGTTAATACAAATCAATAATATGAAAATAAAATCAGAAATAACTGTTCAGACAGGTTATCGTGTATTGTACCATTGGACAAACGAACAATATACTTATAATAATCGTTAATTGTTTTCACGTGAAATCATCGTAGATATTTGATGGACTACTTTTCTTTAAAGAGAATTAATTTATCCTTCTTTCATTCAAAGGGATAACAAGATTGCATTACACTATTTAAAAAAGTGTTCAGTAAAATGTGTATATTCACTTTTAAAAATGTATTCTAGACAATCAGAATATTTGAGAGTTACTGATTTTTACGACAATTTTTTTAAGTAGGTTAACAATACACATATTTTGTTTTATCGGTGGCCGTGTGGATAATCGTTTGCCTTCCGTTAAAATATTTATGAAAGTTCAGATTTTAGAATATAAACACTTTTCTGCCGTAACATTAGTTATTTCTTCGCCGATACCGATAATCGTCATAACCCTGAATAATGTTTTTTTAACAGAAATAGGATGACAACAATTGAATGGATGTACTTAACTTCTAATCTTGGCTATACAATCCAAGAACTATTAAGAAACCCGGCATAAACGGGTACTTCAAATAGTACTTAATAAATGATTTTTAGAGGAAACAAAAGCTTATGAACAATTAGTTTGTTTTCTTCAAAAACATGTAACACTTATTGAAATACATATTCTGTAAGTGCATTTAGAAAACGATATGTAATGCTATATAAATACACACACTTAACTCCAGGTTTAATGTCTACCTATATAAGGGTCAGTTATGTCCTAAGATTGGGTATTGCTGCCATATTGGACGAGATGAACCCAGAAATCTAGTGGAAATATTTTCAAAGAAGATACATTGCTTCTCTCTCTCTCTCTCTCTCTTTCTATCTTTCTTTCTCCCCCCTCCCTCTAAAATCTATCGTTTTACATGAAATATGTTTGACTGAGCTCCAATCTCTGGTTCCTCCTTGTAAGACATTCACAGTGTGAACTCGTCTTTTATCACAACGAAAAAGAAGACATATCTCTACCCCATGTAATTAGCACTAGAGGTAATTTCTATGGATAGAGCTTCTTTACCTTATGATGAATACATTATCCATGAACTGCTTCAATGTAGACTACAACAGAGTTGTTTTCAAATGTAATGTCATCAGGTAATTGTCGTGAACAATCTCATAAGGGGTATGGTAAAGATTAGGTATTAATTTCAGTTCCGTTCGCTGCTTTATGGACAGGCAGACGATGTAAATGCAGAAAATGCCAACGAATTCCACCGTAACTTAACGTTATCTGAGAAGATAATCAACAAATAGTATTCTCAGATGACGTGAAGTCATGGTGGAACGCGTGAACTATTTTTAATATATTTTATGATAAACTGTTTTTGTAAAAAAGAAGATAATGTGTAAAAAAAAACAACATTTCCGATTTATTTAGGTATTTGTAAAAGAAAATTACTTCTGCAGTTTACGGACCGTGCTGAAATAATAGCGTTATTATTTAGCAACCCATTTTTAATATGGACTACTTTGTTGATCATTCTGCAGTTCTACCTAACAATTAAATAAACAAAAGATACAGTAAACATTCAATTATAAACGTTTGATTTTCTAGTGTGAATTAGAATGAGAAACACTTTTATCATTGATATTGTTTTCCGTCTGCGAAGCAGAACCGGAACATATTTTAAATATATATTTTACCATAACCATCAAATGTAATCAAACTTAGTTTTTTGGATAGGTCAATTTCGGCGGACAATCGTTCAATTCCACTGACTCTTATTCTCGAGTGATTTGGCCTCAATAAGCTACAGTAAAACACTATTTCTTTTCGCCTTGTTTTTAATATCCAGGTAAAAATTGATAAATGCATATATAGGGTGGGCAAAAATAAGGGTCCTATTTTTAAAAATTCATAACTTTTTTATTTATTGATTTAAAAAATTTTTTTTTTTTAGAATAAGTAAAGGACCCCTTCCGAAGCAAACATGAGCCGTATTAGCCCTAAGGAACGTACCCTCATTTAGAAAACATTATTTTTGCTTAAAAAACTCAAAACAGTGTAAAAAACAATACTTTAGTTTTTGTAAGTTTTAAGAAGTGTTTTTCGGCTAAAATTTGTTTTGTTTATTTCAAAAAATCTCGGAAGGGTCAGTCTACACACACATAAAGTTTGGTGAGTTTAACTTTTATTTTGTGGAAGTTATTCAAATTCAAGTTATTCAAATTTAAAGATAGGACACTTTTTTTGGCCCACCCTGTATATAATTGTTCTAGTCACTGTTTCTTTGAGAGCCTCGGCACATTATGAAAACATATATAAGTTTAGTTTTGTCAAAATGATAATATTTCAGTTTTTAAAAATTAAAATAAACATTTTAGTAATTTTTTAAAACCAAATATCACAAATATAAAATGTAATCAACTATAATGTAAGTTTATTTAACACTGCCAACGTAAGGCTAATGAATAAATATTACTAATTACGTAAGTTTTATATTTGATAAAATAAAATGTAACGATAATGAAATAAATATACACATACATATGTTTTTTTTTATCTGAAGAAAATGTAACACTAAAAGAAAAATAACAACCAAGTTTCTTTCAAAAAAAATCATATGGTGCAAGAGAAATAACTAGCAATTAGAACAAAATGTAACGCTACGTAAATAAATGTTAATTTAGCAATTTCTTGTGATTCCACAGTAAAATTTTACGGTAAACAACTGTAAATATTTTAGAATTTATTTAAATATATGAGAAACGCTTAGGGAACAATCTGTTTTTTTTTCAGCATGAGAGGTGAAGATGGCAAAGTGGTTAACGACACGATCTGACAACCTGGGGGTGCTTAATTCGGAACTAGTGGTTCCACAGTAACACCTTCACTTAGGACGTCGGTAACTTTCACCTGGTTCCTCCTGTAAGTATCCGATGTATTTCTAGAAATAATTCTTACTAGAAATATATCGAGGAGCCCAAGGCGAACAATATAGTCATCTTATTCATAAGAAATGAATAAATAAATGTTCCAAAATGTTAACATTTATGGAAATACTTATATCTATTTAAGTTAGTGAGTGTTCAAAAAGACATTTACGTTTTATAAACCGATTTAACAATTGCAGTTCTAAGTGTTACACATTTGAATGTAAAACACTTTAATCGATGTGTTTTTTTCGTCAACGTTACTTCTAAGACAAGAACAACAATATAGAAATAAATGAATCGAATCAATGAAAATGTTTTCATTTTTTTTAAAGAACATTTACACATGTAAACATTTCAGTAATTTGTTTAACAAAGAAATATAACGTAAATAAAATCGAGTAAACTGTGTTATTATCAACAACACAGAATAAAATTGGCATAAATATAAGAAATTAAGTGAGCCAACATTTTAAGAGAATTAAATCCAATGATTCATATGAATATTTAACTAAGTTTTCGCAGGTGGAAATGTAACGCTAATGAAACAAATGTAACGATTTATGTGTTCTTCCCAAGACTAAATAGTTAGTTCTTTTCGAAAATACATCTAACGTTCAAGAAATATACATATTTTATTATGTTGTTTTTTAAGTACTCTTTCGCAAACAATTAGTATCTTACCTACTAAAAATGTAACGCTTAAGACATAAATGTAAGATTTAGTTTTGTTTCCAAGAGGAAATGTAACGTTCAGACTATATACACATGTTAGTATTTGATATATAAGGAAAGTAACGCTTAGAAAGCAATAATACTTTTTGTATTCAAAAAAATTAAATCTACCGCTAAAAAAATAAATGTAGCAACTAAGTTTTGTTTTAAAATAGACATGTAATATTAACAAAATCTACACATTTTCTTATTTGTTTTTTTTCAGGGAAAGTAACGCTTAGAAAACAATTAGTCTTCTTTAAATGAAATGTTACGCTTAAGAAATACATGTAACAATTTAGTTTTGTTTCCAAGAGAGACTGGTAACGCTCAGAAAATGTATACATTTTATTATTAGTTTTTTAAACGGAAAGTACTGACTAGAAAAGAATTAATGCGTTTCTTTCACAAAACATGTGATATTAATGTAACTAATTCACAGTTACATATGTTTTGCAATGAAATGTAACGTTAAATCAATAGACGTAACTATTCCATTTTTAATTATTCTTAATAAAAAGCTAACCATAAATTAGCAATAAATGTATCGATTTATTTTTAATGACAAGTAACGTTCTAGAACTGTACGCATGTTATTATTTCTTAAACATGAAGTAACACTTAGAAAGGACAATGAGTGTATTTTCTTCCAAAAAGAAAATGTAATTTTAAAGTCATTTTTTTGCGAGCTTCTAACACATAATGACAATCTAAGCATGAAATAGATACAAATGTTTAACAGAAAATTAAAAATTGGAGAGTTTTAACTAACGTCACGTTACTTATTCTGCGTCGTTCATTCCCTAACAATTTGAAAACGTCTTCACACGAGTATTAAATCTAACACGATATACAAAAGAGAGAGAAAAAACGAGGAAAGTTCATGTTATTGTTTGCCTTTTGTGGTATATCTGAGGGGAAACACAGCGGATCAGTGAAGCTCGTTTGATGTGGATGCTAAGAGGATATATTATTCTAATAATCTATGCGATATTATTTGTGTTGGTTGGTTTGGTGGGTTTAAAGGTTTTAGCGCGTCTCTAAAGAGTTTTCATTTTTCCCCCAAAAGGCAGAAATAAAAAGTCGCTCGGTTGGTCGTTGCGTTTTACGATATGTCAACCTATCTTTCTCACAGATAAGACGCGACTAGTGTTTCTCTACTATATCGTTATTTTTATGGTAGGTCCTCTACTGAGGGACAACAAATGTCCCTACCGTAAAACATGCACAGAAAAAATCCTTCTAGCTAATACCTCTGAAAATAACATGTTTTCTCCTCTGTTTTACTGTATGCCAACCTATCTTTCTCATAGATAAGACGCGACTAGAGTGGCTCTACTATATCGTTATTTTCATGGTAGGTCCTCTAATGAGCGACACTATATGCCCCTGCCGTAACATATTTAGAGAAAGAATCCCTCTAGCTAATACCTCTGCAAATAACTTTCTTTTTTTCATGGAATTTTTATAAGAAGAGTTTATTTCCAGGAACTCCCATATATAGAACACACAAGGGGGGGGGGTCCATGCTGACAACAATATATGCGTATTCAAGTCCAATGTCAACAAATTTCAAGTCCAATGTGAACACATTCTTTTTGGGGCGTCTTCTTCAATAATCAATTTTTTACCAACTACAACAATCGTTACAAATCCTCTCGATGCTTCTCTGTCAAAACACCTCATCCTCGAATAGCCTTTGAGCTTTGATATGCGGTGACTCGTTAGTCACGTTCAAGCGTCTTTTTCAATAATCGAGTATTGCCCTTTTAACCCATTGTTTTCAATCTTCTAAAAATATAGTTCCACGTCCAATTGATTAATCTTTCTATTTGAGTGGCATTGTGACCTTGATAAGTGGTGGTGTCTCTTTAGTATAAAAAACGCCGTCGTGTTATTTTATGTCCAACAAATAAGTGTGGTTTAAAAGAGTGGGTTGTAGATTAATTTGTTTAACTAGATCGTAACTAAGATTTCGAGTCTGAGTAGACGTGGGAGAATTAGAAAATAAGTGATGGCTTTACACTCGCTAAAGATCCCAAATTGAGTCCTCACAACTGAATGCAGTTTTACTCAGAGGGGTTGTCGGTGGTTTTAGTCGCTTATAAGATAAATAAATAAAATAGGCCGAATAGCCGTATTCAAGTCCAATGACAACAAATACTTGTCGAACCGTCCGCTTACATAATAAAGTCCTGCACTTGTTCACCCATTGTTTCATATCTTCTTACAATATTGTTCAACGTTGAATTGACACTTTAATTAAACCTTATCTTCGAGTGAGCATTAGGTTCGTTAAAGTGGAGCATCATGACGATGAAAAACATGTGTTCGCATTATTTGATGCCGAAGCAGTCCGAGTAGAATTTCGAGTAGTTGTAAATAAACAGTAGCTCGACACTCCAAATATCTAGAGTGGAGGCCTCACAACTGGGTGTAGTTGTATGTCATATTCAGGAGGTTTGCGGAGTCGTTTGAATCGGTCATAAGGTTGGTAAATAAATTAGAGATGAGAAAATGTAGAACGCGATGAAAGACATAATTTAAATTGCGGAGTCGGGGAAAACGCGAACACCTTACCCAAAGCAGTCTCAGGCAATGAAGTGCCATACCCAAGACAAACCAGTAACAGTCAAGTCACTCATCGTGTTAACTAACAACAATAGAATGAATGAAACGCCGATGCTTTAAAGTTCATTTCACTTATTTTCTCTATAATTTATTCATCTCAGGTTCTCATTATTGTTTTATTGTTCATTTAAAATAGTTTACGGAATGAAAAACGTCTATTTTTCTTGGGTTGTATATATAAGAATAAGTATAAATTGCAAGTGAATATCATGTGTATTGCTCATAGGAAGATAGTTACATTAGGAAAATTCTAATTTTCGAAAGCTTAGATAAAAATAAATGTTATTTATTATAGCAGTACCTTGTTATGGCTTTTCAAAAAAAAATTATACATACATATATATATATATATATATATATATATATATATATATATATATATATATATATATGTATATCGAGGCAGCATTTTTTCTTTAAGACACGTATTATTAAAAATAACCGGCAATTTTTTTCTGGTTATTTTAGTATTGATGTCTTCAATAATAATACTAATAAATATTGTTTCATATTTTAATTTTCCCGCCATAATTAATTATAAATCTCACTCCAGGTCTTTACCTGTTTGTCATTATTCCACTGACGATGGACCCAGACGTGTCAGAGAGTACTCTGGACCAACATATACATTACGGCAGTTTCATCAGCCAATTTTCTTCCGAGATTAAGATTTTAATCCGGAAAATTGAAGGGATCAATACTAAAATAACCAACCAAAAATTGTCGATTATTTTTAATAATATACATATATATATATATATATATATATATATATATATATATATAAATTTAAAAAAATATATGTATATATATATATAATGTATATATGTACATATTTCACTCCTAAACTCAGAAACCTATCGGTATGGATTTAGAAGACAGCTACTAAGCGTAAGACTAAGTAATGTGAGCGATATTTAGTGTAATAAAGTGTTAAACGAAGGAGCAAAGAGACAATTGAAAACATTAGTTAAAATTCAGATGGCTCCGATTTTATTTTAGATTTCTTTATCGCAGGCTCTCACTATTTTTTTTACCCATTTGAAATATGTTTTTCATGATAAATTACTTGTAATGATCTCGTCCGAAAGCTAGAAAAGGCTATGGCAAAATATCCGCAGTCCAGGGTGGCGAATCGCATGACCGGTAGTGAATAGTCATATCACTATGCTGATGAGTCCCGATTATTAAGGACAGAACGTATACGTACATAGATGATAAACAATAACTAATATTTATTATATATATATATATATATATATATATATATATATATATATATTATGTACGTAAATCAATTTATACATGTATATAGAATACTTTTTCATAAATATATATGCCCTTTTAAACTGATGATTGCATACAGGGTTAAAATGCTGAAGTCTCTGTGTAGTTTAATTGCCATAAATATATTGCCATAACTTAATACCTGGCTCTTCTCACGTATTGTGAACTGCTGAAGTAAATACTGGAAACCGATACAAGATATACTATATCTCCTTATAAAAGTGTACGGGAATACGTGAAATAATGTATATATATATATATATATATATATATATATATAACTATTTATACATAAATATTATTTTACAAATAAGCTATATACACATGGGTTTCATGGGAAACGATCAATTGTCAGTATATATATATATATATATATATATATATATATATATATATATATATATATATATTGATTAAGAGTTTATTTTATCAGGGGCGTGTATGAAGACCTTTTGGAATTATCTAAAGTATAATTTAAAATATGCTTAAATCGGTCTAGTAACGATCGTCCGCCAAGTAGTCGTTGTGTTTGAATTTTTGGAAC
>OY744530.1:57937038-57949538 GCA_963556195.1 Sepiola atlantica
TATATATATATTTATATAATTATTTGTACAACATATTAAAGTTCAATATATTTGCGCCCTGAATTTAGATCCATTATTATAGTGTTATATATATATATATATATATATATATATATATATATATATATATATATATATATAATAGCGGGCTTAATTTAAAATATCAAATTTAACATTTTCAAGTGTCTTAAGACTGGTAAGGTAAATACCCCAGACATGAATGTTTTGCGCCATATGTGTGTCCTATTACGAACATTAACAAAAGGATATATAAAAAAAGATTAAACCTTATGTGTAGAATTAATATTCTGGTTTTGATCAAAATTCATTACATAGTGTTATTCTTAATAATGTATTAAGAAATTTCCGGCTTAAGCTTAAAACGAAATTGAAATTCAAGAAATCAAGCTTAATTGGTATATAATATAAATCGATCAAATTTAATAAAAATCTGATAGGTTTCGGAATTTTTTAGATGAGGGTTGATAATTTGTACAATTTCGTATGTACTCGGGAGTTCGACAAGGTATACCTGAAGAAGGTCGGGGGTTACATCGGCCGAAATGCGATGATACAACACCCAAAATGAGAACAGTAGTCCGAATATACCAAATTCTACAAAAATCTGATATATTTGTCTTTTCAGATGAGAAATCGTGCGTATATTTTTTTACCCTAATAACACTTTAAATACTCCAAAAACATTAATTTTGTAAAATATTTATTTATTAGCTATTGTCAAAATTTCACAAATAATCGAACGTATCTGAATTTTCTAAGAGGGCTTTCATTCTCTTTTAACTCCTCCGTATCAAACTAAATAACATTTTGTATAGTCCGCATTACGATCCCTAACGCCTAGCAGTTGTGTTCCAAAATTCATGATGATTATTTAATTCATTTAGACGTAATTGTCTACATACAAATCTAAAATGATATATACATATATCTAACTTTGTATATTTATATTTATATATATATATATATATATATATATATATATATATATATATATATATATATATATATTTATGTGTGGGTGGGTGTGCGTGTGTGTATGTGTGTGTATTTGTGTGTGTCTGTAATACTCCAGTTTATGTGTCTATCGACAAAGTGAAATAATCAGAGATTGTTTACTGTGTTTATATAATAGTGCCTAATAATAGATAGAGCTGTTTACTGGTAATAAAGATGTTTATGTATACAAACATAATTTGGCTACAAATGTGCAGACCTGTTTCAGTGCTAGACGTAAAGCGGCTAGACTTCTTCAAGCTACTTACTCAGTACGAAGGCCTTTCCTACACCTATTCGGATGGTCTACCTTTTTACCGTTTCAGTTACTATTCGTTGTCTTTTTACTCGTCTCCTCTGTCATATTTAAATATTACTTACAGCAGTGTTGAACCAGAGGAAGGAAGCTTATATAGTCATCCGCTGACAGCCCGTCATAGCTCTTAACAGACACTTGTGTCCAGCTGAGATAGAACCTACGACCATATACTTGATAATCGACGAATGTAACAATTAAAAAGCTAGACACACTAATTTATGTATTCCTTTATTTAATGTTACTTATTTTAAGCACACAAAGAAAATCACGGCTATTATGAAATGAAAGATATGTTTTCCACTTACAAGCGTATTTTATATCAAGAAACATGCGCAGATTGCCTTTTCTCTATTTATTTTTTTACTAATTCATCACCGCATATCAAGGTTTATTGGAGGATAAGTGTAATAGTGTTTGTCACGTGGACGGTGATATAACACCGTGATGATGGGTGCAATGGTTGAAACTAGGTAGTATTTGGCTATTTAAGAGGGCGGCTCAACAAGACTTTGTTTACATTGGACTTGAAAACGAACATGTTGTAATCAGCTGGAAAGCAGTCCCGCGGTATTGTGTTCTACAGCGGGGCACTTCTAGGAAAGACACTTGGCTCGTGGTTGTAGGTACACAGAGTGAGCACGGGAAATTAATGGTAGTTGTTTTAGTTAGAAGAGTTTTTGTTGTGAATGTTTCAGAAGAGGACTATAGATTGGTGTCCAGTCGAGCCACTAGCAGGATAATAAAGATAGAGCAAAAAAAGACGAGCGACATCTCTTCTGTGAGAAAGGACTGTAGCGAAAAGAAGAACACATCGAAGTCGGTTTTGCACTCCGTCAAGGCAGGAAAGGTGCCCTCATAGGTATCTCAAAAGATGTAGCAACAGTTCTCCATCTAGCATGAATTTATACAGGTAAAGGATTGCATCACGCGTGAGATACCTTCCGGAGCGGTAGCAGTATCCAACCATTTTTCCAGCGATCTTAGCAAAGGAGTTGATGTAAGTCTTCTATTTCAAGTATGATGTGATGGTCAGTCCGAGAAGCTTATCAAAGCAGGTGGCTTCGTCAAGGAGAGATATATACATTTCAATTCGGACAAAGTGAGGGCCCAAGCGTTGCTGGTAAAAGGCATTTTCTCTGTTTATATTTATTCAGAACAAGCAAAGCATTCTATTAGAATAAAACACTATTAAAATTGTAAAATAAACACATCATTCTTTCATCGTTTTGTTTTTAAGTGTTGTTTTTAATTAACCGCCTTTTAATTTATTGTATTCGATTTAAAATCACATATTTTTTTTGCATTTCGTTTAATATTTAGTTTGTATTTCAAATTGATGATAAAAGTAAATATATATATTGCAGGTGATATATTATCCTCTTCGTTGCGTTCGATAATTCTTATCTCGATATATTTTTATACTGATTTTCATCATCTGTCACGTAATCTGATATTAAATCCCTCTACACACACACACACACACACACACACATATATATATATATATATATATATATATATATATATATATATATATTATTTTACAAGAGCTGAGTTAATCAAAGTCTGCCCCCCATAAACCTTGGCTCGTATATTTTAATTAAACAAAATACATATTAAAATATTTCTTAGTTTTAAAAATGATTTATGCTTGATAACAATTCAATTAATGTTGTTCTAATTAGCATTTATTTGCAATTAACAAAACAAGTGAGCTATCCTTTACGAAGTGCCTCTCTGTCATTCTCACCGTGTCTCATTCTATGTTGTTTTATTACAACTCATATTTCATACAGTGTATATTACACTATACCCCGTCACTATCTCTCGCTCACTGTTTATTAATAATTAAAAATTATAAAATAAGAATACAAATAATTGGGCAAATCGATTATACGCGCAAGGAAATATAGCCAGTGGTAGTACAGAGAGAGCGAAGGGAACGGAAAGGAGTGGATACAGCTTGCAGAAAGTGAGTAAGCTTGTATTTGATATTTACTGTTTTTAAATATAACTTGAATTTCAATCTCATTTGTTCTGATTCAAACGATCCAATCTGTGCTTAATGGGCGAGTCAATTTTTAAAACGGTTATATATATATATATATATATATATATATATATATATATATATATATATATATATATATATATAGAGAGAGAGAGAGAGAGAGAGAGAGAAATGGGATACTTAGAAGGCAATACAATGCAGACGTGTGACGGATAGACACTAGTTGGAGCAAATAAGACATGTAATGGTGGAACAAATGAAATAGTTTCACCCTTAATACAATGTATACATACATATATATATTTATTTTTTTTATTTTTTCAAAAACACATATATATCTTTCCACCTACACAATGTTACAATGTTATGTAATACCTGTATCAAGATGGTTTGGTGGAAATTACGTATGATATAATATTTTTTTTAATATTTCGGGAACTCTTCTCTTCTTTAAGAACCGTGCTTAACTCAAGTTCAAGCGTGCACATGAAAAGGCCGGACGATACAGTCTCGCAGAAAATACCGGTTAAATTTTAAATTACAACCAGATTCAATATATATATATATATATATATATATATATATATATATATTTAAGTCAAAGGTAATACAAATATCAACACACACACATCAATAATTAGTTAATTATGCAATTAGTTAATTATCAATGGTATAATGCTATCGAAATATGTTGATAGATATTAGTCTCATATATATGGTTTAGTGAAAATATATGTCTCAAGATAGTAATCATTTGATGTTTCTAATTCGGGAAATAGGTCGCAGAATACTTGAAAACAATCAAAACCGTACTGTTACTGGGGCAACTGTATATAAACAAAACTGACACGATTGGAGATTAAAACATCTCACAAGTTTCTGAGTTAAACCCCTATGACTTTATGTGAAATATTTTAATTACACGTAGCGAAACTCGCGTGACGAAAAGGTCATAGACATCTAGTTTAAAATGAATTCAAATTCATTAATTAATTCGTATTATTATTACATTTCTATGATGTAAAAGACTATTACGTCTCAGTGGAAATAACATTAACATTATGGAGTTATTACCCTGAACTTCTAGAATTAAAGAAAAAACAAATTCAAGTTATAGTTACTTGTATATTATTTATTTATTCTTGTTTACCGTTACAATACATTTAGATTGTGATGAGCACATTAACATAGACTTTTTTAAGTTAGTGATTTTGAACACGAGTTTGTATCACGTGTTGTATATATTTCTTACATCCGTTTTTGAATACACTTTCTGTGTGAACCCATGTATATTCACGTAAATTAAACTGTTTCTTACTCATGTCATGTTTTCTTTGTATATTTCAGATCTAGATCCATTATAAAACAGCGTCCAGAACTGCTAATTCTTGTTTAGAAAGAAACTGATGACGTGACTGCTAAAATACGTACAAAAAATGCATATAACATATATACTGATCGTTTATGTACACATTCACTATACGGCGTGGTTTCATAGTTACAATGCATGCGAATAACACCTTTGCTGCAAGTGAGACATATTTTGCTGAGAAAAACCAAATTACACAAGAGGAGGGAAATATCTCTGATTTAGGATTTGGCAACCCAGAGGTTTTTCACTCTGCAAAAATCGGATGTTAATGCTGAGAGCAAGGTGATTGAGAATAATTTCCTGACAAGATACATAACCCTCTAGACAGTAAGATGGTTGCGCTCATAGATTGTCAGAAGATTACAGTTTTAAGTGAATGCTTGCTGGCCATTATTTCAAGTGATTCCTTCTGCTCTGACTCCATCATTGTTACTTGTTTTTGTTAGTTGTTTGAAGCGTGAGTTGAGATTTTATTTCGAGAGAGAATTGACCCTGCGACCGGTGTCGGAATCAAACGACGAATTTGGACCAGCACAACGAGAGAGCCTAACGTTCATATTAATATAATACATTCATATTTTGCTTTCTTCAACAAAATCATCATCATTACTGTTGTACAAAATTCTGCCTTTCGTTCCAAAATAATTCTACAAAAAGTTTCCAGAAAATGGGAAATTTTCTGATATTCAGACGACAAAGTGATACTGATAAAAACTGTTTTCTTTCTTTTTTACTCAAGGTAAAACATAAAGATATGCTAAGATAGCATAGGTTAGTGGAAATACTTAGATCGTTGTTTTGCTGAAAGTGTAATTTTTTTCTAATAATGCTTCTTTGACGAATCAAATTATATTGTCCTGTTTTCGGTATCATTTATCTAGTATGATATTAACTAGGCAAGAGTATTCGAACTGACTACCCTTAGATTGAGCGTGGACTTTTATAAAGTTTCAAGGGTGATTGGAATGATCTGAAATCAAGCTATGTGACCTAAGAAAAACTGCTACAAAGAATGCCTAGAATTCTTCAAGCAGTAAATAAGTCACGTGGCTGTTGATCTAACGATGGCAAAATAAGAGTTTGCTTTCTAGAGGTAAGTGCAAATAAACGCAATTACATTGCAGTTCACTGTAAAAAAGACAGACATATCTCAGTTAAAGGTATTTTCTATCTACATATTCCTATGTCCCTTAATATAATATACATATATATATATATATATATATATATATATATATATATATATGTGTGTGTGTGTGTGTGTGTGTGTGTGTGTGTGAGAGTGTGTGTGTGCGTGTGTGTGTATATACATATGTATACATATATATCTATACATACATGTGTATATATATATATATATATCTATATAAACAGATATATATATGTATGTATATATATATATATATATATATATATATATATATATATATATATATATGTGTGTGTGTCGGTGTGTGTGTGTATGGTAAAAAATTATTAGCACACAAGATGATGACAAATATGTGTCTTATTATTTGATTCTTAGTTGTCTGGACGATTTTAGAAGGTAGGTAAAACCTAATATCTGTGTTTTCGTTTTTCTTGCTACACTATTATTATTATTATATATATATATATATATATATATATATATAAATATATATATATATATATATATATATATATATATATATATATATATACACTAACCAGTATCGATATCCTTAAAAAGTCACTCTCTATATGTATGCACATATAAATATATATATATATATATATATATATATATATATATAGAGAGAGAGAGAGAGAGAGAGAAAGAGAGAAGCAGACAAAGAGACAGCCAGAGAGATAGACATACATATACATATATTTGTTTATAGGTAGATGGATAGGTATAGCCTGTTCATAGTAGAAACATATCTATCTTAGTCCGAAATATTTTCTGACTACGCTAAATACAATGAGCTATATGGTTGGAAATACGGCTAATACACACACACCCACACACACACACACACACATATATATATATATATATATCTATATCTATATATATATATATATATATATAAAACTCAATGTATGTGTTGATGCGTGTTGTGTGTGTTTTCTCCATATAGAATGAAGTTTAGAGAATCTAAATCAAATTTAAAAGTGTATTTTTATGTAAAATTCACCCGAAAAAACAATGGGAGTGTTCCAGAATCTCTAAGTTCATCACTAACGAGGATCTGGCGGCATAACCCTTTTAAAACTTCAAATATATCGTATTTTAAAAAAATAATATAATACGTATTATATTTTCTGAGGTAGAAAGTTCCCTTATAACGTAAGTGAACTATGTAGACCAGACGTCCTTTAACACTTCAAATATATCTTATTTTGATGAAATTCATATCACATGTATATACTTCTCCGGGGAAGTCATTATAAGTAGTCCCGAACTTCCACGTTACCTTCTATGTGCGTAATATATACGGGCCCCCGCCTCTAAGGGAATCACTGTTTAAAAATAATTCAAATACGTATATCGATTTTTAATAACATTTAAACCATATGTATAAGAAACTAATCCAAATCGTCTTATAATATTTCAGTTTCTTTGGACTATATTAGGAAGCGAAACAGGAGAAGAGATGCATTAAAACAACGAAAGTAAAATGGTGTTATGCTCATAGTTAAAAGTACATAGAAGTGATATTCATTCAATCCCTGACATACTAATGGTGGGTATTCTTCTGTTAACGAAACGGCCCGTAAAATGTACCGAAGTTTTTGTTTTGAAAAGATGATCAGTAAAATTGATAAAATCTTGGTCACTGGAATGTAGCCTAATATTTTTTATTTATAGACGTTCTCTATATTTGCAGACTGGCTTGTTTCCGGTTCTTCTTTCTGGCATAAATCTTAGTCAATTCAACACAGTCGAACTTTTCTTTTGTGTCTATTTTTGATAAGAGGAAGATGTTCCTGAAATATCAAATGATTTTTAATCATCATCCGGACATCATACACAGCTAACACAATACTTGCTGTTCATGTAAGATTGAAAAGAAAAATAAATAAATGGTTGTAAGTCCTCTCCTTCGATTGTTTACTTTTGTTCTTTCCAGCTTCTCATCAATCTGACTCTCTTAATTGCCTTCAACATTCTTTATACAATTATGAGCCGAAGTACCTGTTTATGTATGCACGGTACTTCACTTAGCAAACACATTGTTTACTTCTATCTACATATACCATTTGCAATTTAATAAACTATCAATATATATGTTTACTTTTAATTATAATAAGAATTTGTAAAAATATCATTTATGGTTTTATCCGAATTAAAACAATCTTTAATGACAACATACTACTAAATAAATAATATTAATCCAAATTTAACGTGCGTTTTTTTTTAAGTAAACATCCTAGATATAAAAATAGAACAATCTAATTTTGCTTTTTATTAAAAGCTAAATGATATATTATTGATACAGTGCTATCCAGTTGTGATAGCCTTCTACTCCAATAGCATCTTTCCTAGTGCTGCTGGCCTCTGGAACTGCCTTCCTGCCCCTGTTTCCCCGACAGTACTGACATGCAGAGGTTTAAAATTAATGTAAACATACATTTTGCTGCACAGCTCCTAACTTAGAATGACACCCTAAACCTACTCCCTTATTCTCAGTAGCACATTACGTCCATAGTGGCGTCCTGCCTTGTTTGGGGTGAAATATCATTAACACATTTTTTTTTTAAATATCGAACACTTTCCTCATCCAATATTTGCGATGTAATTTAGTTTCTTTTTCAATAGTAAGGTTGTTTTTTGCAATATATACAAAGTAAGATGCGTGTATATTTTTATATCTATGCTTATATATGTATGTAATTGTTTTTCTCTGAAACGAATTAACCGATTATTATAACTTCTGAACATAGTTCAGAGGCGTAACGGTATGTAATGTAGACTATACGTAGTTTAACTTTGTTTTCATGCAAATGGGGCAGAAGCCTTTGAAAATAAATATCTCTATCGTTTTAATAACTAATTTCGGTGTATATATTATAAAAGCGTAATGATCAAGTTTGATTTATTTATTAGGGGAACAAATGGAGAATAATAATAAACCATGGCAAATAAATATGCCCATTAAAGTTACACGATGTTGCGTGTGATGAACAACGTCGGATAAATCTGATAGATATTTGCATAAATTATGTTATATATTTCTGATCCCTTTCATTTAGGGCGTCAAACAAAAGCATCAAATAACGATATTTCGACGACATTAGAGAGTTAAAAGGAGAATACAATCTGTTGGAAAATATGATAACCAGCGATGCTAAAGATATCGTTTATAAAGAAACAACCACCATAAAAAAGCAATGCTATCGTTTACTAGGGAGCACCCACCATGGACTAACTTGGAAACGAAGTGACAGAAGAGGAATAAAGACGCCAACCTATTTACTGATCTCTTCTCTTTCTTAAAACTGTGTGATTTCAGAAAAGACGTTGCTACGTCATCGTTACCTTTGATGAAAGCTACTCGATACAGCTCTTATCTGTTTTACCTCATTTTTAGACATTCACAGTACGTACTCGTCTTCCATACCACAACGAATAACAACTATTTAAATATTAAAAAAACAGAACCATACGTCTGTGGAACTAAATTCTGCGCTGATGCTTCCTAGCTGAATACAACATAGTCGTTTTAAAGTCCAATGCAAACAAATTCGTGTTAAGCCGGGTTCTTAAATAATAACATTCTGCCCAATTGAAACCATTGTATACTAATAATAAGACTGTAGTCTCACAGCTTACCTGACAAACTCATTAACCCTTATCCTCGAGTGGTGTCCGTGCCTTGATAAGTTGTGACTCATTAGTAAAAATAGATAAGTTTTATACTAAAAACTTTCTAACCTTCGTCAGTCGGAATTTCAATGAATGGCCTTTTTCGCAACGGATTTCCATATGTGAAACACTTTACCGTGCGAATTGTCCATGCTGATTTAAACTTTCCTTGGACTGCTCACCTTCCGAATTCCGTCACTGCTTCCTGTGTGTTTCCCACCGTACAAACATGAATACATTTAAATGTAATGTGAACAAACATCTATCTCCGTAGCTTCTCTCCCAAGACCGCCCTCAAATCTGACTCCTATCACAGTAGCCCCTTACGTTTAGTGGAACCATAATTTGTTTGGGGTAAATAAAATAAAAAATCAATTAAAAATATGGGCGTCTTCCAATGCCAAGAAAGTCTTATCATAGAGCGTCTTATAAGTATCCAAACAAAGTTGATATAATTAATCAATGTTAGTAATCCCATAATACCCCTCATTTATTGGTAAACATTCTTTCCTTCGAGTGGATATTAGCTTTACTCGATTGTGACTACAAAAGTAAAAAATCAAAATCGCTAATCAATTTACAGTCGCTCTTTTCGCTGATTTTTTTCGCAACAACTGATTTAATCGTTACACGAAATAAGCGTTGTCATTGCTAAAAATAACCTGCGATTGAACAACTAACATAGATAGTTAATTGAGACCATACAATTTATTTTGTATTTAATTTTTAATACATACTTTTTTAATTAGAAATGTATTCAAACAAATACTACATTCAGAACATTGTTTTTAATGGAAACTAATTTTAAGTTCATAGGACAATTTTTAAAAGAATTACGTACCATTATTTTATAGAAAAAATAGACTCTAACCAGGTCATAGCAATTTTATTTCTTTGAGTATAATTCACTGGATAAACTATAACATATAGTAAAACAAGATATTGGACTGGTAATATTAGAAAATACATGGTAAGGTAACCCTATTAGAGAACACTGTAATATGTTTAATATCGGAAAAAAATATATTAAAAGTAATAAAAATTAAACAAGGAGAGATTGAAAAAAGTAACCCATGTGCGGTTCCGCTGCGGTTGTTTCTGTGTGAATATTAAAAAAAACAAAATAGCAACCTGTGTTTATTATGCTGGCAAACCCCAGGAGCGTAATTTAAAAAGTAGTTTAATCAATAGAGTGAAATGGGGTACTTGATCAGGTAATTACAGGTAACGTATAATTAAAACAATAAAAAATATTTTCTAAAAATAACGTAAATTTTAGCACATATATTGTGTGATTAAAATATACCGGAAAAGTCTTAAACAGACGTTAATGAATGTGAACCCTCTATTCTACAACAAAGTACCCATTTATTTATATATATATATATATATATATATATATATATATATATATATATATATGTGCGTGTATATATATATAATGTATATGGGTATATATATATATATGCATATATATGTATATACATATATATATGCATATATATGTATATATATATATATATATATATATATGTGTGTGTGGGTATATATATATAACTACATATATGTATATTTATATCTATATGTGAGTATATATATATATATATATAGGTATATATATATGTATATATATATGTGATATATATATATATATATATATATATATATATATATATGTGTGTGTGTGTGTGTGTATGTATATATTGTGTATTTAGGCAGAATTCTTTAATTTAAGAAAACATTGTAAACAATAACACAGTGAAATTATCTGCTTGATTATACCTTTTAAGTCTTACAATTATTTTCATAATATTTTTTGTGTCAAAATAAAAATAAATAAATACATGTTCTATATGTATCACTTGCATTTTCGATGCTCCGTGGAATTATCTTCGGTTACAAAACATATGAAGAAAACACTGGAGAAAACGAGATAATTTCAAGAAGAACACGAGAACGCAAATGTGAAGTCGTTAGACGTCGAAAGAACAAACCGGTGCAGTTCCAGAAGAGCATTAACAATTGAAATTCTGGTACTCCAGAATTAACGTCACAGGAAAAATTATATATACGTTATGCATTTTAAATTTCTGTCACAAGTGTCACACGTACTGTTATTTATTGTATGTTTTATGGTTTTTATAAGGATGGCATAGAGTATTATTATTTTTTATAAATTATTTTAAGAATGTATCTTGTTATTAGCAAAAATGTATCTCACATTTAAAGGGTGCAATCGTGTTTATTACATGCTGGTAAATTGAGCTAGAGTTTAGCAGGTGCAGGGTACACCCACCCACACACACACACACACACACACACACACATATATATATATATATATATATACATATATATACATATATATATATATATATATATATGTATATATATATATATATATATATATATATATATATATATATATATATATATATATATATATATACATTGTCCTACCGTCGCGTTGACCCGTCGGACAAGTTATAAAACACGTGTAAAAAAAAAACAATTTCTAGTTTTTAAAGAAGCGAGAATGCAAGTAGCAAGTGAAACAATACTCTCTGTCTTAAATGAATCATCTATTCTAAATAAGAAGTCAACTGTTGTTATTATTTTTATTTATTGTTATAATAAAAAACGATAATGATATTTTATTTATTAAAAATTCAATAACTGACGTAATTCTATGATTTTGTATAAATATTTTCGTAATATATCTACATAAATAACGCGTGCTTACATTGACAAAGCATAACTTTTCTTCGTCATTTATGAGGATAGGTGTAAGTTAGTTCTGTATAATAATATATATGTCCTTCCATTGGAGATGTGTATATGCATTTCGTCATTGTTTTCCCCGTTAACTACTGAAATACTATTAGAGAAGGCAATAGAGCCATACTACATAAATGAATAGACCAAGAGAATAAGAAAGTTTAGAATAAAAAGA
>OY744530.1:57954538-58034538 GCA_963556195.1 Sepiola atlantica
TCTATTAAGACATTCTTCTTTAATCAATAAACATAACAATATTATTATTATTATTATTATTATTATTATTATTATTATTATTATTATTATTATTATTATTATTATTATTATTATTATTATTATACAGGAGTAGTATGGTAAATAATAAATATTTTCCTCTCTAGAAGTAACGAGCTTTATTATTTTGGAATCTTACTTACATGTGTAGAGAAGAAAGTATGTACATTAGATGAACACGATGGAAAAACACTTTATCTAAATGCTCACAGACACATGAATCAAAATAGATGGTGAGGGAGGGGGAGAAAATACTGAGATGGAAAGAGATAGAGAAAGAGATCTAGAGAAAGAGATCTAGAGAGAGAGGGAGAGAAGGAGAGAGGAATGTGACTTTTTAAGGTATTTATAAATCATGATTAGATTAGAACACCTGATTAGACACATTTTTAAAAAAGGTATATAACGGTTTAAGACAATGTGTATGTATGCATAGGTGTTTGGTGTATAAAGATTTATCTGTATTCATAATAAAATATACTTACATACCGTAATGCGTCCGTTTACATCTGGTTTGATGCACACTCTTATGGGGCAACGTACATAGTGCTATCACTTTTTTAGACATGCACACATTGCATTGAGCTCTCTAACGCAAGTCATCCTGTAATATGCATTATATCAAACTATAATCTACAAAATTATATATATATATATATATATATATATATATATATATATATATATATATATTCAGTTATATACCATCATAATTATGTATTCTATGTATACACTTCTATGATAAAATAATAGCTTACGCATATATATACGTTCGGTATTTACATCAAGAGTGCTCAATTAATAGTAGTCGTATAAATATACTCATTGCAATGACAAGTAAGCTACAGTGCTCTCTCTATCTCTCTCTCTCTCTCTCTATATATATATATATATATATATATATATATATCACTGTGACAGTTGAGAATAGCCGGGTATCGCTTGAAGATATTGTAATGTATATTATTTAAATTAAAATAATTAATAGTAGTACTTTTATGCTATTTTACTAAATTCTGTATCATACTACATATATATATATATATATATATATATATATATATATATATATATATATATATATATATATATATATTCATCGGTTTCATCATATCCCGAACTATTGAGTATAGCTAAACATAAATAAATGACAATCTTTGATACTATGTTTTTTCATCGTATTTATCTCTACGACGCAGAAAATGAAAAAGACCCGTCAGTCTACAACGTTGGCTTAAATAGCCTCGCCCGCACCTTGTCCTACCTGACCCCCATCGATTGGTCCCCTCATGATCAAGGATAAATATCCAGATTTCGGCGTATGAAATTAATAGGTGAACAACATCACAGAGGCTATTCGCCTCGGCCGCCGGCTATTGGTAACTGCGGTTTTCTTTTTGATCTCCCTAAACAACACACTGGACCGAAATTAAACGCGGTATCAACACTTCAGTCAAAGCCGAAAAATATTAAGGGATTAATAATAATTCAGGAAATCCAACGCTCGGGGCGTCAGATAGATCGGGTGGTCATATGCTTAGTTTAACGGCCGAAAGGACCTGACTAGTTTCAATGCTGGTATTATGTCCATGTCGTAACCTTTGCACCCAAAGTAGAGTTCAGTGGACACAGTGTTTTTTTTTTATAGTTGCTCATTTTCTCCGATTGTTTGATTACATTTGATCGTATGAAATTCAGTATAATTTCGTATATATTCAATGACTAAAAGTGTTGAAAGTAAGGCAAAAATTTCATTGTTCTATATGAGAAATCTATATTTTGAGCCGTGTCATGCGATCTTTAGTTTACTAAAACACGGGAAGACTTCAGAATAATTTAAATGACGATTTTAGAATGTGTATAATTAGAATTATTCCGACTTGTATTTTCTACTTAGTCTCATATTCATAGGTATCGTAAATAATTTTTGAATTTGATAATCTTCACGTGGAACCCCAAAACTAATACGGAATTTTGAACTAATTATTCTCATTCTGCCAGCCATGACCTGTTAGAAGGGTTCATTCATTTAATCATTCATTTATCACGTATGAATCAGATGATTCTATTGTTAGCATTGTCTTAACCGATATCTATCGACAATAATTTTTTTAGATAAGTATTTACAGAAAGCACCACCTAAAGGTTGCCAACATCCTAAGTAAAAGTCTTCCTGTGAGACGAACTGGGGTCAAACTTAGAACACTCAGGTAGATAGACCGTGCCGTTGACCACGACGGCACTGTCATCTACCGTAATAAGTATTAATATAAATGTCAGAAACAACATAAATAAGCATGCATTCTTGAAGAGAGCTGAGGGAATTAGAACAATCTATCGCTTTCGTTTAAATAAAAGGTCTAGTTAAAAATTCTATGTGTAGCACATTGTATCCAGGTGTGCATGTTTGAAACATATTGATTGAACGGCGATAATACAATACCTATTGCATAATCATCGATGAAATCAAGTGTACAAATCAAGCCTGATTAGAGGGGTTTTTTGTAGTTAATATGGTTGTAATTCAGAAACCGTTGTGATTTTTTGAAAGCTATTACACTACTGAAATGTTCAGGATCACTATATATGTTTCTAAATAAAATAAATAAAGTGACAGTTCTGCAATGTTAACTTTGATCTTTAAAAATGGTTGAATAAGTAATCAAATATTTTTATTTAATCATTTTTTTACATGATAATGGGTTTCGGTCATGATCTACAAAATACGTACATCATAATCGTATATTGCACGTAATAAACAATCAGGTTTTGTTCTTACTCTGCAAGCTTTATATTGAATCAACATTCAAATAAATAACTCAACTCATTTTCCATGATATCAATGGCCAGTTCTGAAATAAACGACCCGTCTGGAATTATGATGTTAACCAGATAATATTAAATCGGTCAAATAAATATGACACAATATTTATTTCAGATTTACACTTTATAGTTCAAACATTTCTGTAACAATCTTTGTTAAATTGAAACTGCTCAATTCCCACCCTATTAAAGTGTTTAACTAATTTAGAAGCAACTATTTCTAATATCTGAAAAAGTACACATTAAAACTTCATTCATTAAAACATAATTAAACTGTATATTAAATGTTTCTGAAATATTCATACACATGGAAACATCGTTATAGAAAAATGGTAGATGTATGCAGATAAATGCACTAGTATATAAAATAGTTAGTTGAGAGTAACAACACATGTAACCCGCTGTAGATTCATCCGAGGGGAACTTGATTATTCCGCAGTTAAACTTGATGATGTGTGGGAATATAATAGAAACAAATATTACGTCGCATGGCCCAAAGAAAGCTGGTTATAAAGAGCAAGAGTCCGTTGAACAGTGATAGCACCACAAACATAAACATATAATACAAGTTTTATTTATATATATATATATATATATATATATATATATATATATATAGTCTAAAGAAGCTTTGAGTCATTTAAAACAAAAGAAAAAAAAGAAGTAATATGCAGTAAAAATTCCCAGAGAAACTAACTAAATCCAAGATATTGCAGACTTAACATTCGTTGGAAAATTCATAAATAAATAAATAAATTAATAAGTAAATAAGATAAAAAGGGGGGGGGGTTAAGTATCTAACAGTGAAACAAAAACAGGAGACCTTAAGCGTCTAATATTAACACGGGGATCATCAGCTTTTTACCATGTAACTGTTTCGGAGATTCAAAAACAGGACAGTAATAATATTCATGGCTCTCCAATGGTACTGATTAAACAACCATTTCTCCCAATAATCAAGTGTCGAAATCATTCAGCTTAAAATTTCACTAATATATACATTAATAATAATAATAATAATAATAATAATAATAATAATAATAATAATAATAATAATAATAATAATAATAATAATAATAATAATAATAATAATATCTAAACACTACACCCAAGAACCATTCTGCGATATGGTGGGTAGCAATAAAATTATATAGAGAATTAAAGTTGCATGTAAACAATCAAAAATAAATAAATAAAAATGAAAACTGAAAAATAAGCTTAAGTACCTTAGGTACCAGAAAGGTAAGTAGATAAGAGGAAGGAAACCTAGCCATACAGATATAAATACCCAATATATAGTCTAAAGAAGTTTTGAGTCATTTTAAACAAAAGAAAAAAAGAAGTAACATGCAGTTTAAATTCCCAGATATACCAACTAAATCCAAGATATTGCAGACTTAATATTCGTTGGAAAATTCATACATAAATAAATAAATAAATAAAATATGATATATATATTTGTATATATATATATATATATATATATATATATATATATATATATATATATATACATATAGATATGTATATATATATATATATTAATATATATATTAAAACATAGTTGATATAAAAATACTCAAAAACAGAAAATAGCACAAAAATAAGGATTTATGTATTTCGAGATTTCAATGGAGTTTCACATTGATCATTGTATCATATTAATCACGATGGAAAATCTAAATATTTTAATATTGTGGATCAAATCAAAATGTTTTAAGAATATTCTCCCTCTAAATAAACATGAACTAAATTTACTCGTTGCGAAACTGTAAGCTTTGACTATTGATATGATCTTTAAACGTGCTGGAATTGAGAATATCAGAAAGAACAAATAGTGGCAAACACTTTTCAAATATGGATTTCTAAAGAAATCGTTAAAGAAAATTCCTCCCTTGAATAGTGCTACATTACAGAATCAAAATCTAAGAAGATATAAGTATTTTTAAGTAATTATCATGGACACATTTCGGCTAAGAGTCGATTTATTTGATGTCAATCCTACTGTTGCTTAAATAAATTAGCTAGAACGTGTCAGTGTCATATTATGCGATCGAATTGTTGGCTTAACAATTATTGGACTATTTATAGTAGATGAAGGTGTTTAGCAGAAGAGTACGTTACTTCTGCGAATTTATTATTTATCTTAGAATGGTACATGTGTCCAAATTTACTCCTCTCGGTGAGTGCAGAACTGAACAGATACTACACTGTGACTCCAGTGTCAATATCACCGTTTTAAAATAAGACGTGTATTAATGTACGCCGAATTTTATCCTCATTATCTCAGATTATCAGTTTATGTTTTAGTGTGAAACATTTACAAAAGAAAATATAAAGAAACTGCGGCCATCAAATCTATATCTAGAATCTTTCGTCAATTTTGAAATGGCATTATATGAAGGCAAAACAATACATTAGAAAAAGTAGACTAATAAAGAGTAATTTAACCCACCGTATCGGAAATCGAACTTGCTGAAATAAAACATTCGACAATATTAATGGATAATTGTTTGCTGGCTTTTATTTAGAAGAGGCACATATTAATACGCAAATGCTTAATGGGTGTTAATAATTTGCTTTATTATCTATGTAGTATTAAAGGGTTATGGCGATTTTAGAGGTTGCCTGTTTGTACGTAAATAAAAACGTGCGATTAGTTAACCAACAAGAAATAGGCAGTGTGCAGAATACTAAAGCAGTAACTCTTGCCATCTCAATAGTCGAGTTCGAATCTCACGAAAGCATATTTAACTGGATACTTGTTTTATAAATTTAAAGAAATTAGCATAAAACAATAACATACACACTAAATGGCTGGTTATTTTTTTTTAAATATCTGCCAACAATGAGACATACACGTTTTCGATATCAGTTCAAGGCGAATTAGTTTTGCTTGAAAACATAATCTTGCAAATAAAAATTCAACGTAAATTCATATATTGTTGTTACTTACTCTCTTTTACAAATACAAGGTAGCATATTTTTCCACGAAATTTCACAAAAAATGTTCGTACTAGCTATCAAGCTGTAGAAGTTAGGTAAAGATGGGAATTAACATAGCCAAGTAGTGTACCAACACATTAAGAAGAGGGAATAATCTACTAAGTGGGTGTACATTGTAGATGACTACTTTTGTATTGAAGCAAAAACGTGAATTTATTGTTTTGCATGAGTTTCGACAACAGTTTTATGATACATCTATTAACTTTAATAAAAAATAGTCAAAATACTTAAAAGATGAATCTAGATTTTATTTTCACATCTTAATTGAGCGTTTAAAATGTGGCAAATATGTTAAGAAAAGTCGACTTGTTTAAGTTTATGTGGTTAGCATAATACATTTAGCCTACTGTATGTTTTCAGTTAATGCTAAGGGCACAGTTACAAAAGATGAACTGTAGTAGTGAGTTTAGAGTTGTCTTTCTCCCTCTTTTCCGTGAGCAAAAATTACTGATGTTTTATATAAGTATACTGCGGATTTTGTATATACATCTTTTTAATGATCTTTATCTCAAACTCATAACCTAAATTAAATCTGTTTTCCAACGGTATACCTCCTTAGTTTTATTACGAATGGTGAACAGTGTAGTACCTGTTTTGATACTATACTTCATATTTTCCGTGCTCAGGCAGTAAAGAGGAAATGTTTTTTGACAAAGACAATTTTCATTTTTGTTCCAATCGAGGGAGCTCTCTTTTGGGGCAGCTGGAATTCCCTCACGTTACAAACCTACCATGTGTCTAACCCTGCTTTTGTGAAAAGAAAAGTAAATAAGGACAGTTTCATAAATGTATATTATTATTGGTTACTGCACCTTAAAATGTATAACCGATAGTTTGGATGTTTAAATAATATGTCACAATTATGTTAGCAAATTAAAGTTGTGAGAGTATTAAACAACAAATCTCAACGTGACTCTTCATATCGACAGGATTAAGCACCGTTTAACAATTACACAAAATATTATAATTATAGCATGTTCCAAAACGAAAAAATATTTGTGATATAGTCCGATTACATTTTGTTCGGATATATTTGAACATATGACATTAATCGAAGAGTATTTTTCAAGAGCCTTTCTAAAATGCCTATGTTATAAAACATAATTATTCACAGAATTTCACAACATATTCTCAATGGGCATCTTCACTTTTAGAGACAGCACCACATCAACACGCAGCGAAAGCGGGGCTATAGCATTGTTCAGCTCCTCCTGCGTTAAATGTGTGTGTATGTCAATAAAACATTGAAATCGTTCAAGTCTTCTTTGCCTTCAACGTGTTCCAAAACTACATGTCAGCATGTTTATGGCAACTTTAAAAATTCTGTTGCTTAAAAATCCCATACTTTTTTTTCCTCAAATAATTTATACAAAACGTGAAACAACTTGATCTTAACATCTAAAATTAACAGTTTTCCATGAATTCTTTTTTTAATGATTATGAAAAAAATGTATTTTTATTTTGGAGACATCCTTACAGTAGCGTTAATTAAGTACAGTAATTACGGGGAACAAATGCGAGATGGTTATCCTAGTCCCCACGTGGCATTCAATACTATTACACCTATCTGCTTTTTTATTGCTTAAAACATTGATTATGTCAGCTCAATATTTATAGAGCATTAGTGCATACATTACGTAAGGAGTTGATCCTATATCTATATAGCGTGAACATATATTTGTCGGAAATAAGTTTACTTGCTATAAATATATGCTTACACTGCTACAATCCCTAATTGATATATTTATATTTTCATACTACTACAAACGCTACTGTTAAAGTAAATACTGTATATATAATATATATTTTACTACTTAATAATATTATGTGTATACATATAGAAATTATACATACATATATATATATATATGTATATAAATTCCGAAACCATACAAAACAGTTTTTTTAAATTTGTTTTATATAAAATTATTTTCTCTTTTTTTTTTTTTTCTATTTCATCTTATATAAAGTTTTCCCCATATTATTCATTATTCATTTTGTAGTGTGGCACCATTTTGTCTCTTCATATATATATATATATATATATATATATATGTCGGGATAAGTGACTTTGATATTTTTTACTGTTATACAACGCTCTGGAGAGAGTTCGAATTACCTACTGCAGAGATTTTGAATTACGTACTAGACATTATCCTCGAGTGTTTCGGTCTCTCTGTACAAGGCAGAACCTGACATGAAGATACTTTTCCGTACGTGTAAACGTTGATCAAATATTCAAAACAACATGATCATCTCGAAACGGCTACACCCCGGCTCATACTAGGAATGGTGCACCTTATCCTGGTGATGTGACCTCAAGTAACAGCACTTAACGGAATACTCTACAAGACAATTTTTTCCTGGAATCCAGTAAGACCTGAAGACCATAAGAAAATATACAATAACATATTTTGCTGGTCAATTGAGGAGAGAAAAAATAATGTTCTTAACTTATTTACTAAATCAACGTTTAGCAGGTAATAGAGCACTTTAATAGAATATTCGATTATCTAAATATCTAAATATTTCATACAGATATCAAATGTTAGCCCCATGAAGGGGCCTCTTTATTTCTGAGAACTTCGATTGAAGTAAAATAGAAATATATATATATACATATATATATATGTATATATATATATATATGTGTGTGTGTGTGTGTGTGTGTATATGTGGGGGGCGTGTATGTTTGTTGACAGATAAGAGTTATATCATACTTTTGTTATGATGTTAATTTAACAACAAATGATGTAACACGTATGTGTATAGAAAAAATTCACAGCATACTCCAACAAATTCCAAGCACAATCTTCAGATATACTTATCAAATGTAAAATTCCTACCAATCAGCTGATATAGTTTTTTTTGTAATTTTTAACATTATTTTGATTTCTAAAAGGCTTTTTTCAAAGAGAATTTGTCATGTCCATCAGAGTGTTTTTTTTTTACATTTATCTTTCTTGTATATTTTTGTGTAGTTAAACATATAAGATTGTATTATCTCTGCATCGCTATTGACGATTCTTACAAATATCCCGAACTCCTTGTTTTACGTGGATGTTTGGAAGTTTTCATTTGACAACTATTTCTGAAGACGTCGTTTTCATATGATCACGTGAATTTTGTTGACGTATCCGGTGAATTTTCTCAATAAATATTTCTAATATTTCTGGCTCCAAAATATGCATCATATAACAGTGTAATATGCCTCTGATCTGTCCTTTTGTTTATTTATAGATCCATAGAAATTGTATATTTCTTTTAAATAACTCATTACATGTTTTAATATTATAATATTGCGCTCTTTTACATTGAAAATTGATTCTCTAAACACTGAGCGAGATTATATGAAGAATTGTTGTTTGATTAAATCAAATAACTTATTCTTGTATATATATATATATATATATATATATATATATATATATATATATATATATATATATATATATATATATATATATATATATATAGTCATCCACATAAATAAGTATCCTCATGCCAGATTATCCTGAAAAACCTTTGTACAGAGATACCGAAGACACTCGATGATAATATCCAGTAAGTAATTTTAACGCTCTCTAAATGTGTGAGTGAGGGTAGCTTAATTTTGTAAGGCTACATTAGAGTATGCAGGGGCAGCTATAATGGTTCAATAGAATCAAGCATGTACACATAATTTATTTAAACATATACATTTACAAATCAAATGAATACACCCTCCATTCCAGACATACGTGCAAGCATTGATAAAATAACATAACAAGTGCTGACATGTCGTAAAACATTAAAAAAAGCAACCAATCGGATAAAACATAAATTTACACCACAAATTAATATTTGAATATATTAAGCACTTGATGCATACACACGTTTACTATTACAACTGGATTCGCCATAAAAATGTGGCTACGGCGTAAAACCTAAAAAACAGCCCATTTTAAGAAATAGTGATTACAAATAAGAAATATGCATATATATATATATATATATATATATATATAAGGACACCATTTTCGAACAAGTCTTTTAGGATTAGCGAAATACAAAAAGTTTATAAATAATGTAGGTTATAGTATGGTATACAATTATAACAGCGAATATGTCCCCGTGAGCGTAAATAAAATATATGTGTGGTACACTGTATTGAAGTGACCATTAGGAATTATGGAATAGAAATTCAAGGCCACACAGTGAGTATCGTGGGGACATATTTTTGTAAACTTTACTATTTAGGTAGTGTGAACATGACGCCGTACCCTACTTCACAAAAAGAAAAAAAATGAAATTTAAAACAAGTGCTAAACATATTTATTATACCTATCCCTGGACAGGTATATTTATAGTAAAACGATACACACACACGCACACACACACACACATACACACACACATATATATATATATATATATATATATATATATAAGTTCAAATCATTTGATATATTTATTCATCACTATAGCCTCTCTCTTACTCTCTCTCTCTCTATATATATATATATATATGTATGTGTGTGTGTGTATGTGTATCTCTCTATCTATGTATATATATATATATATATATATATATATATATATATATATATATATATATATATATATATATATATATATACAGGGTTGGGAAGCTCAATTTACAATGAACGTTTAGTCTGTTTTTCTCAGGAGGCACAAAATCAATCATATTTAAATCTAGCATATATTTATGTCATAAGTACACTTGATTCTATTATTCTACCCTTTTCAGAAACATTAGCTCATATGAGTATTCAGGTAATTTAGCTTCATAGAATGCGAGATGTGCTTAATGCACTCGTCACATCTACAGATATTTCAAGAATAGTTGGAGTTTTGATAAAATCGTTATAATGTAAAGACTATAACGAGAAAATTTGGTAGTGGAAGAATCTACAAAAAACGTGCAAAAGCTTTTATTAAAGTTCACACATCTCAAATCTTGAAGGATCTTAATAAAATACATGAAGAAAAATAGCATTCAACAAGTGAGGTAAACAACAGACAATGCAAAATGCAGTAAAATATGATTTGAGGTCATGATCTTACACAAGAACACCAACACACTCGTTAACAACAGCTATGAAGGTAAAGAGATTAGAAAAGTGCAATAAAAGTATTCCATGTTTGAAGAAAAAGTCGTTCATTTCAGATGAAAACATTTTCCATTTCGATGCTGTTCTGAAACGCAAACATAACGCATGTATCGCAAGCTCAACAGCTGAAGTTAAGGATACATTCAGAACAAAATATCCTTCTCAAATTATTGTTTTCCGATGGAAAGAATATTCCTATACAATTCTACAAAGCTGATGAAAATATCAATGTTACTACTTACTAAAAGACTTTGGGATACCAGGTATTGCGATGGCTGAAACCATACTATCAGGATGGTAATTATATATGGACTGAAGTTTTTTCTCTACACAACATAGCTAGAAAAATACAAGATGAGATGCTGCATATCCAACTTGAGCAATGTTTAGCTCAGATCTAAATCTTCTGGACTATGCTACTTGGGTTGTTTATAACATGCTACCAAGTAGTCATGTAGACTCTCTCATATTTCGAAAATATACTATTAAAGAAGAATAGGAATAGCTCTATGCCGAATATTTGAGGAACACTTGTGCAAGTTGTAGGAAGAGTGTAACAGAAGTGTATTAGTAGTAAAAAAAGTACGCATAGAATACAAATATTTTTCATATAACCTTTCTTGTTGAAAATAAATTATCATGATATTCAATTAACTAATTGGTCATACATTGTCTTTTTTGCTTTTCAACCCTATATATATATATATATATATATATATATATATATATATATATATTCTTTTTATGTGAAAAGTATATTAATTAAATAGCCGGTGGTGATTTCATGATTCACAATTGCAAGCAATCATATAACGGGAGAGGCCGAGTTTGTATTCTTTTGTTTTGGCGTGTTTGTCTATTCTTTTTAGCTTCTGTCCTAACATTTCAAAATCTAATCTGCTCTTCATTCAAAAGTGCACGCATTCCTAAGGTATTAGCCCATTGACTGCCGGCTATCACCTTTGCAGAACTCGCATATTTACAGACAGAGTGACGCACGATCACATTGGCATACGCGGAAACCGACATAAAACACACACAAACACACACAATTAAATTTAAACTCAGCTAACTGTAAGTGATTGACAGAATATGGATTTGTGAGTTTAGGGTAACACGTAAATACACGATGACATAACTTAATACTTATTTAATTAACAAACTCTTAATTCATTGCTTTCTGTCTCGTCTCTATTTCTCATATATATATATATATATATATATATATATATATATATATATATATATATATATATATATATATATATATATATATATATATATATATATATATATATAGGTAGTTCGAACCGTGCGACCGTCTGAGATTATCATCCCGGCACTGATGAGAGCGACCCCTCGAATCGCTAGCGTATATATGTAATGATAATTTAATATTATCTATTTAAAATTAATATTGTTATAAGCCTTTTTAATAAGATTAAAGTTGAGCCCTGTTATGGTAAGTTAAAATCGACTGACACGTAGCTATAAGGCATATTCCGACAACGTTCGTAGAATCTTTAGTCAGCCTTTCTTGATATGCCGCCCTTTTCATAGATAGAACTTAACTTCCATTCTTGAATGTGGTAATGGTTACAGCGCTTGCATACGGAGTCTAGGTTGACTCAGTGGCAGGTGTTCGAACCGTGCGACCGTCTGAGGTTATCATCTCTGCAGTGATGCGAGCGAAAACTCGAAACGCTAGCGTATGTAGGTAAAATATTATATATATATATATATATATATCAGGAAATAATTTATATAGTTTAGTCAGATCGATTCAAATAAAATTATCTTTCAAATGTCAGGATGAAGTTAAATATTTACTGTTCAAAATTTTTTTTTATATTTAAAAAATAGATTTTACACATGTTTCTTGAGGAGGTAAAACAAATCACGGGTTATTCAGGATGTTATAACTGACTTCCACTTTATGAGAAAGAAAAAAAGACGACTCATACGTAATGATGTAAACATATCATACACAATCAATAAAATAATAGCATAGTGATTATCAGAGAGCGTTAGAAACAATATTCAAACAATAAGTAAAAAAGCAGAACTACAACTGTCATACATAGTTATTAAAGCCAACACATTTTTTTTAGAAAATTACACAAAGTATAAAGTATACTACCAGGGCAGTGGATTCCCCGTGATTGCTACCGATTTCTCTCAGAATGTTGTTCTTCTATGCCAAAGTAGTTGTATTTTTTCCTGCGCTTCTAGGTATTTGATATTAGTCTCTTCATCGAGTTGTATGTTTCCGTTTGGATCTTCTTCCCAGCTCTGAGTAGGCATTTGGTACATTTGATTTGGACAAAATTAAGTCTATTATCTTTGGAAGAGAACATCCTGCAAGAGTCGAAAAGTCAGCCTCTGAGCTACCATACAACTTGAGATCATCCATTAAGCGCAGGTTGTTTGGATCATGTTGGCGACACTGGCTCAGGTTATAGACACTCCACATTGATTCAGTAGCATCCTTCGCGGATCTGTCGCCAGAAAAAATGAGTAAAGAAGATAAGCTATCTTCTTAGAAGATTCATATTAGGATCTTGGCTTCAGCGATTGTTATTCTTCCTTTATTGGGTCTTTATGGCATTCTAGATGTACAATCATTGTTTTCCTGATTGCCGGATGGATCTTTTATCGTTTAAGGCACCACAGTAGACACGCGTTACGCACACTATAATATACATTTTTGTAATCGATCTAAGCCATGGTTAGGTTTCTCTGCTTATTCCTATTGTCCTACACGGTGATCTAATTAATAACAAACACTTGTGTTTGGTTCCTAATCACATCCTTCGGCAGCTTGCTTGTTCTTTTTTTAGGTGCACTCCAGAAGAGAGGTTTCATAGACGCTGTTTGCAACTAGACCAGTGAAGAGCATCTAGGTCGTAGTGAGACAGCAAATGGGAATTTATTTACTTGGGCGTTCCCTCTCACTCGTTTTGTGGTATGAAGGTTTTGTCGGCTTTTACTAGACATGCGGATGTGCCCACTTCACCATACAGCACTCTACTGAAGCAGCTACTATAGTGACCGCCGTTTGTTGTATAAGAAAGTGGGTAGGTTGTCTCCGCCAGATTCTTGTGATTCTGGAATCGTTCTAACTTTCTGTTTAGTATTCCAGACGTATACTCTGGCTCTAGATTTCGGGCTTGTTTTCATTTCTTCAACTATATCCAAGATATACTGGGCCTCTTGATTGCATGGTCGTCATTCTCAAACATAGGCATCCAGTAGTTGTCTAGCTCTTGCTGTTCGAGTGTTTTTTCACCGTGATTGTCTCTCGTAAGATATTTCTCTAGAATAGCTTTTTATTCTTAGTGAAATGCTTGTTTGCGACTTTCGCCCTGTTCTTGGTGGCCGTTGTTTGTATTCGTTTTCCAAGTGCTGTAATCTTGCCTTCAACCTCTTTCGAAATGTTTTGTTTTGATCTCTTCTATATTTGTCTTATATTTTGAACTAAACATGCAGATGATGTACTTCAGCTGCGTCCCCAATATAAAGGCTGCACTGAATTATTGTATTTGAGACAAGTTCTTTCTGCAGGAAGTTTTAATCTTTTGAAGCTAAATTTTCCAAGGTGGTGTGATATAGACTTCAATTGCTTTTGAACCTGAGGGACTGTATACCTCAAAATGTAACGTCCTATAGCATACGTAACATGTTCATCTCTGGGAAGATGTATTTGATGGACAAGTCTTTGGAGAGCGATTTTTGTACTTTCATTAATGCCTTTGTAGCTTTTGGGGTTTGGACGTTGGCAGTTTAGGTCTTTCCTCCAGCCTCATCATTTAGACTTCCTCAATGGTGTTACCAAGTACTTCCTAACTGTTCATCATCTGACTTTGTATATTCCTGAGGTAATAGTGGTGGCTCATATGTAGGCAGTTGTTCCGAAGATAAGAGTGAGTAAGAACTATGATTAAGTGATGAATTATTGGTGGTTGTGCAGACAGGTAATGGTAATAGAACATTGTGAGCGAGCCACTTTATAAAGAAACTAATGGTGGTGAAAAGAGGATCTATAGTGAGTAGACATGGGCTCAAACTATTCGGCCAGATCTACAGGTGAATGGTGATTTAGTTCTGACAAGTCTTGTGGCGTGGTGTGTTGATATATTATGGGTATTATGGGAATTGTGGGAATTGTGATGGGGCTTTCCAGTGGATTTTTTAGTTTCTAATGAATATTGCTATTTCTGATTTCATATAGTCTAACCCAGTCTAATTGAAAACGTTCATGCTGTTATACCTTTGGCAAGTTATTTCCGAGGTGAACCATCTCTTTTACCTGGACAGAAGTGGAATAATAGTTCGCTTTGTATGTTTGGCTTGAACATATTTCATGATCCATAACAGTGCCAACTTTTTCCCCGATCTCATTCAGACTCTTGCCCATGCCTCGTTTCTTCTTCTACAATAGAAAGGTAGTCTCTTTCTGCCTCGCTTACGGCGATATTTTTATGATGGTGTTCTCATTTCTGTTATATATATACCCATCAGGGGAACAAGCAGTTGTAGGCGGATAACAGGTGTATTTTTTATTTTCAGGTAGGGTATATTCTTTAATTTTCTCGGGCAGAATTGTGTTCAATGACTTGCTACAAGTTTCAAATTTTTAGTAGTGATAGTAAAACAATAGCTCCTTCTTCTGGGCAACAGAAGTTAAGCCTTTTGTTTTTCCTCATCATGTTACTGCACATGGTAGAGATAGAGATCAAGGACCTATTTTGTCAAGGCCTGGTGGCTACGGCTAGTTGGTTTCTATCATGGCTGGAGTTTCACTTTTAGAAGCTTACCTCTTTATGGCTGGTGCATAAACGGTTTGTGAGGCCATTTTTCATCCAGAATTCCGGCTAGCTTGATTTTTTTAGTTTTTTGTTATTACATTTTTTTCAGTTCTTCATTGCCGACGGCTATTTACTTTTTACTTAATTCTGCCCTCTTTCGTGCGCAACCCGGGACACGTTTTAGATAGCTTCAGGAGACAGCACACCATATTTATTAATAGTTTGTCCTGAGTTACCTAATATGTGAAGTACTGTCATGTCAACCTGACCTGACAAACTCTTATATAGAGAGACTGAAGACAACCGATTGTAGTGTTTGTAGACATTCAGTTTATCTATGTTTTTCAGAAATCAATGGGTACCCTCTTGTGGCTAACACTTGATTTTTATATAACATACATAGATATTTGAGTGTTCAGTCAAGATTATCGTTTAACTCTCAATACTTAGTTTAATAAAGAAGTAAATAAGACTAATTTTCTTCTCTTGAATTGACCACTTAATCATATCCTAATTAATCTTTATCGTGGTATCCTCTTACTTTTTGTATATTCAAGGACGATAATTCATCTAATCTGGTGGAGTATCATGCAAGTGATGTTACTTGAGTTAACATCACTTGGATAAGGTGCATCATTCCTCGAATGAACAAGTGCATAGCTGTGTCGAGGGTATCTTATTTTGACTTCGAGTACGATGTTATTGTTTATATTTTATCAGGGTGTACATGTAGGGTGAAGTCTCCTCATGTCAGGTTGTCCTGACAAACCCTTGTACAAAGACACCGTAAACACTTGTGTATGATTTCTAGTAGGTTTTATTTTCATGTTACTTCAGTGTAAAGTCCCATACATCAAGGGGCCTATTCTTGGGGCTAATACTTGATCTCTATATGCGATACATAGATATCCGAGTGTTTTACTAAAGTTTTCCTTTACCTCTGAAATGTTGAGTATGTAAGAAGTGAGGAACATTAGTTTTACAATCTTAATTGACCAAATAACTGTTATAGTATATCGTTCTTGTTGTCACTCGTCTTACCAGATTGCAGGACAGTAATTCATATAGTCTGGTGGAGTATCCAGCTTAGTGATGTTACTTGAGGTAACATAACTCGAAGAACGTGCACCATTCTTCGTATGAAACAGTGTATAGCCCTGTCGAGGGGATCATATTTGGGATTCGTATACTATGTTATTGTTTAATATTTCGGCAGAGTGTACATGAAGAGTAAAATATCCTCATACTAGGTTGTCCTAACAAACCTTTGAAAACAGACACCGTAGACACACGAGGATGGTGTCTAGTAGGTAATTGAATCTCTCTAGCATTAACCGTCTTGTGATGAAGGAATAGACGTCTATAACTTACACGAGGCATATCTTTACATAAATAATTCGTCAATCTATGTCAATAATGCGTATGTAAACATATTTAAGCATTATAATCTCCTTTTTCTCGAGGCACAAATCATAGTGTAGGGGTAGAAGGTACTGTCTGCCGAGAAGCGGTCGCGTTCCAAATCTTGCTTGTCTAGCAACATAAAAACGTTTTGATATCGTTAAACACCTATCTCTGTATGAATATATGCATGTAATACTATACGGTAAAAAATCGATTACATATTAACACAGAGAGTTTCGTTTGACATGAGAAACTCTGTCTGTTCTTTACAATAATATGTATATATACCATTAATATATATATATATATATATATATATATATATATATATATATATATATATATATATATATATATGCTTCCCTCGTTAATAAGTAATTTAATGGGTAAAATATGGGACAGTTAAAATGAAGGTTGATGAATCTTAACCATTATATATATACAAATATTTATTTTAAAACTACGAGTGACATATTTGAGAGACATACCGTTGTTTCGTTTACATTACTTGAGGTGTTACCGTTTCTAAAATGCGGGTATAGTCTATTCCAAAAATAAACTATTCACAAAATGAAAACAAATAGAAAAATAGTGTTCAACGATCACTGGTAAAATCTTGCTATGAACTCGCTCAAGCGTCCCTTTAGAAAAAGTAATGAGTTAATAAAGGGGCGGATTGTATGTTTATATCAGTCTTATTGTAACTACATCTAATTTAGAATACTTTAATTGTTGTTAATGCTTAGTTACAATACTTGAAGTGTTAATGAGGTTATGCTCTCATAGACCCCTTTAGAGGGGCTTTATAGATTTAAGTAAACATCAATTATCTTCCACGGTAAATTTTACATTATAATACACCTTATTTGTTTTTATTATAGAAAATACACACACATACACCAAGCTATATATATATATATATATATATATATATATATATATATATATATATACATATATATATATGTATATATTATCTGCATTCTCCAGTATTTTTATTCATTTTCTTTTGACACCTGAGGTTGATTTGACGAAAGATTGAAAACGTTCGTGAAACCTATGGAACATTTATTATTTCTTCTGATTTAGTACAAAAAAAGACCATCAGAAAAATTGAAAAAATAAAAAGGTATAATTAAACGAACAAATTCTACTATTTTTAACAATGTTTTCATATATACATACAATATATATATATAACTTTGTGTGTGTACTTGTGTGTTTGCTATGATGTAATAATGGTCTAACCTATTTTGTAAGTATATGTACCTTTCCACACACGATGTGCATTGCAGCATATGACGTAGGGTTATGCGGTCTCTCCGAAACTTCTGTTGCTCAGACTGGTTTAACTTGAAGATACCAGTTAATGAGCTGTTGTCGACAATCAATCCGTCAGAAACCGGGTCATTTCGGTCGCTTTTCATCTGTTGGGTTGACTTGTTTTTTCTTTGATTGTTACACGGTGATCCAGACTTCAAGGTATTACCTCAACTTTTAGGGGTAATGTTAGGTTATTTGTAACTAACTGAGGAACTATCACCTGGGAATGCTCCACCATTTTTTATTCGGCACAGGAACATTAATTTATTCTACCCACCTTCCGGCACTGTGCCACATCTTTTGCAGTTGGAAGTAAGTAAATGTCCGGTCGCTCTGCCACATTGTTAAAGAAGAAAGTCGGACAAGAAGATACTAGACGAGGTTTAGTTCTCGACAATAAATCCAGCAGAAACCTGGCCATTTCTGTTGATTTTATCTGTTGGGTTGATGTATTGATCTTGGGTATTCATAAGAGCTTCACCCTCCTTTACTCTTTAGGTTGGAGTTAGTTATTGTTCATTGCCCGAGGCGCCCCGTGTGGGGAAATCTTAACAGGCCTGCCCTTACCATTTGTGATAAGCCAGAGTGGCCCTGCTTTAGCGGGGATAGCTTGATTTCCCCCACCTTCTGACTTGTTCCACAGCTTCCTGCGGTGGGTAACAAGTGAATACCTAGTCGCGTAACAGTCCCTGGTGACATACTATTTTGTTTTTCTGTATATACTTATTCTTGTAAATATAACGCGGTGTAGTCTTATTTATTATCGGCCTTTAAAGGTCGCTACACTGGCGACGAGAACCTCGGACTCATTCGGACCAACGTTTCCCGGACTTATGTCGCACTCCACACATGCGACGAGTACTCGAACTTATCTGTACAGAAAATAACCCAGATGTATGTCGCACTCAAAACTGGCGACGAGTACTCCAACTTATCTGAACACAAAATAACCCATATTAATGTTGCACACAACACTGGCTACGAAAAACAGGTCTTATGTCAGATGCAGCATAACCATAAGCACAACTTGATTTTTTGATTTTCGAAAAAAACAATGTAGTGATGAAGGAAAAGTCGTACCGCATTGTTAACATAAAAGGTGTGCCAAATGTGAGGAGGAAACAAACACCCCAACGTCAGAAAATAAGATTAAAAGTGTTTGCTATTGAGTAGGACGAAACTATTTTACATCAAGGTGTTGAAATTTAACACGGAAGTAAAAGAAAAAGAGAAACAACAAAAGGTTCTGTCGATTATTTTTCGTGTTTTTATTGTTTAGTCAGGTACGCGAAAATAAGGTTGAAAGAGTTTATTGTTTCATCTATCTTTTAGTGAGTAAAGCTACGACCCTATATAGATATATAACTACACGAAAAAGTCAGTAGTCTATTTTAGATGACATAGAAATGGACAAATTGAAAAGCGCTATTTTAGAGATTTTAGGGCACCAGCAAGAGCAACGGCTCAAATTGGAAGTAAAAATCCGAGAAAAACCAATAGGAAAAATTTAAAATATCAGAGTCTCTAAGAAAGGCAACTAGTATAAACGAAATATTTGAGAACATTTTTCTTTAAAAAAAAAACAGAAACATAAAAACTATAAAAAATATTGAATAGGTGTCAAAATGTTGAAGATGGAAATGCATTTTGGTAAAAGGCTATTTGGAGCGCTATTAAGAATTTTAGTTACGACCCTGAACACGTATTTAAATAAAAGAAAACCACCGTCAAATCTCGGAAGTGTATTTAATATATTGATGAAGCAGTTATGTAAGACGTTCGAGTGGTTATTTATACAGAATTACAGAGGAGTATACTAAAAGAAGTCTATGTCGGTCAACCGAAAATTTCTAGAATAATAAGTTTCATCAAAAGTTATGTGTATTGGACAAGTATGGTCAAATATATTGATAATGGGGTGAAAATATACAAAGATTAGGCTTTGGTAGCGAATACAATTCTTATAAAGTGTACACACTCGCTGAAAGCCGATCTACCGTGAGTCAGGATTAACATTGATGTTGCTGGCCGACTAAAGTGTTACTCAAAATGGCATGAAATATAAAAATAAAAAAAATTTTAAAAACTCCGGAAGAAACATTAGTTTTTCACACGAATTGTTCGTTCGGTTCGAGGTCGTGTAATGTATAGTATCGAACACCGGAACGCAGTTCGCGTCTCGTTTATTCAAAATATTCTGTAAAAAGTGGAGACTATCATGATAGCTCCATACCACGGGATTAGCAATGGCCAGACAGAACAGATGCTGGATACGTTTAAAAGAGAGCTTAAGAAAGCGGGTTGTAAGCTCACCAGAAAGGCTATTCAAGAATTTCTGCAGGATGACCCGAAATAACAATAGTCCATCTTCCATCACGCCAGCAGAAGCAATGTTTGCGATGAAGGCTAAAATGATATTTTTAGACTATTGCCAACCAACACGAAATCGGGACGGGGAAACCATTTAAGAAGGGACGCTTCCGATTTGGTGAAAATGTATTTTTTTGGATGTTCAAAAACAATAAATCATAGTGAAGCAACTAGTGGAAAAGCATGTATTTGATGATACAAGCACACAAATTGGCATGATGACTACATAAAGTAAACTAAACATATATGTTTGACTAGCAACCTAAAAATCCAAGATGGCGGCCATCTTTCAAGATGACCGCCATAAAAAGCTCGCGATAACGATATTCCTTATGAATTGGTATATGTTCAACCGACGGTAGTGATATTGGTATCAAATTGTATGAATTCATTTATGATACTCTACAAAGAATTTGATCCCACTTACATTAATATTAAAAAAATAATTACAAATTACAATATCAACACCCGTTTTTATTAACGACACATCACATAATATATTAAGACATCACTCTAAAAAAATCATCCTTTCTTCTATGATACTAGTATGCCCATCTTCCAGAACCCAAGCTCTGAATATCCTGGGGAACGACGCAAACCACTGATGGTCAATCCACCTATGAAGGTGAAGAAAGCTCCAGAGCTTCCTGATAATTACACAATCGTTTGACCAGATTACATAACAGAAAATCCGAATCCTCCTTCAGTTAGAAGCCATATGTTTCCAATACCCGAGTCTATCAAGTTACATATGAAGGAGAATTACACATGGTTGGTAGAAATATCGTTAACTGAGACCATTGGTGATAGGATAAATGTGTCGTGAGCAGCCGATCATGCAGCACAGAGCATAAACAGGCAATTTGATATGGGCATTACCTCACTGATGCTTTTGATTCGGGAACAGGCCCACTCAGTTGCCACAATAAAGCACTGCATGGATAAGATTCGAGACATAGTATATATATATGTACATAGTATATTTTCTAAACCCTGGAAACCCCGTTATAGGTGTGACCAGAAACCTTTTGCTCTTGCTAAACAAATCCAGTGACAGTGACATGAAAAGTACAGTGAGAACAAGTTTGTCATCATATTTTTGAGACTACACATAGAGATGGCAGCACTGAGGTGATTAGGAACCCTCTTAGAACGCAGTTGCTGGTCCATTGGTATAGTTGAAGTCGCGGTGACGTCATCCGGTACAGTAGATCCATTCCTGACTGTGACAAGTGTCACAAGGACAATACTTGCACATCAACGTTCGTAATTCATTAAAAGTTTCTCTAATTTAAATCAGTAATATTATTCTAATTTTATTTAACCTTCTTTGTTGTATTTTTTAAAACATTTTATTAATTAATCTTTACATTTTATTTTATTTTCTCTATTTTACAGTTAAACGTATTATTGTTACTTTATTTTGATATGATATTAACTACAGACAATAAATATATATATATATATATCACATTCGTTTCTCTGGTACTTTTTTATAATTCCTAATACTGCTTTTAATGAACTTTACTTTTATTTGATATATCTGTTCTGTATTACTTATTTTAACGAAATAGTTTCAACTTCAATATCATAAGTAAATATACGAAACATGTCTATAAAGTATTACACCTTAGGCCAGACAAAATATTTCAAATACGTGACAGGTTTACATTTTAATCCCCTTCAAAATATACCTGTTGTGCTTGCACACACTTTGTCCACCGATCCATCCCCTGCGGGAGAGTGACCAGCGGTCTGGCAGGCCCCAAACCGCTCGGAGTGCAGCTGTCGTTAAGAGGGTGCGAAAACATAAATAACGCGACAGAAGTGTTTCCGGCAGTAGATGGATCAGTGAGCTAAGTGAGTACAAGCACAAAGGGATAACTTTGAAGGGAAGTAGGGTCTCATCCCGTCACGTATTTGAAATATTTTTCTGGCCTAAAGCCGGATACGTTTTAGACAGACCTCGTATTTTGAAATACCCTTATTTGTTCATCTTTCTAAGATTCTTATTTATATCGTATTTCTTCTTTTTTTTTGTATTCATCTCCATCCTGCAGCGGTAATATGTGACCCAAGGTCCGAAACTAGGAATGAAAAGCCAGCGCCCTGGAAGAAAATCACTCTGGCGTACAAAAAATGACTGGGACGCTCCGTCGGTATTCCTCGGTAGGGGCGCCTAGGCGATTAGCAAATAAATAAACCCTTCTCAAAGGGTGATAAAAAAAACCCCTGGTAGGTTAGACCTCCTAGAACTGCACAGGACAATACCGACAAAATAAAGGTTAGAATGCCAAGACGGTTCCGGTCTACGGAGTTTAGCATCCATCGGAACAGTTACTACAATTTGATCTCAGTCAAAATGCCGGTAAACATTTTATTTATTATATTCTTTCTTTATGTGTTATTCATATGCATTTATTTTGATTCTTTCTATGAAGTAAAATATTTTTGTATATTCTTGTAATATTAAATATTTTAATGCTTAAATGTTTTTTTAACTTCGTCAACATCTTTGGAATTATATCTTTATTGTGATCGTTTTTAATTTTTTGTAAGATTTAAAGTGTTTTCCTATTCTAACGGAAAGAATCTTAATTTTAAATATTTACCGTTACCCCGTTTTCTTGACTCCTCTATATGTTTATATTCCCTTTCCCCTTTATTAATCTCCTTTCCCCCTTTATTTCTCCATCCCCTTTTTATATTGATGTTTTCCACTATCATACCCACGTCCCCTATTCATTTAATATCTATCTTATTTATTTTCTCTTCACTTTTTCTCCACCTTTTTTGTTTCTGCCCTTACATATTATTTTCTCTGTTACTCTTTCTTTCTATCTTTTCTATTTTGTTTAACTTTATCATTTTTTAAATTATTTTTATCTTTCCTATTCTATCTTTTTGTTTCTTTTTCTCCTCTTTATATTTTTATATTTTGTTTAAATTAGATTTAAATTTTGAATTATTTCATTTTATTTCTTCCGTCGGACACTCCTTTTCATAGTTTTCGTTTGTCCAGGGAAGCATTTAATTTACAATAGATGTATTTATTTATTTTTATCTACGAACGCTTGATAAATATATATATATATATATATATATATATATATATATATATATATATATATATATATATATATATATATTGTGGTGACTCATTTTATTATCAACATACTTCTATTATTTATTTTGGATTTTCTTGATTCTTGCAAATTCTAGACTTTCAAAAATAGATTACAACTCAACATTTACCTTATATTTGCTTCCTCTCCGATCCTTTGGATACTTACATATATTTATAATTTTTTCATATTTCATTAAAAATGTTTTTGGCTGAACATTATTTTCATACTTTCAAATATATTCTAACCAGTAATACAATTTTCGCTGATTTTCTCGTCTGATGAAAATAGCTAATTGTTGACAGTCTATGGATTATGGACAGAAGGTATTTATTTATATTTCTTGTTTGAATACATGATGAATTATTAAATATTGTATTTTATCCAATTTTTATTTTTATTTTTGCATTCGCACATATTATTGCTCTATCTTGTATATTCGGGCATTGAGTTATAACGATAGGATGTAATCCTAATATCTACTATTAATCTTTATTGTTATATATATATATATATATATATATATATATATATATATATATATATATAAGTCTGTATGTGGGTTGCTATATAAGCCACCTTATCTCTCGTCGACGATATCGCCTGCTGCTGCTTCTTTAGCGTAATGCAAAGTTCTTTGTAAATAAACAAATTGAGCACTATGGAAGTACAGTCAACATTTTTATAAAATCATTGTAGATACACTTTACTAACAACGCGTTCCTGTGTGTTATTGTTAGAGCTACTGACATTCAATAGTTGTTGTGCTGGGTTCCTGTCAAGCCACACTGAGGAGCTGTTATACAACGAAACACTATGTCTGTGTTTTTAACATAGTTATACATGACTGTATATATGTGTATGTGGCTGTTTTAAATACTTTATAGATATGCATTATACACTAAATTCCACACGCAAAAAAAAACGTGCGCACCTAGCCATTAATAAATAAAAACAAGTAATCTAATTAATCGCTATGCAAAACTAATGTACAAAAAGAGCAGCAGCAAAAAATATAGAACAAAGACGAAACAAAAAGAAAGAAAACTTCAACTCTGGATGAGCAAGGTTCCCCATTGTGAGATTATCACAGAGAGTGGATTCCCCCATCCATGTATTACTAAGCGCACCGCATCTCCCGAAAGTACATCCCATTCTCTAACACGCTGCCCTATAATTTAGCCTGTGAAGTTACTCACCTTAATGTCTACCTGTCAAATGACTTAGCCGATATCTACATTCAATCGACCAATTAAGTCACCAATCTGGTCCGTATAATTAAGTGTTTTTACCTGTGTGAACAGATAAAACGCGACCCCCTTACACTTTATCGGCACCCTCCACTAGATTATTTTCTCTTTCTTTCACATATGTACATCTTCCGTATTAGTTTATTTAAAACCCCCATCGGTTTATAGCTCTCTATGTATATCTTACTCTCTTCCCCGACCCATCATTACTTATCTATCTTTAAATGTAAATGGATGCCGTTAGTTTTTAACACAAATGTCCCTTCTTGTCAAAACTGTGTTACTTTCGATTGTAACATCGGAACGGATGCAATGTTTGTCCTTTTGTTTTGTTTTTTATCTTTTTTAAACACAGTATAAGTTTCACTTTAATAAGATTAAAATGATGAGCATATCGACATCAATGAAAAAGAAAATGTCAATCAATTCATCAATGAAAAACAATAAGAGTATTTTTTAGTCTGGTAAATTAGGCTACATCCCTTTCAACTAGAGCGACCTACCTTGGTCGAACTTGACATTTTCTATTGTGCCTGTTGAAAGAAAACTTTTGTGATGATTTTTTGTAGCATTGTCATATTTTGAAGGAAAAACTTAATTTATAAAAATAATGATCCCTTTTTTAAAATTAACTCTTAATATATATATATATATATATATATATATAGTCTCGGAAGTTTCTCAACCATTAGCACTATATAAAACACAAACATTTTAGTCCCAAGTAGGTGGAAAATCACATATATATATATATATATATATATATATATATATATATATATATATATATATATATATATATACAAACACACACACACATATATATATATATATATATATATATATATGTGTGTGTGTGGGTGTGTGTGTGTGTGTATGTATATAAGAAAATTTCGCGTAAAAGAAAATGCTAGGATACATTTCAGAGGAAATATTCTTTTAATCAATGAAACGGGCGGGTGAAAAAAAGAAATTTACTAACATTTTCCTTAAAGCCTTCTCGCCTGGCCCTCTAAGAGGAAACGTCAAAATGGTAAATTAAAACTTAGAAAATCGAATGAGATATGAGGGGGAAAATTGTTATAGTTGTAGAAAACAATTTAGAAAGGGGAAAAAAAACGGTAAATCTCTTAAAGATATGGTGGATTTAAATTATAAAAAATCTTTAACTGTTGTTTCAAATTATTTTGTCTACGCAGGCTAGGTCGAAAATTGTTAATAACTAACGCCTCAATAATATGGAGATAGTAGTTCGACCTAGCAGTGTGTAAATCAGAAAAAAAAACAACCACTGAAAATTTAAATCCAGAACAAAAGAATGAAGATGAGAAAAACAAAAGAAGAAGGTTTGACATAAACAATTAACATTTAAAAGGCATGTAAAAAATGCGCATACAAAGTTTAAATATAACTACCGCCCCAAAACTACGTTGCACCTGACACTTGAAACGATTTTTACGTCGTCATATAAGGTTCAAAACTAGTCAAACCAGTCATAACTAACTTTTTCCAAAATACGAGACGATAGAGAAAAAATCAACAGAAACATTGAACACCTTAATTGATAAAATATTGTTAATACTACAGTTGAATTATAATGATTAAATACATCATATAATACATAAAATATTTATACAAAAGTAAAATTATCCTGACGGCAGTTAGAAGTATTTCATAAACTGCTGTTATACTTGACCTCAAAATCAAATCAAATAAATTATCTAATTACAAATGTCATGATTTTTCGGCAAAATTTTTTTAACAATTATTGTTAATCGGATTATTTTTTTAATATGTAGTTTATATTTTCTGAATTAACATAATTAAATCATTGTTGTATAACTAAAAAACTTATTTGTTCTACAGATTTCTAAAGCAAGAACCAAGGAAAAGTAAATCATTTGAAAGTAAACGAATTATCTACCGATTAAGCATATCAATTTTCCATTCCAAATGAAAACAAACATTTGTATATATATATATATATATATATATATATATATATATATATATATATATGAAGAGACAAAATGGTGCCACACTACAAAATGAATAATGAATAATATGGGGAAAACTTTATATAAGATGAAATAGAAAAAAAAAAGAGAAAATAATTTTATATAAAACAAATTAAAAAAAAAAAAACCGTTTTGTATGGTTTCGGAATTTACGAATAAAAAAATTCACGAATAAAAACAAAGTTCTCACAATAGCATAAAAAAAAAAAAGCTTAAAGTTCGAAGTTCCCAAGGCAGCCTTTCGTCCGACTCTCGTCAGGGGAATCGTCGGTAGAGTGATTAAAATACACGAACAACCATAAACTGGTGTAAAATAAAGTTGCAAGCAGGTGGCATAATGCTGTATACATGCGAAATAATATACATAAATAAACGCAAGTAAAGAATATATATATATATATATATATTTTTTTTTTTTTTTCTTTATTCCCAAATCACCTTGCGGATGACCACGAATCGCCAAATAACTGTAGGGAATATTTCAATTGCCTTTGTCTACAGAGAGTAGGACGTCTTGAATTAATAATGATAGCTTCCAATATATCTAGATGGAAGCGGTGTCGTGCTCTGTGCACAATGGTAAATGTATCATCAGAATATAGATCACGACAGATTCTTTTGTCCAAAAGGTGGTCACCTATGGCAGACTCCTGGGCTTGTGACCGCCCGGCTAACGGGACGGGTTCATGACGACGAATGCATCCGGGCACATGTTGAGCCACTCTCACCGATAATCGCTGAATGGTCTTGCCTACATAGTCAGCGTCGCACTGACATTGAAAATTAAAAATTACGCAACTTTGCTCATTGGTAGGCAAGACGTCTTTGCAGAAGGAGGGGAAAGCGGATCGAGTGGAAAAAATAATGCGCATATTGGAAGCATTGAAACAATGTGTCACCGAGGAAGATATCTTTTCAACCAAGGGCTGGATGCAAGAACCCAACCACGGAAGTTTAAGATAAATGGGGCATCGAGGAGGACCAAATACCTTAGTTCTAGTGAAGTTATCAACCTTACTTCGGATGATATGCGAGACGACGTGCTCGGAGTATCCATTAGAAAGAAAAATGTCCTTGATTTTATCAAGTTCAGGCACTAGTTTAGTACTAGAACAAATCATGAGAGCTCGGTTGGCAAGAGTCCTAATGAGATCCTGTTTATTCTACGTTTAGGGGCAAAAGAATCCCAGCTAACATAAAGTCCAGTAAAAGTGGGCTTTTTATAAACGCTCGTAATAAAAGCAGAGGGAGTGCGCTCCACGAGTACATCGAGGAATGGCAACATATTCTCCCTTTCTTCCTCCATTGTAAATTGTAACGATGGGTGGAGCAAATTTAAATGTTGGAAAAAAAAACAAGCCGCATCACGAGAACGAAAGGAAGCAAAAGTGTCATCAACATACCGTACATAACAGCACGGTTTAGACATTTTCTCAAACAGTAGACGTTCATATAAACCTACGAAAATGTTGGCGATGCTAGGACCAAGAGTACTACCCATCGAGACACCGTCAATCTGTCTATACATCAAACTATTAAAGCTAAAGGCGACAGACTTAGTGGCCAACTCCATCAGTTCGACGAAAACATTCTCGGGAAATGTAGGGGTCTCTGTAGGCCCACGATACAAAAAGTCGGCACAAATGCCTATCGTTTCGTCAAGAGGGACATTTGTGTATAGACTAGATACATCAAAAGAAACGAAAAATTCAGTATCAATGGACGGGCCCAGACTGCGCATGAAAGACGCAAAGTGGAAAGAGTCAGGAATACAATGAATAGAATACAATTTTCAAGGACATTTTTCTTTCTAATGGATACCCCGAGCACGTCGTCTCGCATATCATCCGAAGTAAGGTTGATAACTTCACTAGAACTAAGGTATTTGGTCCTCCTCGATGCCCCATTTATCTTAAACTTCCGTGCTTGGGTTCTTGCATCCAGCCCTTGGTTGAAAAGATATCTTCCTCGGTGACACATTGTTTCAATGCTGCCAATATGCGCATTATTTTTTCCACTCGATCCGCTTTCCCCTCCTTCCGCAAAGACGTCTTGCCTACCAATGAGCAAAGTTGCGTAATTTTTAATTTTCAATGTCAGTGCGACGCTGACTATGTAGGCAAGACCATTCAGCGATTATCGGTGAGAGTGGCTCAACATGTGCCCGGATGCATTCGTCGTCATGAACCCGTCCCGTTAGCCGGGCGGTCACAAGCCCAGGAGTCTGCCATAGGTGACCACCTTTTGGACAAAAGAATCTGTCGTGATCTATATTCTGATGATACATTTACCATTGTGCACAGAGCACGACACCGCTTCCATCTAGATATATTGGAAGCTATCATTATTAATTCAAGACGTCCTACTCTCTGTAGACAAAGGCAATTGAAATATTCCCTACAGTTATTTGGCGATTCGTGGTCATCCGCAAGGTGATTTGGGAATAAAGAAATATATATATATATAAGAATATATATATTCTTTACTTGCGTTTATTTATGTATATTATTTCGCATGTATACAACCTTATGCCACCTGCTTGCAACTTTATTTTACACCAGTTTATGGTTGTTCGTGTATTTTAATCACTCTACCGACGATTCCCCTGACGAGAGTCGGACGAAAGGCTGCCTTGGGAACTTCGAACTTCAAGCTTTTTTTTTTCTTATATATGCTAATGTGAGAACTTTGTTTTTATTCGTGAATTTTTTTATTCGTAAATTCCGAAACTATACAAAACGGTTTTTTTTTTTTTAATTTGTTTTATTTAAAATTATTTTCTCTTTTTTTTTTTCTATTTCATCTTATATAAATTTTTATCCATATTATTCATTATTCATTTTGTAGTGTGGCACCATTTTGTCTCTTCATATATTTTGGGTTTGGTGTAACCACACTTTTATCTCTTAACTGAGTTAATTCATTATTAATCATGATTCATCTTTACACATAATTTTTTTTTTTTTCATTAAAACCATGCTACCTCTATTTAAAGTTGTTTTGTCTTGTTGTGGTACTAAATCTCTTTAAATTATTAAGAGAGAGATATAGCCACGATTTCGTAATCGCCCTGAATAACACAGTTTGTTTAAGAGGTAAACTACGTTCTCTTCAATCCAAAATCGCCTTTCTTCGAATATGTTTGAAGAATTTTGTGGTCTCTAGGTACATCTCCTCTCGGATCTCGAAGATCAAATGTCGCAATCGATTTGGTATCGAGAAGGCATTCCTATTAGATGAAATTCGACGCCATTCTGAGATTTTATCTTCTACTAAGACGCAGTATCATTCTCTTTGGGTCTTTGTCTGGAATACCTTGTCTTTCTTTGACAAGTTTCGTTTCTCTAAACTATTGTCTAAACAGGATCGCACTTTTCATACTAATGCCAAGTCTAAGAACAATAAATATTTAAGTATATTGATTAAAAGAAAGTTTGGCATTCGTACAAATTCAGAACAACATATTTTTAATTTTTCTGATTATATTTTGTCTGATATAGATAAGGTCGTGTTGTCTAGAGGTCTTGATTTTTACATTCCTCCATCAGTCATTGACAGGACCGGAATTTTTGCCGAGTTTGAATTGATGTTCTCTCAGTTGAGAATCCTTTGCCTTTCTTCCAATGAGTCTATAGGTCAGCTTAAAGCCCGGCTTAACGAATATGCTCATTCTTTTGTGAATTCTACGATACGCTCTGACGAATCATTTTGGCAAAAGAACCATTTTCAAGCTGCTAAATTACTCAAGGCGAGGACCGACATTTATATCACTAAACCTGATAAAGGTTCAGGTGTCGTAATTCTCAATCGAGCTGATTATATTTCAAAAATGGCTTTCATTTTAGAGGACACAAGTAAATTTCAATTATTAGGTGACTTGACGGCGGATCATACTTTGAGGACTGAAATTAAATTCCAGAAAAAGTTTCTAAAATTTCATAAAAATAACTTTTTCTCCAAAGAAGTCTATTCTTTGATTCGTCCTGTCGGCTCCCAGCGGCCCAAGATGTATGGATTGCCTAAAATCCACGAACCAAATTCGCCCCTAAGACCTATCTTGTCCATGGTCGGTTCTGTCCAACATGGATTAGCTAAATGGCTTGTTGAAATCTTAGATCCTGTTTTAAAATGTTATTCTATTCATTGTATTCCTGACTCTTTCCACTTTGCGTCTTTCATGCGCAGTCTGGGCTCGTCCATTGATACTGAATTTTTCGTTTCTTTTGATGTATCTAGTCTATACACAAATGTCCCTCTTGACGAAACGATATGCATTTGTGCCGACTTTTTGTATCGTGGGGCTACAGAGACCCCTACATTTCCTGAGAATGTTTTCGTCGAACTGATGGAGTTGGCCACTAAGTCTGTCGCCTTTAGCTTTAATAATTTGATGTATAGACAGATTGACGGTGTCTCGATGTGTAGTACTCTTGGTTCTAGCATCGCCAACATTTTCGTGTGTTTCCATGAACGTCTACTGTTTGAGAAAGTGTCTAAACCGTGCTGTTATGTACGGTATGTTGATGACACTTTTGCTTCCTTTCGTTCTCGTGATGCGGCTTGTTTTTTTTTCCAACATTTAAATTTGCTCCACCCATCGTTACAATTTACAATGGAGGAAGAAAGGGAGAATATGTTGCCATTCCTCGATGTACTCGTGGAGCGCACTCCCTCTGCTTTTATTACGAGCGTTTATAGGAAGCCCACTTTTACTGGACTTTATGTTAGCTGGGATTCTTTTGCCCCTAAACGTAGAATAAACAGGATCTCATTAGGACTCTTGCCAACCGAGCTCTCATGATTTGTTCTAGTACTAAACTAGTGCCTGAACTTGATAAAATCAAGGACATTTTTCTTTCTAATGGATACCCCGAGCACGTTGTCTCGCATGTCATCCGAAGTAAGGTTGATAAATTCACTAGAACTAAGGTATTTGGTCCTCCTCGATGCCCCATTTATCTTAAACTTCCGTGGTTGGGTTCTTGCATCCAGCCCTTGGTTGAAAAGATATCTTCCTCGGTGACACATTGTTTCAATGCTTCCAATATGCGCATTATTTTTTCCACTCGATCCGCTTTCCCCTCCTTTATCAAAGACGTCTTGCCTACCAATGAGCAAAGTTGCGTAATTTATAATTTTCAATGTCAGTGCGACGCTGACTATGTTGGCAAGACCATTCAGCGATTATCGGTGAGAGTGGCTCAACATGTGCCCGGATGCATTCGTCGTCATGAACCCGTCCCGTTAGCCGGGCGGTCACAAGCCCAGGAGTCTGCCATGGGTGACCACCTTTTGGACAAAAGAATCTGTCGTGATCTATATTCTGATGATACATTTACCATTGTGCACAGAGCACGACACCGCTTCCATCTAGATATATTGGAAGCTATCATTATTAATTCAAGACGTCCTACTCTCTGTAGACAAAGGCAATTGAAATATTCCCTACAGTTATTTGGTGATTCGTGGTCATCCGCAAGGTGATTTAGCAAAGAAAAAAAAATATATATATTCTTTACTTGCGTTTATTTATGTATATTATTTCGCATGTATACAACCTTATGCCACCTGCTTGCATCTTTATTTTACACCAGTTTATGGTTGTTCGTGTATTTTAATCACTCTACCGACGATTCCCCTGACGAGAGTCGGACGAAAGGCTGCCTTGGGAACTTCGAACTTCAAGCTTTTTTTTTTATGCTAATGTGAGAACTTTGTTTTTATTCGTGAATTTTTTTATTCGAAAATTCCGAAACCATCCAAAACGTTTTTTTTTTTTTTTTTTAATTTTTCATATAAAATTATTTTCTCTTTTTTTTTTCTATTTCATCTCATATAAAGTTTTTCCCATATTATTCATTATTCATATATATATATATATATATATATATATTCATGAACGTCTCGTTTTTATTTCAAGATTTCCTCGATATGGTTGATTCGAAGAAAAAACAAACACGTACAAATATTTAAAAACGTTTGTACGTATGTGTTATTTCTTCAAATAAATCATTCCAAGTAAAGTCTTGAAAAAAAAAGACGAAATATTTATTAATACATACATAATATAATTGGTTTTCCTGTTTTCATTTTCCATTACGTTGGAATATTATTTTCATATATATATATATATATATATATATGCAAGAAGTTGTAGAAAAATCCGACATTTTACAAATAGAAGACAAACTGATGAATAATAACAAAATTGTATATACAGTGTATTTTGCAACAATTCGAGTTACGTGCTTAATAATTTTTCAATGTAAACACCGTCGGCGTTGACGATCATCTCAAAGCAGGCGCGAAATCATTTACACGCATTAGCGACTACATCTTTGTGTATAGCGGTGAACGCCTTCACCATAGCAGGCTTCATAAGTCAACCGTGTTGTAAGAATGCTTGTTTCTCTGATCTTAGATCACGCTATACAAATGTCTAGGTAGTGCCGTCTGGTGAGGAGGGCGGCCACCAGTCTGTCGACTAACTGTAAGAAACATTGTCTAGGAGCCATACATTAGTCGTCTTGGCTTTGTGTGCAAGATCGGAGTCTTGCTGAAAGACGGAAAAGCGTCCGGCGGCCATCTCGGCCATCCAGGGCTCCACCGAGGCAACACCTCCTTTTGATGTTGACGCTCTGGCCACTTTGAAAGAATAGCAAAGGCATGATGCTCTCTTTCGCTAGAGATGAGGCTAACGATCATGACAGGTGATAGAAACTATGTATGCTTTACGACGCAAAGTTTGTCGATGTCTTTGCAAATACACCTGTCGTTCTGCTTTTTTCTCATCTGATCCTGGTCGAAATTCTTTTCATAAGAAAAAAACCTCAGCATTTTCGCAGACTTGTGTATGAGCTCGTTCAGCAAAGCCGCCGGCTTGACCTTCCTCGATTCGTCGGAGGCATTCGTGATGTGTATGCGGTGAGGCTTGTGGGAGGACAAGTAACCAATATCCTTTGTGATCTTCGGCAGATCGTCGACTTATGACAGCTATTTTCGGGCCGATCTTGAGTAGTACAACATTTCTGCCTTCGAAAATCTCGCTTACACGTCCCTATTCCGAATTCGTGCCAAGGATCATAAACAACGTTTTAACTATTATTTAGACGGTTTATTCGAATTATGTAATGGTTTTCAGTAATCAAGTTTACATTCAATTTTTACTTGATATTTCATTTTCATTTACAAGATTATTCCAAAAGATCGTAATAAATTTTAATTATTACATCTTTCTAGTGAAACGTTTTACATGTAACTAATAATGAAGGCCACATGAAATATCTTCCAGGAAAAATATTAATATTAAATATCATGGATACTTTTATTTTATTTTTATTTATTTTCAAATTTGAACAGCGAAATAAGCTTTTAATAACCGTTTGTATTGATTACACATAAAAGGTTACATTAACAGACAAATACTGTTTAGTAAGTCGCGCGAGGCGGGGCTTATTGCTCAACTCGTATCTACAGCTATCGGTTGGAACGCACATCTGTTGAGAAGATTGATGAGTGCGTTCGGTCTGCTGCTGACGTTGCTGCATGTCTAGGTGATTTTTGCCGATTCTGTTACTAACAAATGTCGACACAAGTCTGATCCAATATAAGTGACTTGCCGTTTATACAAATATACACTAATAGTAAGAAAAAGGGTTTTAAACGTGGAGCGGCATTTTGTGCGGCGGTAGGAAATAAGCGTAACGAATAAGCAAAAATGGAACTGTTTGGGAGGCAGTGGAGAATAGATATTCAGCTTCGGGAAATAGATTAGATTTTGTGTAGAAGATAGAATGGGTGTCAGTCTGCTCGATAGGAAACGGTAAAAATATGAGAGGCATAGGGTCTAAATGCTGACGGGGAGAGCTAGATATGTTTGAATAGAGAATACAAAAAAGTTTTCATGTATATAGAATGATCAATAATAAACTCTATCGTGAGGGCGCGGAAAATTAGAAAGACATAAGGTACTTAGGTGATATTATTGATTGGACAAGACATCGTGGTTTATTCGATAAAGCGTCGCCGTTGGATGCTATCCACGTATTTGTTAAAGCAACTTTTACAATGTAAAACTACGGTGTAATACAAGCATATGCGAACTGAGTGCATGTTAAGTTAATTGCTTTCTTAGTTTAATAGATCTTTTTTCTGATGCTGGTAGATCCTTTTGTTAACGGAATATGGATTTTCACCACTGTATTGTTAACTAGGATTAAAAACTAAAAATTATAATTCATTTCAACCGCATTTCTTTAACATAATTCACCACAAACAAGACAAGTTACCACTGTAGAGGTAAGAGGCTAAATAGAATTAGAGTGAAGTTTTTAGGGCTATGCTAAATTGAGAGCTGTGCAGCAAGATGCTTGTTCACATCAGTTTTTAAATTTCTGCCGGTCTGTACAGTTGGGGAAACAAGGAGAAAAGATGGGGTTCGAAAGGCCGAAGAAAGAAGCTATTGGAGTAGAAGGTACTCTCACATGCGGGGACCTCCACAGTGAATGGATGGAATTTAGCTGATTGTCAACTTGTTCGAGTGTATTTACGTCGAGGGGGCACCGGAGCAGCAAGTTTATCGAAAAACATTCCACTAAAGTACTTGTCAAACAAGCACAAGGAAGCAACATGGCGGCAATGGGACGGTTGAAGGCTGGTGGATAGTGAGGGACCTGTAATATTAGCGACTTATTTTAGACCTTGTCTAAGAGAGGGAAACTAGTGAATGATGCCCCAGCCCAGATATGACGACAATACTCCATCCATGGGCGGATGGTGGCTTTGTAGAGATATAATATACTGTCAGGTGTGAGAAGTGTTTTTTTTTAGCTCGGTAAGGGAGCCGACTTTCTAAGCAGCAAGCTTGGCAATGTCTTCTATGTAGTTGTTCCAATCTATGTTACCTATGAATGTAAATTTAATAAGTAATTATTGTTTTACGCGTTGTTTTATTTAAAATAGTATAATTAATTTAATAAAATGAAAACGTTTGATAAATATCAATTTAAATTTCTTATCACATGAACATTTAGATGACTCATTTTTTTTTAATTTGTATTATATGAATTCGATATCAATTATAAATAATCAAAAAAATGTCAGTTCGTTCGAAGTAATTAAAATAGTTTTTAGAGGCATAATACGTGAACAACATTTCATTTGAAAATTCAAATACATCAGATTTGCATTATATTTTATCTATATTACTTAAATAAAAATTAAGTAAGATTCTCTTGAGTTTAACTTTTTGAGTTTAACTAATGCAGTCGCCCAAGTGTAGCAACAATACCCCTTTGCATGGGCGGATGGTGGCTTTGTAGAGATATCAAATAATGTCAGGTATGAGAAAGTTACTCGCACGTAGAGGGAACCCATCTTCTTTGCAACTTTGGCAATGTCTTCAATGTATTGATTCCAATTCATGTTACCTGCGATTGAAAGGCCGATGAGTTTGTAATGGTCAACTCTCATGTAGGGTGTTATTTGCCATATCAATCGGTGGTTGAAGAAGTTTCTTGTAGTTATTGAAAGAAAACAGCTTTGTCTTTTCGTCATTAAAAGTTACTATACATTTATGACGATAATCCACTACAGCCTCGATATTAGTTTCGACGGATTCAGCCATTGCCTCGAATATGTACGCGTCTGTTTTGACCACATGACGAGAGTAAAGCGTAGTGTCGTCAGCAACTATACCTATCCTAGTCTCAATGGCATAAGTGAGGTCGTCTATAAAAATCAGGATGGATCTCTGGTGTACACCAGCATTTATGTAATGTTGCTTCGATGAACGGCCTGCATGTGAAACTGGATGACGGTTCATAGTTTCTGTGGACATCTTTCCCCGCGCAGTCGTGCCCACTTTTGTATTTCTTTTGGGCTACTTTGCCGCATTCACTTATTATGTGATTTATCGTTTTTCTCTTTATCTACAAAGTTTACATTTACTGTTTACTTGTTTTTTGTATATCTTAGCTTTGATATAGTTCGTTCTCATTGCGTAATTAAGTGCTGCTCTAAGTAGCGATTCGGTGTCTCTGCTGTAGTAGCCTTTTCGTAAAGGTGGTTCTGTGTGTTTCTTTTCGGGGCAGTCTTATGAATCGTTCATGTAGCTACTTCTCTTCACAATTTTTCTTTTCTTGTATTTTTTTTTCAGTTTTAATTCTCCCTGCATTTTTCATTTTTTAGGTGTCTTTTGCTGCAATGATAAGCCTTTCTGTGTTAGGGTTGTGAATTTTTCCAGCTCTTTTTTTACCCTCGCAGTCGTTTATATTTACTAGTTTGTTATACTTAGCAGGAAATTGACCGACTCTCCGTAAAAAAGAGAGATGGGGAAAACCGTTTTCTCTTTTTTACGGAGAGACGGTCAATCTGCTTATTATTATTCTTTTTCTTCTCTTCTTCTTTTTTTCTTCTAATAATTTGTTTTATCATTATTATTATTGTTATTATTATTATTATTATTATTATTATAATTATTATTATTATTATTATTATTATTATTATTATTATTATTATTATTATTATTATTATTATTATATGTACTCACTAGGAGTCTTTATACAGTTCATCATCGGTGATTGAACACTGCGATTTACCAGTGGTGTGACATGGAGTCTTAGTGACAACTCTCCCCATATTTTCAGTACTCTCCGCCTCTTTCGATAACCATTAAAATAAAGTGCGTTATCGCAAACTCCACGTTCTACTGATTTCTTGTTGGCAACGCCATTTGGTCTTTTACTTTGATTTGAGTGGCAATAATCCTCCCCAAGGTTCAAGTGGAAGTCTGGGTATTGTTCTCAACATGGATCTTGCTATCCTCTTTGACCATTCAGGGCTTTTTTTGTGTTGTATCAGCTTAGGCTGGTGCCATCTTAGGTTTTTTCGGAGGGGGGGGGGCGGGACAGTTTATAAGATTTCTTGCAATTTCAGTTCTTTCGTCACTACGTGGTAATATTTTCATATGTTTGTATTATTCCTGTTGCAATTTCTATATGGCTTGTTAGTGCCCATGTTAAATGTGGGTTCGTTTCTGCGTTCAAGGATTTCCCTTCTTGTTCCTCCTCTTCTTCTTCTTCTTCTTCATCATCTTCTTGTTATTATTATTTGTACTCACTAGAAGTTCCCACACAGATCATAATCAGTGATTGCTCACCACCAACAATTGATGGTATTCCCTGGAGTCTGAGTGACAACAAGTCTCCACAGATGTCCAGTATTCTCCTCTTCTTTTTGATAGCAACCGCAAATAAGCTCGCAGTACCGCAACAACTGTTTTACATTGATTTCTCGCTGGTAAGAACCATTGGTCTTCTCTGGGATTTGGGTGGTAATAAGCATCCCCATAGCCCCAGCACTCTCTGCCCTTCCAGTGGAGGTCTGATTTGTGATGTCCCTCCTCGGTCTTCTCATCCTCCTTGACCCTATGCAAATCATCATCATCATCATCATCATCATCATCATCATCATCATCATCATCATCATCATCATCATCGTTGTCGTCGTCGTCGTCGTCGTCGTTGTCGTCATTATCATCGTTGTCGTCGTCGTTATCGTCGTCATCATCGTCGTCGTCGTCGTCATCATCATCATCATCATCATCATCATCATCATCATCACTACCATCATCATCAAATGTATGCTCCTCGCGTCACATATATTTGCTAGCCTGGTCGGAAGGTATTATGATAAATATATATTTACTACACTACCTCCAAATGGGGTTATGCCTTAGAAGATTATCTCATGACAAAAGAACAGCTATCATACTACTTTCTGAACTGAGCATTTAAAGTAAGTACATGTGTCTGAAATAGTGTAGTAAACTTAATTGAGCATTACTATATTGTACTATAATACATTTATGGAACTAATATAAGCAGCTCGGCTTCATACACCAAATCTCTATTAGTAATATATTCAATTTTACGTATTGACCACTCACGACATAAATACTGGAAATATTCTTAACATTTTACTTTTAACCTAATTGTCCGTGTGATATTATGTATATAAATACAATTAGTATTATTTTGTTTCTTTAATTCATTTAAAATTGTAACAATTAGATGCTTTAAACTTTAAAAAAAATATAAAATGCTGGATTTTACCACTGCATAAGTCGATTTAGACGGAACACTATTTCTGACGGTATATGAGATTTGAGAACAATTGTATTTTAATCAATAATATTTTAATTTTTAGCTAACATGGACATCAGATATTTCTGAATTAATTTTTTTTTAATTTCATCATTGTGGATCGCATTTTTAAATGTGTCTGGAAGGTGAGAAATACGTGCACACGCTGGTGCAAACATATTATTACACAGTTATTTGTGTACCAAAATTCCAGTTTTAAAACTTGTACTTTTAAGTGCGTTACATGTGATGCTTGCGGTTATCTGAAAAAAAAACTATATTTTATTTGATATTTCTTTTCTTTTCGCTCTTCCTTGTTTCTATTTTCTGCCTTTTTACCAAAAAAAAAAAGATTATTTTGTAGACTATTATTTTTGTTTTAATTGGTGTGTGTGTTGTTTTGTTTTATATTAAGATGGAGGTCTCCCGTTAACATCGGAGAGTCCCTCAGGTGCCCCCTGCTTTACACAGGCTGTACAATATGAGCGTCTAACGCACCGAGGAAACAAAAGAGTCCCGTGGGACAGGGGCTGATTTTTTTTCTTTTCCTTTATTTTTCTTTTTAGCTAAGTTCTACAGTCGCTCGATCAACCTAGATTTCTGTATTTCTTTTATAAACGATGGGGAAAGGTATTGCCCAGGGCAGGGCACTAAATAAAAAAAAGCGAAAAGAGCGAGAAAGAATACAAATTCTGTGGCGATTTGAAACATCAAAGAGTAACCGACTTGGGTCAGCTTTCGAACTCTCTGTTTCTTTTTTTTTCACAAAAATGTTCTTTTATATTTGCTCTTCATTCATTTCTTTCTTCAAACTTCATGGCTTCCTGTTTCCTATAGACTGTTTCGTTGGCATCCAGTTTCATTTCTGCAACTCACTACTTTTTCCGCCCATTATTCAAACCACTTCCTTCATATAGTACCGAAACGCCCCTTGCTCTTTCTCTACTCTTCTGATATAGAACGAACATGCACACAAACCACATAGTACTTATTACTTTTTATGCCGTATCAAGGTAATATCACCCCCAGACCCGTAAAAAAACACTTAATTAAGCCATTAAAATTCCATTAAAAATGTTTACAGGGAAATATATCTGCCAATATTTGAAAATAAAAGGGTCTGTAATTTGCATAACATCTATATCCGCATAGCTGCTTTGATGAAATACAAGTGTACGTACATTTCTTCAATAATGTTTTGTGTCTTTTTTTACCTTGTATATTTAAGAGATATCTATCTTTGTACGTGTAAGCTACATACATATGTGTAGATGCATAGTGTATATATAAAATATATCTATCTTTGTATGTTTAAAATATCCCTTTGAAGATCCTTTATCGTTTGTAATGTTCAGACTGGTCTAATTGTATAGTCCATAAAGATGAAACGGGTGTAAAAAGTTAAATTAAATGATTACTTGACGCAGTTCTTAACCCGGTCGGAATCGAAATAATAAATATATGCATATTTACACCCCCCACAAACACACACACACCCACACCCACACACATATATATATATATATATATATATATATATATATATATAATATATATATATAATCTCATTATGGTATTTTAAGAAGTGTACATATAGATGTAATCTTTTGTCAAAATCGTTATTGTAATACAGACTTACTAGGTTCTTACCGATAAATATTATTTATTTCTCTCTCATTTCATTATGTAACAGTTAATATCGTTAGTCCTACGGGCTAACTTTCTAGTAGTTTTCTGAAAACGCAGTTATCGATGGACAATCAAAATAATCTTATGTGAAACATGTTTATCTTCTCTCTCTCTCTCTCTCCCTCTCTCTCTCTCACTCTATGTATATATATACCCTTCTCTCTCTATCTATCTATCTATCTATCTATATATATATATATATATATATATATATATATATATATATATATATATATATGTGTGGGGGGGGTGTATCGAGGCAGCATTTTTTCTCTAAGGCACGTATTATTAAAAATAACCGACAACTCATATCTGGAGATTTTTGTATGGATCCCTTCCATTTTCCGGATGAGAATTGGCTGATGAATCAGCCGTGATTTTCTTTTAGGTCCAGAGTACTTTCTGACCGATCCGGGTCCATCTTCAGTGGAATCATGTCAATCAGGTAAAGACTTGGAGTGAGTTTATAGTTAATTTTGGCGGGAAAATTTAAATACGAAACTATATTTATTTAGTATTATAAACATTTAAGTATATTAGTACTAGTGTTAACATTAATGCTGTTAATAACCGTTTTTTTTTGTTTTGATGTGTAAAGCTTCTAGTATATGGAGTTTTGGTATTGTGTATTGTGTTCTAGGATTTTAGTGTTGTCTACAAGAAGTTTTCGGATTTGCGAGCGGGGACAGGAATGTTCGTTAATGAGGTGTCTGGCTATGGCACTATTATCCGATAGATGCATGGTCAACCTTCTGGACAGAGTCGTTGTAGTCGAGCCAATGTATACGTATTTTACTTGGTTGTCAGAGACACAGTCTCCCAATGGACATTTAAACTCGTATACCAGGCCCGTTCTATCCAGAACTCTAATCGAGTGTTAAGAGTTATTTGTAATTATAAGATTCGTGGTTTTAGTTTTATTGTAGTAAATTATTAGTTTACCTTTTTTATTAGGGTCGGTGGGGGGGTACGTTTTTATTAATAATATTTTTTAGAACCTAGTTATAATAATAATAACAATAAGAACACTGAATCCAATTCTCCACTAAACAAGATTATTAAACTATTTTGCTTCAACATAATTTCACCATAATTATAAAACAGATGAACAGGTAATAAAAAATATTATTAATAAAAACGTACTCCCCACCGACCCTGATAAAAAGTTAAACTAATAATTTACTACAATAAAACTAAAACTACTAATCTTATGATTACAAATAACTCTTCACCCTCGATTAGAGTTCTGGATAGAACGGGCCTGGTATACGAGTTCAAATGTCCATTGGGAGACTGTGTCTCTGACAACCAAGTAAAAAACGTATACATTGGCTCGACTACCACGACTCTGTTCAGGAGGTTGACCATGCATCTATCGGATAATAGTGCCATAGCCAGATACCTTTAAACGAACATTCCTGTTTCCGCTCGCAAAATCGAAAACTTCTTTTAGACAACACTAAAATCCTAGAACACAATACTAATATACAAAAACTCCATATACTAGAAGATTTACACATTAAAACAAAACAAAAAACGGTCATTAAAAGGATTAATTTTGATACTAGTAATAATATACTTAAATGTTTATAATACTAAATAAATATAGTTTCGTATTTAAATTTTCCCGCCAAAATTAACTATAAACTCACTCCAGGTATTAACCTGATTGACATGATTCCACTGAAGATAGTCCCAGATGGGTCAGAAAGTACTTTGAACCTAAAAGAAAATTACGGTAGATTCCTCAGACAATTCTCATCCGAGATTATGACTTTAATCCGGAAAATGGAAGGGATCCATATAAAAATATATACACACATATATATATATATATATATATATATATATATATATATATATATATATATATATATATATATATATAAATTTTCCATCACGTTGCTTCTGTTTATATGCAAACGTTATATACACATACGGGTCTGGAATATAAATAGAAAATCAGGGGGACAAATGTCTTATGCTATTCGGCAATATTTTGTTATGAATTTTTTACAGTAGTATATACCTTGATAGCTTGATAGCTTATGCTATTAGCTAAAGAATTAATGTGTATGGGGCCGTTGTCCCTTATTTTACACTTACATTTATTATTAGAATTCTTGCTATTTTTATCTTCTTCTTCTTCTTTGTCTTCTTCTAATTATTATTTTTTTGTTTTTAATTACTATTATCATCATTTACTCTCGAGAAGTTATAACACGATGCATTATGTATGATCGCTCACTTGTAAAAAGAGGAAAGTTTTCTGAGGTCTGGTTGGCAGATAGTCTATCCAAAGTTACATACCACTATTTTATTTTCGATATTCGTAGAAAAGTAATTTGCAAAATCGCAATAGGCTTTTGCAAGACATTTCTCGCGGATAATGTTCTTTGGTTTCTCTCAAATTTTATGGATTCAACTACTCTCGTTGCCCTTCTAGTTGCTCTCCTTTTCACGCTCTCCACCATTGTATAAGGTATCAATAGATGCCGGTGTCACCACATGTGCTCTTTTTATGTGAAAAGGGAGGGACATGATGTAATTTGTCCTATCAACTCTGGTAGATTCATATTTCTTGGTTTCGAGTATTGTAACTTTGTTTGTTTCTTATGTTTACAATTTTTTAAAAAATTCCAATTGATCCATAATTAGTCGATATTATATATTTATTTTAGTTTGTTTTTGCATTGAATTATATTTTTAATATTTGACGTAAGTTGTATAGTGTCTATCTTTTCTGAATTCCAATTTATTTTGGTAAATTTCCTGGAGTATTTCCCCATCATTTTCAGAAATGTTCCTAGTATTATTGGGAATACAGCGGTATTGTTTTGCGCCATATTCCCTTCCTTTATATTACACTGTCTGTGTATGGGCTTCGTTTTTCTGCTTCACTAATCTTCGCAATATGAAGTTGAGTTAATTGGGAAATATGTTTTCATGAATTGAGCCAATGCTATGTCTACATAGAGTATAAATACAAATATTCTTTATAATGGTTGAGGTTGAATTTTTGGTGTACCTATATTTGTGGTAATTTTTTTAAAATACGACGACTACATATTTTATTTGAGTTGAAAGCAATATCTAAGATGCGTGTTTATATTTAACTCTAAAAAGATCAGGTAGGAAACAAAGTAATGTCGATTTTATTTCTTTCATCACTTTGCAGCCTCCTAAGTTGTACACAGTTCTAGACTTTTTGGTGAAGTAGTTTCTTAATATATTGCGTTCTCTTTCAGATATAGTAATACGTTGGAAAATATTAAGTTTAACGGTCTCAGCCGTCAAAAAATGGGTATTAGTGAGGAGCATCTGAGATATTGCATGCTCTATGAATTCAGAAAAGGAAACTCAGATCGGCGACGTCTGGGAATGCCGAAATCAATTTATAAAGACGCCATTAAAGACGCTATGGAGACCAATCCAAAGTTAACCAACAGAGAATTAGCTCAACAATTCAATACAAGCCATACCACAATGATTTCATGACTTCACGAGTTAGGAAAAGTTTCTAAACTTGGACTCTGGCTTCCTAACGATTTGACCGACTCTAAACAAAATCTAGGAGTGACTGTTTGCACATCTTTGCTTTCCAGGAATCATCAAAGACCATCTTTCCAAAGAATCGTGACTGGAGATGAAAAATGGGTTCTTTACAAGAATACCCAACGCAAAAGACAATAGTTTGACGGAAACCAAGGTCTACAGCCTTTTCCAAAACAAGGCTACACCCACAGAAGGTTATGCTCTCTTTATGGTGAAACATGAAAGGACTGATTCATGATGAGTTACTAGAGCCTAATTAAACAAGCACAGCAGAAATATATTGTTCGCAGTCGGATGATCTAAGAATTGCTCTATCAAAATAAAAAGACCAGCATTACTCCATAGGAAGGGTGTAGTGCTTCAGCATGATAACGCGATTACTCACACAACACAACTCACTCAGGAAATGGTCATCAGTTTCAATTGGGAAGTTTTGCCTCATCCGCCTTATTCACCTGACATTGCACCATCCGATTACCATCTTTTTAAGGTCGTTGCGACAACACTTAAGAAATAAAATGCATGAAAATTACGACAAACTAAAAAATGAGCTAAATTTGTTTTTCTCTAGAAAATTTAAGAGAAGTTTTTTGAAGAAGGAATCAGGAAACTAGTTGATCGTAGGAAAAAAGTCATAGGAAATGAGGAGAATTATTGTAAAGCTTGTAAATGCCCTAGTGTGAATGTTTCAGATGAAATAAATGTGTTGGACAAAAGCGACATTACTTTCTTTCCAACATGATAAATACCTTTTCTTGTCTTTATATATATATATATATATATATATATATATATATATATATATATATATATATATATATATATATATATATATATATATATATATATATATATATACCGGAAAGTTGAAAAGATGAACAAAAATAAATGAGACGAGAAAATAAGAATGGAATCTCAAATCAATTTAGAAATATTTCACGTAGTAACAGATTAAATACCAGAACAGTAAAAAAAAAAGTGGTTACTGTCAGGCAATTAAAAGTTCCGGAATAAGGTAAACTTAAATTTTCGAGAGCGTTCCTCTCATTATCAAAAGACCAAAAAATATGACCGAGTGGTCGAAAAAAACCAGGTGGACTGATTTGATCAACTGTTGACGAAATACCACAGAGAATTGAAAGTAGATATGCAGAAAAAGAATGAAGATAAGCTGATTGGACATCAATATTAATTATTCATGTCAAAATTTAATTATATAATTATTCAGCTAAAGCTTATCATCGTATTGATATGTGTTTATTTATATACTATTATAATTTTATTATTTTATTTGATTTCTTTTCTTTTTCTGCCTTATTTTTTTCTTCTTTAATTCCATCTTAATTTTAAATTTAAATTTTATAAATGTGAGCCGTTAAACGAAATACGAACAGTCAAGGGGAAGCAACTTTGAAATCTTTTGAAATCCAGAATCTGGTTAGAATTAACGTAAAAATAATTAAAACTGAAAAAACAATAAAAGGTAAATTTATAGTAACGAGAGTACGAAGACACAATTGAAAAGGGATGGGGGATTAAAAGATTTACAATATATATATATATATATATATATATATATATATATATATATATATATATATATATATATATATATATATATCAAGTGCAAATTTCTCAATTCATATTTATTTTAAAGGTATAAAATTCCTAACACTAATTTATTTAATTTATTTTTGTTAAATTTTATTTTTATTTAGGGATTGTAAATATATATATATATATATATATATATATAAAGTCTATATACATATATATAATGTGTATATTACTCAATTCTTGTTTATTATTTATGTTTTTCTTAGTTCTTTATTAATTTATTTTATGTTTGACTTATTAATATGTGATTATGTAAATTGAAGCACAGGACAAAAGGCATTGAGGTGTGAGCTGGATTGTTCTGGGCAAATGGATGGAATAGGCAGAGGAAAAGAGGGGGGAGTGCAAGAATCAGAGGATAAATGGAGAAGACAATTCATATCTGTTATTCAAAGTTGGATGACATTAGAATAGCTTCCGAAATTCGAAGTTGACCTACATTGCGGACCGAGTTGAGAATGTGGACATTAATAGAGCGATGTGTTTTGTCACATGATATTAAGTGTTTGTGAAAAGAAGAAATGTGGGTGTTCAGATGTTCTTTAATGCGTTGGTGCAGAGGCCTGAGGGTGATACCGATATAGAACTTCTAACACTTAGCGCATTGTAGGCTGTACACCGTATTGGTTTAACGGCTCACATTTATCAAATTTAAATTTAAAATTAAGATGGAATTAAAGAAGAAAACAATTTAAGAAGGAAAAGAAAATAAATAAAATAAAATAATAAAATTATAATAAATAGTATATAAATAAACTAATATTAATAAGATGATAAGCATTAGCTGAATAATTATATAATTAAATTATGATATGAATAATTAATATTGATGTCCAATCAGCTTATCTTGATTCTTTTTCTGCATACCTACTTTCAATTCTCTGTGGTATTTCGTCAACAGTCACAGTTGATTCCATCAGTCCACCTTGTTTTTTTCGACCACTCGGTCATATTTTTTGGTCTTTTGATAATGAGAGGAACGCTCTCGAAAATTTAAGTTTACCTTATTCCGGAACTTTTAATTGCCTGACAGTAACCACTTTTTTATTTACTGTTCTGGTATTTAATCTGTTTTACGTGAGAATTTAATAAATTGATTTGAGATTCCATTCTTATTTTCTCGTCTCATTTATTTTTGTTCATCTTTTCAACTTTCCGGTATATATTTCCCATTACTCCTTCCTCGGATGTCAAACTTACACTTATATTTCCAGCAATGCTTCAAGCAAACTACAATTTCCTTTAGATATATATATATATATATATATATATATATATATATATATATATATATACATATATGTATATCCATACATATTTATGTATATATATATATATATATAAAGAGAGAGAGGAGAGGGTTGTAGAAAGAGAGATAAACAGATGAAGCAAATAACTTTGCATTTTTTACAAAAATAATCAAAACAGGCTTCAAGTTCTTGCACTCGATACCTTACAAAGCAGCAGTAAAACTTTGTAACCACCATATTGTTTGCGTTTCAGATATGAAGGTATCGATTATTTATACTCATTAAAGTAAGACACTGGACAAAGTAACATTAGAATACTTTGTGTTTTAGAAGAAACATAGATGTGAATATAAAGGTGAATTAAAAAATAATAATAATACATTTCATGAACATTTTCGATTCTTCGTCGAAACATCCTCAGGTATAAACATCAAATAAAAATGAAAGGGCAAGCTGGCCGGTTTCGAAAGTCGTTCAACAGTGCGAAGTCTATGTTAGGATTAAGCGATGAATAAAAATATACGCTATGGAAATTATAGTTAAAGAAAAGGAGAACAATTAATAAATGATTTTGAACTAAATGGAAACTACATTAAGTCTTGGAAGATTTTATTTTTTGCTTACAACGAGAAGGTCGCAAATATCGTATGTAAATTGTTTCTTTGAACTTCAGATAAAAGAGACTAAGTTCGGATGTGCTCTGTAAAGAAGATCGAATGCATTATCCAAATTCGTTTGGCAGTCAGCGTCTTTGCGGTATACCAAACATAGAGTACAGGGGATTATGCCTCTATAAAGGAGCTTTATTTACAACGTTCCCCCTAGACTCCTATCCGACGTATGTGTAGTATGTTGCACGCCGCATGCACTTGGGAGAAACCATAGATGTGTTTTTTGCTAGCGGACTTGCAGAAACTTTCTGTGCCATTCGATGGTATGACAGATAGAATGTAAAAGGAAACGTCGCAGCAGCTTGAGACCTTGGTTGCCAATGGAAGCGGCCGGAATCACGAATGGTTTTAAATGTTAATATATATATATATATATATATATATATATATATATATATATATATATATATATACATACATATATATATATATATATATATATATATATATATATATATATATATATATATATATATATATATATATATATATATATATATATATATATATACATACATATATATATATATATATATATATATATATATATATAATTGCAGCTTTATTTTAATTCAATCATCTTATCGGGGGCCCCGCGTGAGTGTTGTTAGCTTTCTGTATTTTCTATGAACTATTTGTAATATTTTTTTTATTGTGGTTTCTGGAGAGCAGCGTGTAATTGCATTTAATTGTCACGTATTGCATGTTGCGAAACAATTGTGAAACCATCGTAAATTCTGCCACCCCACAAAGAATAAATAAAAACTGTATTTTGGTCATTAGAATTTAAATAATCATTATACACACACACATATATATATATATATATATATATATATATATATATATATATATATATATATATATATATATATATATAAGTGTGTGTTTGTTTATGTATAAATGTATGTATGTATGTATGTATGGGTTTGCAAAAATTAACTCGTAAAGCACGTGCTTGTTTCTAAACAACCTGATGTAACCATTTGAAATGGTGAGAAAAGGCGAGAAAGCAAATAGCAAGTCAGTCAATCACCTCAAACGTACCCCGTTGCCTGAAATGGGTACAGAAAAAATCGCCACTCTATACTAAAAAATTAACGGCAGGTATCAGGTTTCCCTTTCATTCTTTTTAAGCTATCCATTTATTTCATGCTTCCAGCGTAAGATACCTCCTGTATTCCTTTTTCTAGTTTTCTGTTGTTTTTTATCTTTTAATTTTCTGTTTTCTTGCGATTTTCTTCTGTTTATTTTTGTGTCTCATTTATCAAATGGTTTGTAGGTAACATCGGCTAATGTTGTTAGCGATATGGATTAACAACCTGGCTGTACAGAGTTCGAATCCACTTCGTTTTACAATAACACTTACACTTAGGATATTGTCTCGGAAGTACTTTATGTCTTTATAGAAATAATTCTTACTAGAAAGACATCGAAGAAACCAATATTAAACAATAATAACTTGATTTATAAAAAAATAATCAAATGGTTGTATTTTTGGGGATGAGATATTTTCATTATTATTTAAAATTGTCATACAATTGGTCCTGTTTTTCCTACGGCATTCTTCGGGTTTTGTGCGTTTTTTCGAATTAAATAACTGTCATGACATTTTCAACCCAACCAGCAATGTATGGGGAATTGGGTTCAAACTACTCTTATTCTATTCTCCAGAACTTTAGACATATTTTCAGACATCTTTTTAAATTGTCTTGCCTGCTTTGGTTAACGTTATAACTCCGAACATGTCTGGGACACCAGGAAGATTATACTTCTTATGTGCATGTTATCTGTAGGTCTTACGTTCAATTCTAATAAATGGTTGAGTAAAACATTTAATGACGGTTTCCGCGTTCCTTACACAGGATTTGACAAAGGTCAGAGGACAAAACCGCCGAAACTGTGTCATAGTAAAACGTTTTAAACGCATGTTTTTTTTTGTCATTATTTACTTTGTTTTTCTTTTTTTTACTTATAAAAGCCATTAGTATAAATTTAAATGAGGTTACTGGATTGCCAGAATGAAGAATTTCATGAGAGAATTGCCAATTATGACTGGAATAAACAATGCCTGACGGTTTTTAATTATATTCATATTTGTGTTCTTTCTTATTTTTTTATGTCATTTTGTGTATTTCTTTATATCAACATTTTCTTTCTTCCCTTTACTTTTACTTACTTTTTCTTTCTTTCTGGCTAACAATTTTCTTTTTTCATTTTTAGTTGAATTTAGTTATTACTCTATTTCCATTCATTTTTTCTTTATTTCTTCTTTCATTTTTCTTTTTCATTTTCTCTATCTGTTTTATTCTTTCTGTAATGCTTTCTTTTTTATTTATTTACTATTTTTCTATTTTCCCCTTTTTTCTGATCAGTCTTTCCTTTTTCTTCCTTTACCTTTTTTTCTATTCTTTTCGTTTTTTCTATAATGCTTTATTTTTCCTTTTTTGTTTTGTTATTCTATAACTTTCCCCTTATTCTATCATTCTATTCTTTCTTTCGGTCGTCTAGTATTTATTTTTGTTTATTCTTATACTTGTCTCCTTTATTTTTTAATTGTGTTCTATTTTTGTTTTCAATTCTTCTTCTCACATTCTCCATTATATTATTTAATTTTGAATTAGGTTCTACTTTAACTATGCAACATTACATTATTTATTTATATTATTTCGTTTTTTATTTACTTTCTTTTCATATGATGACATTCATTTCAACTCATTTTTATTGTTGAAGTTTTTATTGTGATTCATAATATCTAGAAGTATATCATTTTTTAAATTTTTTTTCCATATTATTGAATGTTTCGTTGTTATTGTCAATAAATGTTTATTTATCAAAGCACCTTTTTGTTAGTTGCATCTCGTTTTTTGTTCAGACATTCATTTTATTTTTACTATATTTTCATAACAATCTCTTCATTCATTAATGTCAAGTCATACGCTATTTTATTTCATATAATTCATTTTCGTTCTTCTTATTCTTTAGTTATTCCCATCTTGACTTTTCTTTCTATCTATACGTTGAAACTGCCTTGATGAAATCGTTGACTTGCTCTTCTCCCTGTAATTTGCCGTCCGCTTAATGAGGCATGATCTGAAAGTGTTGTGACAAGAGTGATCTCCCCTTAGGCAGTTCCTTCCCGGGCGAAAAGGGGCCACATAATTAGAGCAGTCACATGTTAAGATGAAAGAGTAAAAAAACAATGCGATAGAAAGGAAGAACGACTGCGATACATACACAGAGACATCGAGATGATAGTACAAGTAAGTGTAGAGAAAAAGGAGATATAGAAGATGAGGAAGAAGTGGATCTTGCTGCCTGGATGGGTGCTCGAGAAAGATTACAAAAACTAGTAAATATAGGTTTACTGAAATAGTGTGGAAGAAGAAGATACAGGAAAAGTAAAAATAGGAAGAAGAAGAAGAAGATGAAGAATGATGAGAAGAATATTAAGAAGAAAAAGAAGAAGAAAAAGAAGAGAAAGAAGAAGAAGGAGAATGTAAAAACTACGAAAGAAATAGATGAAGATAGCGTCGGAGAAATAGACGTCTAAAAAGAGAAACGCAGACTAATGAAAAAAATAGCAGTATAATAATAATAATAATAATAATAATAATAATAATAATAATAATAATAATAATAATAATAATAATAGTAATAATAATAAACAACAAGAAGTATAAAAAAGAACAAGAAGAAAAAGAACAATAAGAGGAAAAATAAATAAAAATTAAGATAAAGAAAGAATTAAAAAAGAGTAAAACAACAATAAATCGAAGAAGGTAGAAGAGGTGGGAAATAATCGAATAAAGAAGGAGAAGAAGAAAAAGAAAAAAGAAGAAGAATAAGAATATGTAGAAGAATAAGAATATGTATTCAAATGAAAAAGAAACAGAATAATATAAGAAAGAATAAAGGAATAAATAGAACAAGACTAAGTAGCGGAAAAGAAGAACCATGTAGAAGTCGTGAAAAAAGTGAAAGAGAAAAATATTAATAATAAGCAAAAATGTAAGAATAAGAGGGATAGACAAAGAAACAGAAATCCCATAAAATATCTTCAATGGTATATGTGAATAAACAAAGAGAACATCAAAAATAATTTAAGCAAAAAATGAAAAAAAAGAAAAGTAAAAAAAAAAACGAAAGAAACTAAGAATCAATAGACGAGATAGAAGAACCGTTTCTTATATTTATTGGAATTCCATTTTTAGAAACCTCAAAATACTACCAACTATAATTATTTGAGAACAATTGTATTTTATCCTAAAAGCGCAAGTTTATTGTAAACTTATCTAAAGATGTTTCTATGTAAAAATACGAATAAGTTGTCGAATTATTTTAATTTACATATAAAAAAATAGTTGAATACCCGTCCAATGACGAGTAGATTTCATTTCCCAAGCGTAAAAAGTTTGAACCAGGTTTATGTTCCCTCGCTAGGCTTCAAATCAATATACAATGATACTAAACATGATGTTTAGAATCCTGATTCCAATGTCATTCAAAATCTATCACATGATTTTGATTATAGAAAATGTCTCAAATTAAAAGCTTAAAAGCTTAAAGAGATTAAAGAAAATAGCAAATTCAGGGAGTCTTTCTAACGTCGTGTCTAATGCGTATCGATAAAATATAATGTAAATCTGAAATATTTGAATTTTCAAATGAAAGGTTGTCCCTATATCTGGCCCTGTAAAACCCTTTCAAATACTCCAAAGTAACTGAAAGTAATTGACGTCTTATACATACTGCCACAATGTCAGTAAACTTAGTGGTATATAGATTTACACGGATGGCGTCGCCTTCTTTTACATGAAACTAAATTGAACTAATTATAACACATATTACTGAATCCATGCCCTACAGATGTGTTAACAAAATCATAATAATAAGTTGATTAGTTTAGGAAGTAATCTTTTGCATAATAATATATAACCATATACGCATACAACACTTTATATAAACGCATCTTCTAAATATAAACATTTACAAACAAATGATGTGTTCATGTTTATCACCGAGTTGCCGAAGATATATATTTAAAAATTCATAATCATCGGTTCTTTAGTCTAGAAGTTAATCTCGTACAACGAAATTATATATATATATATATATATATATATATATATATATATATATATATATATATATAGAAAACATCTTCTCTTGCAGGCAAGTATTCTTGAATATAAGAGACAACTCATGTCTAGATAGCCTTTGGTAGATCATTTCAGTAGTCCGAATTATATATATATATATATATATATATATATATATATATATATATATATATATATATATATATATATATATATATATATGAACATATACACATACCTAACTTTATATGGAATTACCTTTCTAAATGTTGACATTTACAAAAAGATATAATATGCCCATGTTACTCACCGTTATCCTTAACATATATATACTCCAACTTTCATAATTATCACTTGAATACTTTACGGGATTATTCTGTACATATAATGTGCACATATTTAATTTTACATGTATAGAGATACGCGTCGAATTTTGATGAATTTCCTTCACTTTCGTCAGGGCATATGGGTAGGCTATGATTTGGTTTTGTAAAGTAAAATAAAGCCGTATTAATTTATAATGAATGAACATATGAAGTAAAAAGAAAAATTAATGCAGAAATTAAATAATAGAATTTAGAATTTAGAAAAGGAAATTAAGAAAAACAAGAACATACGTCAGTCATGAGACTACATGCCTCCGCCCAACAACGAAAAAGTAGGTCATAGTCATATCGTAGCCATATAACTCCAGGTTGTATGAAATATTTCCAAAGTTATGCAATGGGAAGCTTGATAACTCAAAAAATATTTTAATTATCAGACTGAAATTTTGCGCGGTATTTACTGTTATCATCAGATACATAGATTAAATTTGAAAAAATCGGAATTTAAAGTTCGTTGATATTACGTTGAAATTACAACCGTTACCCAACAAAAAACAACTTTTTGTACAACATCTTCCATCTGTTAACGTTAACAGCCGGAAAAGGCCGAATCAAAACAAACCAGTGTCCTACTAAAAATGAGGCAATTTTACAACATTAACAAAATAATTGACGAAAAATCATTCGCCTTATGTGTATTTTTATGAAAATATATTGATTTTTTGACAGGAAAATCAAAGAAATATTTTTTCTCACGAGACTTTTCCCGTGACGAAAAAAATATGTGAAAAGTAACGGTTTTTCCCGCTAAATTATGTTTTTCTTTAGAGCAAAAATAACGCAACAACAATTTTACAGGCGGTAACGATTTTTACATTTTTTTTTCGTTGTATTGTTTGTGATAGTATCGCTTTTGAAACGAAAAATAATTAACTAGCTTAGGGTTAGTTTAGGATTAGGTTTAGAGTTTGTTTAGAGTAAGCGTATTAAAAAATATTTTTTTAAGTTAGCGGAGACGACGAACAAAACCGGGAAAGGAAGACACGTGTTCGCATGTTGTGCAATGTTTTGTTCGATCAGTTTATTTTGCTGGCAAAAGTTGATCAATGTTCTAAGAGCCTGAATCACCTGTCCAACAGCTATAACATGCATATTCGGTTTTATTACCTTTCTTCAATTATCAGCACCCTACCAGGAATTGTAAGATTAACTTGATTTAAAGGTAAGGTTGACATCTGCATCATAACTATTCTGATTGGTTAAACGCATCGGCATCTTGCAGCTGTTTACGCAAACGCTGAAAGATTCCGAACAAAAAGTCGGAGTTGTTTGGTTCAAAAACTATACCATTACTGGATAAATTAAGGAGTCTCTACAATTAACGGGGCCGGAGTTTTCGCCAAAAGTTTGACTTTAACCTTTTCCGTTATCTTGACCTTGACTCTTGGTCTCGATATCTAAATATTTAATCAGTTATAAATTAGACCATGACCGATATGGTGTATCTGGTTTCAGGGCAAGTTCAATGCTCGAGCGGCAACCGAGGTGCCTTGAAGAAATTCAAAGTTACACTGTAGAAGAATACACGTTTCACGCGTTAGGAGCTGATCAACGTTTTAGCTGAATGTTAATATGATACTGAGTATCAAAGGGAAGCAATTTAAACGTGTTTTTTTTTTCGTAACGCTACAGTTTTTGTTAATATATGTATTTATGTAAACGTATTGCAGAGTGTATTTCGATTACATTTATATATCTCTAATATATTATTCCAAAATCGAAGCTAGGCATGAGAGAAATCTTTTCTTCTGTGCGGGACATGTTAAATATTGGGCTATTTTATAGCTAGTTGTGGGATATTGATTAATGGGAGATTAATTAAAGTACTCGGAATATGAGTACTTATCTAAAGGTTGTCAGTACCCGAATGATATCCGACATCAATACAAACCGTTCATGTCAATTCGTCCTAGCATTAAAGGAAGGATCAATACCGATTGCATTACGTCAACTCTACATAATAACAGGCTAAGGCATTTCATTTTCGTACGTACGTTATCACCTTTCACACATATTTAACAATGACATAATCTGATCAGCAACGATATTTATTTTTGCGGCTCATAAACAAATATTTATGCAACGCTTTTTATGTTATGTTATGGTAATACCTATTCATTTATATGACACATGTACAGTTAGAAATACATATCTTAGACTTTCGTGTGATTCGAACACAGGTATTGCCATCGTAAAACCTGCTACTGCTTTAGTAACGTCTACTTTGCCTATTCTTTTTTGTCAACCAATGACATGTTTATAGTTGCCAACAAATTAGACCCAACACAAAATCACTTTGTAATTGTATATATAGATAGATTGCACAAGCTTGAGTTTCTAGACAAAGTACAATTAAAATGCGACAACCTGCGTTCGGTTCGTCATACTTAAACCGACTAGACTCACAACACAATAGGCATGGCCATATTACCGTAATCGACCAAAAGGGGCAAATATCATCAACATAAATGGTTTGCTGCGGTCAAAACTGAGTTAAACGTTCTAGCCGTCCAGCGTGCCTCTGGCGTTCAATGATGGACTCCTGACTGGCTGTGGGATGCTGATGAGTCAGCTATGAACAGACGTGGACACCCTGATTCAACTCCTGACGCACAAACTCAATTGGAACATGCTTAACTCACCCCCATTTAATGTCGTCACATGCTTACAGATCTTTTTATATACATACTATTTTATTTCAATTGCCTAGTAAATTAACAATGCTCAAGATTGTGTGAAATGATGTTTCTAATGCGTTCATTACCGGTTTTATAATGGGATATTTCCTGTATAATTTAAAGTTAATGTATTACTTTTTTTGTAATAATAATAATAGCTAGCAACGTCACAATTACGAAGCTAATCAAATAAATTTTAACTAAATGAAATAAAATAATATTGAACTCGTGTTATTACTTTCTTATTTGTTTTGTATACCATTATTTATTAAAAGATGGTTTACTTTACCGTACATTTGCCACTAAGTTTATTTGAATATTGATCGAAAATGTTGTGTTTCATTATTTATATTGTTATTATTGTGACTAGTTCGCCGATATGCCAATCGGTCATCTTCATCTTCATTTATTCCTGTTCATGGCTATTTATCGGACCATCTAACATAACACACAGCATTGGCTGAAGGCCGGAGACCGGGGTTCACTGCTTAGTCGAGTCATAACAAAGACTGAAAGATGGTACTTGATGCCCCCTTCCTAAACACTCTGCAATATAAGTCGGCGATCAAGGGTATTTACAGCAATCAAGGGAAAACGATGTGCTTATATATTTCTGTAACAGTTGGCGTCCGTCTGTTTTGGAGAACAATGGAGTTGTATACCTCAAATTAGAATGTATTCGAATTGCAGCGTATGCTGTTATAGTGCAAGCACATCCTAGATCGACGAGTTCCTTTTTGCAATTGCCACAGATATAGGTGGTGTCTTGTTCTGAGGTACGTTGCAGCCTTCTGCGATATTTTCTTTTTCCTCTTCGTCCACTGCATGTCTCTCATCTCCTTACTTCTCTTAGAGTGTCACTTCACAGCACCTACCCGGCGGCTGCCTTATTGGTGCAGTACCCAATGAGAAAATAAGTCTTCGGCTCGATCTAAGAAGGTCTTTTCACGCAGGTTTTGTTGAGTGTTCTAGATTTTACTATCTCCCCGATAACAATTGGATTACTGCGTGACATTATTTGAATATCGTTTATTATGAAAATATAAGACTATAAACAAAAATGACTGATACAAAAGATGTCAACAGCGCCACTCTTTTTGCCGAGTAGCAGATGAATACGCACTTTAGAAATGAGAGGAACAAACATTGGATAAAATCAACAATAACAAATCCACGCTCGCACATAGTTGATTGTCAAGCATACCACAGTCAGTCAAGGTTGAATTGTTGAACAACAAAGACGCGCCGACGAGCCGGCTCTAACTTACAAGCTAGATGTTCGTCTCTTATGCCAAGTAATTTGTTTAACGCTCAGCATATTGCGCCATCCCGGTAATAGGGTTAGCGTTATTGCTTCGCAAGGTCAGTTCGAAAATAACGTGCGGGTTTGAACGCTCGAACTACGTTCTCTTTAAAAACGCAAGGTTTGTTTTCCTCCGACAAATACTTAAACACTATTTTTTTCTTATTTTAATGTTTCTTATTTTGGATTGATAATAAATAATTAACAAAAAACGAAAACTTTAAAATAACTATTTATAAATATTTTGTTATTAGCATACCTATTATATAAAGTATTTAAATCTAATTTCGTTAAAGTGTTGACAATTAATTTCAAATTAGTGAATACGTATGCGCAGCGTGATGTAAGCGATCACGTGCACCGTCATATTATACACCATTATATTTAAATGTTTTTATTTATATAAACACGCTTTGTTTTTTTACACTACTGTAAATTACTTATGTCGTATGTTTGTTTTTGTATTTTCAAAAGTTCTATAACAGATCCAGTTATTTACTATTCACAACCTTATATTTAATTTGAATTAGCGATCTTAATAGGTGATAACGTAAAAAGCGTGCTTTCAACCGAGGGGTGTAAAAGCATGTCTCTTTATCTTTATATACACAGTCTTCAATTAAAAGGAGACTAATAAAAAAAACTTTTTTTTCCGATAAAGATCTTCGTCATCCGTGGCCCTTAAAGCTAATCCCTTAAATACACCCCTCTTTTTTTCACATATGAGTTACGCCGCTATGTGCTCTTTTGCCTATAGAGCCGCCCTGAAAAACGCATATAACTGTGCATCAGTCAAAACCGATGTATGGGAGGAACACTGAACCTGGGAGTCGACACCTCACGGCCAGACGCGTTAACTTAGACAAAAGAAAGCTGCTCGCGATAAAACTCGTTTATTCTTCCGAACTGAAATTGTGGTGTTCTCATGACGACACGCGCGGTTGTGTTTTTTTTTGTACTTATAATTATATATTTACACTATTTCTTTTCTAATACAAACATTATTTCTCCATTCCGTTATTCTATTATTCCGTCTGTCTACATTCCATATTTCTATATATGCTTGCATTCCATTATTCAGTGTGGTTTAATCTATTATTCTGAGACGTTCGTTATAACGATACATATCTTCGGAGAATATAGACGTTGTTTCTTTCCTTTTCTTTTTTTTCTTCTTTTTTTAATTACTTATTTTTACCTGAAGCAATTATATTATTACCTTTGATGAGATTGAGTTGATTTTTTTCTTGTTTAAAAACAAAATAAAAAAAGCTGAGATTATTTCAGCCTTTAAAAAATTTGACTGACAACCAGACTGGTTTCCTGTGTTGGGGGTAGGTGATGGGAGGTCTTTCTCCCCCACCCATCGAGAACGGTAAAGAAAGGAAGTAATAAAATGTAATATCTAGGGTTTGAGGCGAACATTTAGAAACGCCTTCTAAATAAGATTATAAAAGGATTAAAGTATAAAAACACAACAAAAGATTTGATAAACAATCAGAAATGAATGAGTTTTTTTTCTTTCTTTTCATTACACAACTAAAATGGACAGGGTTTAATATTTAAGAAAAAAATAAGGCTGTGAGTTTATTCTTGATGTCCACCATTTTCCTTTTTTTAATTTTCTCTTCTGTGTTTAATTTTCGTTTTTTTATTTCTTATTTTCTTGTCATTTACTGTTTTGGTCGACTGGACTACATAAGTTGATTTGGGAATAATTAGTTTTAATATAGTTAAAGTCAGAATTGTTTACCTTAACGACATCAGATTACTCTCCAATCACTATCTCTGTTTTGACTGGATGATGTATTTTTTAAATATGTGTGAAAGTTGATAACGTACGTACAGAACATGAACTCCCTTAGCGTGTTATTATGTAGATTTGCTGCTATTTCCCCTTTTTTAGTTTCTGTTTTGTCCGCCATTTTTCTTGTTTTCTTATTTTTTCGTTATTTTATCATCTATTCTTTATGTGTTATCGCGTTTCTTTATTCAATGTTCTTTTCCCTTAAATTGTCTATCATACGTTTGTTCTACTATTTATTATTTTCTTTCTTCATTTTTACTTTTCACTCGTCTTCTGTTTTTCTTCAAGTCAACTTTTACACCTCAGCGGCTTTCCTTTATTTCCTCGCTTATTTTTTCTTTTCTGAATATATTATATCCTTTTGTTTTTTCTACTATTGTTTATGGGTTACTTTATTAATTTTTTATATTTTAAAAACAAATTATGGGGGTTTACTTCATATTATTTACTAATTATTTTTCCTTCACTTTTTTCGTTACTTATTACTTTTCATTTATTGAAAAATATTGAAATTCGAGCAGGGCATCGCTTATACCCTGTCTTCAACCATTGAGAATACAGTTAATTCCTGATTTAATTTTTTTATTGATGGGGATTTGCTTATAACCAGTCCTAGTGTTTCTCTTGAGTCGTGAGTTCGATCCTCACTAGTAACCTATGATTTCAATATTTTCTTAATTTTCAAACTACACGCCAGGTAAAGATATAACCTTTATATAGCCTAGACTAACCAAGTCGGTACCACTTCCACTGCTCGATTCAGGTGTAGGCTCATAACCTCCGCCACATTTATTAATCTAGTTTATTTGTTTATCTTAATATAACCTCTTGTGAAAACGTATTGAGTCTGCGCTCGGACTGCCAACCCAGCAGTTATCCGATATAAAAAATATGATTGTGTTTTGTACTACTCGGCGTTGTCTGGGGCATACATGTTATTTTGCGGTATTGCATTTGGTAAGCGTTATATGTTAACTGTCTTCGGACTATTGTCATTATCGACATACTTTGTTTTCATATTATTGTGGAAAGAAGTGAGGATACAATCTAGTAAATGAGATGATAATTTTTTCTACTCGGCGCTTTCCGGGAACAATAAATGTAAGATTACAGTATTACGTTTGGTAAATTCTATATATCAATTCTCTTCAGACTATTGTTAATATCAAAAGCATTTCTTTTTATATTATTTTGTAGCGTGAATGCCATTGTTGGGGATCAAACACGTTGTTGTGTTTTATTTTAGTCAGCGTTGTCTGGGAGCAATATATATAAGATTACAGTATGGCAGTTCAAACTGAAAGTTCCGCTAGCTTCTTCTTCTTCTTCTTCTTCTTATTATTATTATTATTTTTTATTATTATTATCAGTAGTAGTAGAAGTATTAGTAGTAGTAGTAGACTTAGTAGTATTTTCAACACGTTATAATAAGAATGAGACATGGGCTGGGTTTAGGAAAAAGAGAATGTTGAGAAGAGGGAGGGAGATAACGAGGAGGTTAACAAATAGAGAAGCGGATAGAGAGAAAGAGAGAGAGAGAGAGGGAAGAGAGATAGCGATAGATAGATATATATATATAGAGAGAGGAAATAGATATAAGTGTTAATATAAAGATGGTACACATTCTTTTTACCTCTTCTACTTTGTTTTTCAATCGCCCTGCTTGTAATATATATATATATATATATATATATATATATATATATATATATATATATATACATAAAATATATTGCAAAGAATGTCTTTCTAATATATCTGAACAATCATTGTTATGTCTTACGGAGTACGGCTCTGAATAGTCCTTTCCTAAGACAAGTACTTGTAAAGAGGATGAAAATTAGGCTTTCGCTTTTTTCTTAAGAAAATTGAGTGCCGAATGTTTGGACAGTGGGGTAAATGGTTTGGCAAATGAAATATGGCTATTTGAAAGGACAAGAGGCAATTAATTTACATAATGCACTGGGGGGGGGGGGTTGCCGAATAGTATAAAATACCCATTTCTTAGTTTTTCTTACTTTACTATTTTTCTTTACATTGTTTTTATTATTGTATTATTCATTTGATTTCAATTCGTTTGTTTCATCGAAAGCGTTTCATTCTCTTAGACATTGTAGTGTTCCGTTCTATTTTGGGATCTTATTTAATAGGTTCCTTTGTCTGTTATAATTCGTTCATTTTTCTTTCATTCGTATGTGTTTTTCTTGTTTCATACGCGAACATGTCTGTTCTTTTCTCTGATCTGGTGTTCAGATATGTTCAATCTCAATCTTGGTTTTCCTTCATTCAATTTTTTTATGTTTTCCGCTCTCGATTTATCCCCTTTCTTTATTTCATTTACGTTTTCATTCATTTTGTCGTTTGTTACGGTTTTTCTTAATTCATGATGTTTCTTCTCGTGTCTTTCAAAAATTGTTGTTGTTTATCATTTCGCCGTTTATTTTCGCTTGTTAATTCTGTTTTTTATTTGATTTTCTGTTAATTCTATTCATTTTATTCCCCTTATCGCACTTGTCTTTCCTTATTCATGCCACCTTTCCGACTTCATTTTTTTCTTCACTACATTTCTCTTTTCATCCTTACATTCGTTCTTTCTAATTTCTTCTTTCTTTTATTAATGTTTGAATCGACGCTGTTCTTTTGCAATTTCTATAACTTCTTACATTATCCTCGCTATTCTATATTTTCTCCGTCTTTCATCATTTGTTTTCTTCTTTCCTTAGTTACTTTTTTGTTTCGTTCTTCTGTTATTCGTTTATTTTCCCACATAAACGCTTTATTTTTTACATATTTCGTGTTCCTATTCTTTTCATTTTTCCCTTTACCTTTCCTTCTCTTTCTGTCGTTCATTCTTTCTTTATACACTACTTTTCATCGTTTTCACACACATATATATATATATATATATATATATATATATATATATATTATATATATATATATATATATATATATATATATATATATATATTATCTGTATAAAACACTTGATGTTTGATATTTGAAATTTGACGTTTTAATAGCTCGGAACCTGTCTCCACACGAGGGTAAAGGTAGATAAAAGGTCGGCTTTTAATGTGAACAAAGTCAATCTATCCTACAAGAGACACTCTAAATTGAAAAAAAACACAAAAGGCCTCAATCTAGAAAGAATACACTTTCACTTAGCTCGGAACAGAAATATAAAGTAAGATTTTTCACATTTTGTAATTTGCTTTGTATTGTTTATTTATTTATTCATTTATTTATTGTCTAGTGTGGACTTTATTTGTTTTCTCTATGTTTCTCTGCCTACTCCTCGTTCTTAATTTGCTTCTGTTGTGGTTATGACCGTAAAATCCATCCGGTGGTAAGGTCTAAATTTTGTGAGCTTACCAGAATGCGTAGTCACCCCTACGTAACTATTACTCCCAGATACACTCTGACTCAAAGCCGTAGTACCTGTCATGATTCTATCTATGTGCTAAGTAGAATCCATTATTTAACATTCTCTACTCCACGCCAACTCAACATCCTGAACAAGTTCTTGTTCAGTCGTCCTCTAAAATGATAAAATGAGTACACATTTCAACCATCCTTACCAGTTATCACGGTGTAGTCTCATCGTCCACCTGACAAACTCATAAACCTTTATCCTTCAGTGATGTTTGATAAGTGGTGACTATGTAGTAAAACAACAGCTTTTTCTTCGTTTACTGCGGACCTACTTTCAAACTCTATCACTTATCTTTTATTTCCACCCTTCATAATAAGGATAATGGTGCATGAGGCTGACAGGTGTTCAGAATAAGCCAGAGCCCCAAAGCGGGCACTCTTGCCTCTCACAAATTGCCTGGCCAGCTCTATCGCCATTCTCCGGTGGGGGTGGGGGGGGCTCAGACATTTGGTAATTTACTATTTACTTCCCAAAGGGGCAAGGTAAGGTCTAGGAGCGCGGTAATACAAGAGCTACCCAAGAACTAATAGTACAGTCAAACAGATATGGCTTAATCTCTGTCGGACAGATTGTCGAGATCGGATCTTCGACTGTGTCAGCAAGTAGCGTTTGCTACGTTATTCTATCAACTACTCGACTTAACCGTATCTCTTAGCGCCATGTGACTTTAAAGTGCATAATGTTGGGATGCCCATAATCTCATAACTTTTTCGAGTGTGGAATAACACCTTACCTAATCTTGATCGACTGAGATACGGAGTAGTGATGCTTGTAACTTTCCTATTTATGGATTAAATAGAAGACTATTGTATAAAGACTATTTGTCTACCAAATATATGGCCTATTGTTCTATTGAATTAACCAAAAAAAATGTGTTTGCCTTAAATTAGCCAAACAATATATATATATATATATATATGTATACAAAATATATATTCATGTTATGAAAAAATATATGACGATATCAATAATTAGAAGTATAAACGCTTAAACAAAATTACTGGATTCGACATTAAATAGCTCGAAGTTTATAAATACACCGTAAATTAAAAAACAAATAATTTACGTCTTAAAATGTCTCTCTCTGTGTACCTTTCTTTTATTTATATTCTCCTTTTGTGTCAAGCAATCAACTCATTCGTTATTGATAATTCTTTTCATTTCATTCATTCGTGCTTAAAACGTTTCCATTTCTTTTCATGTTCATTCCATTTAAAATTCTAAGTTATATCCTTAATGTTAAAGGTAGTTCGTTCTTTTAACTTAGAAATGGTGAATTTTCAAAACCTATAGTAAATTAATGGGAATTGTTTATGGCATTGCTGGATTATTGTGTATTATGATATAGGCGAAGAATGTGTTACTTCAGTATTGACCACGAGGCATTTTAAGTGACACCCATTGTCATAAATGTGTCAATACGTGCGATTAACTGTTTGTAATTAAAAAGAGAGTTTTACATAGAAACTATGAAAAAGTATACACCTTAAATGTGAGCAAATAATATATATACATATTATTTATATTCATATCTAGTAATACAGTTGCGACATTTATAAAGAGAAACATCTTAATATCGGTCATAACGCGTTCGTACATGTAAGTGTTTTAGCAATATAGGCTAAATATGAATTTCTCACATCAGTAAATTATATATATATATATATATATATATATATATACATATATAAATATATATATATATATAATTTACTGATGTGAGAAATTCATATTCAGCCTTTATTGCTAAAACACTTACATGTACGAACGCGTTATGACTGATATGTATATATATTTATATATATATATATATATATATATATATATGGGTTGCTTTCAAAATATTATTTATTCATAAATAAGTGTTCAAAGCTTCAAAGCTCTTGCTAGATGAAGCGTAATGTAATACTCCAGGCTCCACCTATAAAGTTGTCCTGAAAGCCTGTTGATATGCCCGCTCAATTAGGCATTTAGACGTTAATTTTCTCTCCCATTTTCATGACAATGCGTGGTGGCCACAAAAGTACGCGCTCCGACTGCTGAGTATTGATTTACTCCTCTCCAGGAGTAAGGCACAAGGCCAGTTTTTATCTTACTCCCACAAGTAAGATGTGACACAAGGTCGGGTCGGGAAAGTGGGGTTTAAAAATTGTCGTGGCAGCCCCGTCGGCATTCCCTGGTAGGGGCGCCTCAGACAGTAAGCAATAAACTTACTCCTCCCCAAAGAGGGGAGGCGAAGCCTGGGAGAGTGGACTTCCCAGAACTGCACAGGACAAACCCATAGACCGGCGTAAATCAAGCCCCGAAGGCCAAAACAATACCAGTCTATGGGGTGCAGTATCCATCGGAACAGATTATACACTTTGATCTTAGCCAAAATTATGACTTTTGTATACGTGTTTGAATCGTGTGACCGGCAGGGAGTTTCCGCTCTTTTACGTCTGACTGTAGGATGGCATGAAACGCATGTGTATATGGGTTAAATTAAAATGATATCTACTTGTAATTATAGTTAATATATATTAATTTGAAAAATTTACAGAACATTTTAGAATTATGCAGCAAACACTAAATAAAAAAATGTTTCACGTGTTAATAAAGTGAACCTCTTCATAATGATATATATATATATATATATATATATATATATATATATGTGTGTGTGTGTGTGTGTGTGATAATATTTATAAATAAACATTAATTATTTATTACTAATATATATATATATATATATATATATATATATATATATATATATATATATATATATATAAACATTCAATGAGTTAAAACATTACAATTGTTCCAAGAATTAGGACATCAAGTCCAGTATGGCGTACGATCGTTTCCAACACAGTTTGGAAATACTTTATTTCATTTTATTTCATTTTATAAATTAATAAAGCTAATCCAAAACGTCACTTTACCAGCGTGTTTAGCAACACGTCTTACAGAAAGTCAGAGGAACAATTTTAAAAAGCTCGTTGTAGAGAAACCTCCACGGACAGAAAAAGTCACCGGTTTCTGTCAGTGGATGTTTCTCTACAACGAGTTTTTAATTTTGTTCTCTGACTTTCTGTAAGACGTGTTGCTAAAGGCGCTGGTAAAGTGACGCTTTGGATTAGCTTTATTAATTTATAAAATGAAAAAAAATGAAATAAAGTATTTCCAAACTGTGTTGGAAACGATCGTACGCCATACTGGACTTGGTGTTCTAATCATTGGAACAATTGTAATAATTTATGGAATAGTTTTATTATAGCTCTGGTTGACTTATCTATCATCCATCGAGCTAACACCAATATCTACAGTGCTGGGTTGTGGTAACGTCCGTTCGTGGGTGTTTATACTTGATGCACCTCGGTCTTAGGTCATATACCCTCCGTTAAAGTCAACATTTCCTTGATATATATATATATATATATATATATATATATATATATATATATATATATATATATATATATATATATATATTCTATCAATAATAAAATAATATATTATCAATAATAAAAGAATACTTGTTAAATGTGTAATTATCAAAGTTATTTCACGCCAGAAACAAACACAGACAAGCGAGACGTTGTTACATAATGTTCTTAACATAAAGTATAAACTCAAAAAGCTTTACTTATTTTTCGTAGAATTTGGAACATTCGGACTACTGTTATCATAGTGGGTGTTTTTATCACAACATTTCGACCGATGTAACCTCCGACTTTCTTCAGGTGTACTTTGTCGAACTCGGAGAATCTTTCTGCCGAACTCTGAAATCAAAGACTATTTCCGGCATATTTCATAATTACTGAAAGTGGCAGGTAATTACTATCATATATATTTTAATAAAATCTTATGGTTTACTCGAATTATACTTGTCCTTTTGGCCAAGATAAAAGTGTAGTATCTGTTCCGATGGATACTGCCCCCCCTCTTTGCCTTCGGAGCTTGATTTACGCCGGTCTATGGGTCTGTCCTGTGCAGTTCTAGGAGGTCCATCCTCCCAGGCTTCGCCTCCCCTCTTTGAGGAGGAGTAAGTTTATTGCTTACTGCCTGAGGCGCCCCTACCGGGGAATGCCGACGGGGCTACCCAGGCAATTTTTAAACCCCACTTTCCCGACCCGACGTTGGGTCACATCTTACTTGTGGGAGTAAGATAAAAACTGGCCTTGTGCCTAACTCCTGGAGAGGAGTAAATCAATACTCGAATTATTGTTCAAATATAAAAAATACTTCCAAATTCAACATTGTTTCTAGTAAACCATAATAGTGTACTGCTTGTTTCTGACGACTTGTTCTTACAATGATAAATATCAAAAACGGAACTCTCACCGGATATAGAGAAACAATAGATACGTATAATCAAAGAGAAACACAAAAGAAAATGTGTTTTTTTGTGTGGTATTAATATCGATAGGCTAACACGTATGATTTCAATCAAAGTAAATTTTTTCAAAGACTATCAAGACCCTATCTAAATTGTCCTCAAATTCAATATGGGGTCACTAAAACAGTTATCAGTTACGCCCATAAAATAATTGAAATATATTAGTAGGTAAAAAACGAAATTCAGTTGTTTAAAAATGTATTCGTTACGTTCAATAAAAAAATTAAACAAAGAATATTTTTGAATAATGTATGAAAATGGTTTAAACGTATAAATAATGTTTTTATTGGTATTTTCGATTTTCTTACAATTTGTTTAAGCAGTTTTTCGATTTACATATGTCTGTAAAAACGTAGATTGTTAGTAACTCCCACACGCTAACAGTTTTTTTATTACTTGACCTCATATTACATAAGTTACTTTTTTAAAGTAGTAGCTTTTGAGAACACCTTCGCGGTTACAGTATTTTTATTACTTGACCTTATATTACAACAGTTATTTTAAACTTTTCTTCCAATGAAAACTTATAAACGTGACTATGTTTAACATTATGTTTTTTTTCAAGGGGAAGGGCGTATTTATTTGTAACTTGATAAAGAATATATCTTTATAATATCGTTTAAGAAAATAATAACTACTCACCATCTTCTTGGCTGGTGTTATTTTCGATATGATCATTTACATGGCATTCTGAAAAGATATAATAATATTTTTGTTTATTGGTAAATATTTATGTGATTCCAAAATATTATAGTCTAAATGACTAAGATTGGTGCCTTGAGCTGATTATAGCTTTGCCCGGTTAGTTTTGTGTCGGGAATGAATGAGTTAATGTCGCGTAAGGACGAGCAACTCCTAAACATGTCAAGGTAAGCAGTCAAGAAGAGTTGTTCTTCCTTATCAGCGCCCAGTTCTTTATTCACTTCTTAATTCTTGTTTTCATTACACGGCTTATTTTTTGATTTTCTAAGTCTTTATTTAATTTTGTTTCTTACGTCTTGTCGATCTCAATTTGCCGTTCTCCGGTGTATATTTAGAGCGGGATAGAACCTTTAATTAAGTGCAAGGATAAAATTGCATCCATATTTTGGAAACGTATCTTTCGCAGTCACATCACTCTCTTTCCATCTGTATCCATGCACTCTCTGTCTTTGTATCTCTCTCTTTCTCTCTCTCTCTCTCTCTCTCTCTCTCTCTCTCTCTCTCTCTCTCTCTCACACACACACACTATCTATCTTACCTTCTCTATATGTTTCCTTCTTAATCTCGCCCTCTATATTAAACCTCTATCCTTCTCTCTTTAATGTGTACAGCCCAATCCGTTTTGGTTTGTTATCCTTACTTTATAAATCTCTCTCTCTCTCTCTCTCTCTCTCTCTCTCACACAACACTATCTATATGTATCTATGCTTTCTCTCTATTTTTCTCTTTGTCTCATCGTCTTCGCTTCTCACTTTCTCACTCATTCTCTCTGTTTATTTCCCGCTCATTCTCTAACTTTTTCTCAATTTGTACAACCCAATTCCTTTCTCATTGTTATCGTCTCAACTCTACGTACCGCAAAGGAAGAAAGGGTGCTTGATCGTTAGTTGAAGTCTCGCAAACGAACCTAGCGGAATAAGAAAAAAAGCACAAGTCGGCGTTGTGTTTCATTAAAAGGCGGTATTTTTAGCCTGACTTCTCTGATTCCCCCAGTGTTTATTTCATTTGGTTTTATTGTCTAATTCTCTTGGGGCGAGAGCCAGCGGGAAATATTGCCGTTTCCCTTCCTTTCGAAAAATTCATGTGACATGTTGATGATCATGCATTCGTGTCATCATTCTTAAGAGTTCACTCCCTTTTCCGTCATTGGATTTTCTTCATTTAGATAGTAACACACACACACTTGCAAATATTTTCTTTTTTTAGATGCGTCTTTTTTTGGTCGATCTGTTTCGAAAATTGTTCTGTTAATTTTTTCGTCTTAATCATTTAAAAATTATACGGCCAAGCTATATGGACATTAATATCTAAATTGTGACAACAGTCCTGAATATGTTCGTAGAATGTGTGTTCGATTGACTCAAGTTCTTTTTTTTTTAATGTTAGAAAAGTAAGGGGTAAATGAAGCAGGTAAATAAATTAACATTTCTAGCAGTTTGACTAAAAACGTTGTTAAAGTAGAAAACCTCCAAGCAGCTTTGGACATCTACAGTGAAGGGCTGGGATGCTGCTGATCGTCGGGTCCGTTGATGATATTTAAGTCGATGAGCACCAGAGCAGCAAGTTCACCGGAACACATTCAATCGAAATAATTGTAAAACCACCAGAGGAATATCACATTGCGGTGATATGACAGAGGCTGGAGCGTGATAGACAGTGTGGGATCGAAGAAAATAATCTAGTGATAAGCGAATAGTGGCTTTGTAGAGATATAGGATACTGAAAGGTTTGAGGCGTTTTCTAGCGCAGTACTTTCTTCTTTTTTCCGTTTATTACGCTTTATATTTCAGTTCGTCTTCTTCAACTTACGTTCTCTCTTTATTTTCTATGTCTTATACGCTTTATCTTTTTTTCTGCGTTCTTCCCTCGTTTCTACTGTCGTTCACTTTCATATTTCTAATTTTTTTACATCTTATTTCGTTGCTTTGTTTTTAATGTTCCTTTTCATCTACTTAACCTCTCTTTTTCTCGCTTGTTTTCCTTCACTCCTATCGTTCTTCATTTGTTTTATTTTTTTCTATTTTTCTCTGTTTTCACTCATTCTTCTGCTTCTTTTTTCCTGGTTGGATGTTTTTCCTTCTCTGATTTCCGTTTGTTTTCTAATTTCTCTATTCTTTTTCGTTAGTTTTACTTTTATATTTCTTCATCTCCTTTATTTGTTTATTATTACGACTTCTTTCTTCATCTAATTCTTTTCTTCTTCGTATCATCAAGCTGTGTGTATTTCTTGTTCATATCCTTATTTTCATTGTCTTTCTTCTTTTCCTACTTTTCTTCGTATCTTTTTTTATTTTAAATTTTATTTACGTATTATTATTCTATATCTCCTTATTTTTCGTCTTCTTCTTCTCATTGTTAATATACTTCATTTTTCTCTTTTGCATCTCTCTTTTACGTATTATTCTTTGCATCCTTTTTTTTCGTATCATAAATCCTTGTATCCTCCTTCGTACTTTCTTCTTTTTATCTTTCTTATTCTTACTATTCGTCTTAGAACTCCAATAATTGGTATGCTACTAATGACTATGATTATAGCAAATGGGACGAGGATAGACTGTTTGTTACGTCGATACTATAATGGTTTATGAATCGGCAAGTCGAGTTCAAACACCATCGAATCTTTACATTGATACCTTTATGAAAGGTATCACTTAATATGTCTCCTCAATTATTTTTTAAATAGACAACATTTTTTTGATAAACTATGTTGACTCTTTTACAACTTGTATGGCATTTCGACGTTAGATACTCCGAATGGATTCATGAGCTATACAATATAAAAATACAAAGTAAACCTAAGCTGTATGCAAATTGATTATCTTCTTAATTTAGACGTGGATTATTCTATGCTGATATCGATAATTGATAATGTAGCATAGCTTTTGGAAACGACCATATGTTCATCACTAACAATACCTATTAGTGTTTTCATCTAATAACGGTGATTTAATATGAATTCCAGAGCAAACAAAGCATACACGAATTTCTGGGAAATTTCGACAAAATTGAAGGAGACACTAACATCTAGTCTTAAGAAAACCATAAAATATCAAGGCGGAAGTGCATGCAAACAAGATTACAGATTGTGTCTCGGTAAGTAGTTGTAGGTTAGGTTTTTATATGCTCTAATAATATATATATATATATATATATATATATATATATATATATATATATATATATATATATATATATATATATATTAGTATTCCATGAATCCACATACCATTTTATGAGGAGATATAATGTGTTATGTATCAATTAATTTTCAGTATTTACTTCAAGAGTACTCGATACGTAAGTAGAGCTAGGTAGTAAGCTATGAAAATATATTTATGGCAACTAAGCTACACAATGGCTCCCGCGTTTAATCCCTGGAGAGAATCCTCAAGCTAAAATGGCTGAAGATTTTCCCGGGGATGAAACGCGGGAGCCTTTGTGTAGCTTAATTGTCATAAATATATTAGCATAGCTTACTATATATATATATATATATATATATATATATATATATATATATATATATAGAGAGAGAGAGAGAGAGAGAGATATGTATATATATGCATGTATATATATATATTTATATATATATATATATATATATATACATATATTTATATATATATAATGTAAATATATATATATATATATATAATATATATATGTATATAATATACATATATATATATGTTTATATAATTTATATATATAAATATATATATATATATATATATATATCATTTAAACATTTTGCTAGACATTAAAAAATGTTTCAGTTGCAGCATTTATAAGCTTGATTTTTTTCAGGCCGAAAAATAGGTATCTGCTCTTTATGTTACAATATGTAAGTGTAAAGAGCAAGCACTTATATTTCGGCACGAACAATATGTATCTTATTGAAGCTACGGTTGAAATATTTCATGTGCAGCTAAATGTTTGTATGAATACAATTACAAAAAGAAAACTTAGACTTACATTAATCAGGAATATTTACTATGATGTATTTCGTACCGGATTAATAAGACTCATCAGGTGCAATCATCATGGCCAACCACTCGTTTTATGAACAGTGGGAAGACCAAACCGTATATATACACAGACCTACACGTATATATATATATATATATATATATATATATATACATATATATATATATATATATATATATATATATATATATATATATATATATATATATATATATATATATATTTCGGCAGCAAGTCATTTATTATACATGTGTCATTGAAAACCACGGAGTTTTGTTTCTTTGCGATCTTTCGGGTTAACTTTTCGACTCGGCGAGCGATTCGTCGGGTTTCCGGTGTCAATTGGAAGATTATTGCGCCTAATGTTGTATCTTGGGCCATTTCTCTAGCGCTTTCGATTTTCGCGATTGTCTAATATATATATATATATATATATATATATATATATATATATATATATATATATATATATATATATATATATATATATACATATATACGTATATATATATATATATATATATATACATATATATGATTATATTTATTTACACAGATTTTTACAAAATCTGCGATATTGGTATGTCGATTTTATCAATCTACAGATATTATAAACTGAGATCTCATCAGGCAGAGTTAGAATCCGATGTTAACCTGAGATCATATTTGGTTCTTTCCAAATAAGCCCTGTTTGATTCCCTTTGGATTTCTACCCTGTGAATTTTTACCCTACCTGGATTACTATATATATATATATATATATATATATATATATATATATATATATATATATATATATATATATATATATATATATATATACATATATATATATATATATATATATATATATACATATATATATATATATATATATATATACATATATATATATATATATATATATACATATATATATATATATATATATATATATATATATATATACATATATATATATACATATATATATATATATATATATATATATACATATATATATATATATATATATATATATATATATATATATATATATAAATATTGTTTATTATTGTGTTTATTCCAAAGTATGTGACGTGCATCTGTACTAAACTCCGTGGAAAAAGTGTTGCCTCGATATTATTTAATATTTTCTATGTCATGTTTAACAATCAGTAATCAGAAATGTGGATGTCGGCAGGATTCTCTGTTATTGCCCAACACGTTTCTTTTATTTCACTCGAGAAGGACTGAAACGTAGTATGTAAAAAATGTTTTCTCATTAGTTCGGCAACTGCGATTACTACTTTTGGCGTGAATTCGATGTTATTATGTCTTTCTCATTTTTCTCTGATTCATACGGACGCAATAGTACGTAATTGTAATAGTATCATCCTTTTCCAGTTATATGTTAGTGCTTCTTTTGGAAAGAGAAAAGAAATGGAAGTAAAACAAAAAAGGAAAGAGCGAAGCAAAATGTGATGAAGAGGGAACAGTCCACTTCTGAACATGACTCTTTATAACTAAGGTTTGACATGGAGGGGAAAGGTCGACATGACAAGTGTCGTCCATTCTACTCGTTACATTTTGTTTATTTATAAACTACTTAGAAAAAACGTAGAAGTTATTATAGTTGTTTCTTCTTATTAATGAATAACAATGTAAATGCAAAAATGAATCCCACAACATAATTCGAAATACAAAAACGTTATATAGTTTCATCAACAATGAGTCTGATTTTTCTCGAATTCTCTACAACATATAGGTTTTAAAATTATTGGAAATATTACATCACAAATTATGTTAAAGTTGTTCTCAATGTGTTTACAAAAGAGCTCAGAAATGAACTTAACCACTTCACAGCTCATGCTGTTTCTTCTTTTTTCCTCTAATTTGTTAGCGATCTGTCGTATTTGGATGTTATTCAGCGTACTTCCGTGTGACCTACCAACTTACAATTTACAAATGCGTATGTACACCTAAAACATACGGAGTCTATCGTTCAGTCGGTCTATTTGTCTGTCATGCTTGCTCTGGCAAGCTATGTTTAAAAAAGAATGTTCATTGTTACACGCGAGACTATTGAATAGAAGCACCGTTAGAATGCCTAAGCTTGTTAGACAACTATTACCAGATGTAAATCAGTGAATCTATGTTATGTTTTGGTAGCACTTATGATCCAATTCTTTGGGGCTAGATTGCTCTCATTCGCGGAGTGATTGATACCTTCTCGGGTAAGTACATATCCGTGTGGAAGGAACTTCCACCAAACCTTTTCCACTCTTTTTCAACAGTTAGGGTATGAGCGTGGAGTGGACAAGACTTCATGTTCCTATCTCGCCACCAACCACGACTTTCGTTAAGCGAGATGTAAGATCCAGACTCACCCTTACTTTTATAGTACATGCATATTTACTGACTCAACATATTTGTGTATACGTGTCTAGCCAACTGTTCCCGGCCATGTATGTTGTGTTGATAAAACTGCACTCATAAAATTGATGTAAATTGTAGATGAACAAGTCTGTCCTTATAAACAAACTACAGTGACCTGTTTTTACTCGTAACCAGCGGATGGATATCTATGCCGCAACCCTTTCATCATACTATTCACGATTCTTTTTCATTTTCCGACGAATATAATGATCTACAGTTTCTATGTTGAAACAGTAATGCTACTGTTTAATGTAATTCAAAATTTCATTATGTTTTCAATCAGTGATTTTCGAAGTTTTACTTTTATCTTTTGAAATTGTTTTTTTAAATCATGCCATGCGCACTAGCGGTCCGGCCTTTGCAAAGGAAAGAACCTGTCGACGCGCACGGTAATCATTGTTACACGGCGCAAGGCATGAGAAAATAACAGGTGTCTAACGCGAATGCGATATTTATGTGTAATTAGAGACAAAATGTAATCGACAAGGCGGAATATGATGCCGATGCAATAACGCTTGATATACAAAGTGTGAATCTCATTCTATGCGATGGTACTCTTTGCCTAGTTGACATCATGTATGCACTTGAAGACCAATGAACATCTTATTTTGAGACGTTAGATGATATACGGCGCCATGTGCGAAATATATTTTATAAACATACACAAACACGCATACACACGCATATATCTCTATCTTCATAAATTTAGGAATGTTCACGGTTTTTATATATGTGTATATACAGATTTATTAACCGATAATCATGACTTTTAGAGCATTTATACAAGACGTAAGAGGTCTGAATGAGGGCTATATTCAGTTTGGGGGCAAAAGGTTGCAAAAAGGGCATGAAGTTTTGGTGAAAATTAAAAATCTTCCAATGTTCGTGAAATGTAATGTATTAAAGATTAATTAATACATATTCACTTAATTTCAATTTCTGTAGAGTAACGTATAAGAGTTTTAGGGGGTATTATATCGGCACAACCTCTGATTTAATAATTTTGATATTTGATATTTTCATAAAATGTTAACTTTAGTCATTAGATACACAATACGCAATATTCACCACAATTTGCGTGTGTGCGTTTGTGTTTTTTTGGGGCGCGGGGTTTAGTTTTTAGATTTCTTGCAATTGTAGTTCCCTTCCACTTGTGTGATGTTCTTTCTATGTTTTTTTTTAAATTTCCATTTCCACTTACGTGTGACTGGTTAGCATACGTTGTGTATGTGGGTTCGTTTTCACATTCGAGCATTTTCCTGCATATCTCGAGAATTTTCATCATTGTATGGCCTCAAATTTCAATTTAATTCTAATACTTTCTAGTTTTTTACGTTGTTTCTTGAGCCTTTCTAGTGCTCTAACAATGATCGCTATTATATTCACTTCCGTCGTGTTCTAAATTCCTTTACGTTCTCTGGGAAGTTCAATATATTTGCTTCGTTTCATGTCTCCTTGGTCTTAACTTAGTGGAAGTCTATCCTCATTCGGCCTTTCTATCATGCAAACATTATCAGTTACTCACTAAGAGTTTTCACAAGAGAGATTATGAGTGATTGGTCACTGAAAAAAATTAAGTGATGTTGTGCGGTGCTAGGTGAGGCTGATTTCATCACTTGCCTGTGTGTATTCTGTGGGTGTGTGTATTTCTGTGGGTTAGCTCAGCTTATTGGATTTCTGCCATTTGTTTACATCTATTAAGCTCGTGTGATGTTCTTTCGAAATGTTTTGTTCTTTTTCTATTTAACATTCGATGTGAAAGATTAGCGCCGGTTGGTGTTCGCATTCTAAGATTTTCTCAACATTTCGGCTGTTTTTATTATTGCCATTCGTTTTATGGTCTCAATCCTCCCCTTTTCACTGAATTCTTATAGTAGTTTTCAAGTTTTTTTAGGTAGTGTGCCTAGTGTTCCAACAGATATAGGTATGACTGTCATCTATTTCAAGTTCCATATTATGTTCCGTTCTCTGAGAATTCCATCGTTTTTTTTCTCGGTGTTATGCTTCCTTGATCTGAATCTGTAAACGACACGGAAAAATCTACGGTTTAACCAGTTTTTATTTTATTTCTTATTAATTATTATCACGTGTTGTCTCCTTGTTTAAATGAGTTTTTCTGTGTTTACCTCCATGTCTCAGCGGATTTTGCAATTGTCATTTTCCAATAGTGTCTCTGGTTAATTTCTGTACTATTTGTCTGTATGTTCAACTTGCAGACGTTTGCATGGTTCTTAGTTCACTGTATTTCCCACGCAGTCTTGTCTGTTATTGTTTTATTTTGTCTTTGTTCGGTGAATATACATACTATATGGATTACCGTATGTTTCTTTGTCCACAGCGTCTACATTTACTTTTTTCCTGGGCTTTATCTATCTTAGCTTGATTATAATTAGTTCTGATTAACTTGTTATGTGCCGGAGTAAGTAACGATTCACTGTTTACTATTAAATGAGTCCTTGCACTTCATGGCGCTCAATTGTTCTATTGGTAATGAGTCATTTTTTTTCATTGTTTACTTGTGTCAACACCAGTGTTTCCTGCTATCCGTCCACAAATACACTGTTTGTTAATAGCATATTAAGGCATAACAGTGCACTTTCATACACAGTAGATGGTAGATGTTAACAATAAAGGATGTTGATCGATATTTGTTCTAAGGCCTACAACTCGGAATACAAGCGTTTCCGTACCTATATACACACATAGAACATACTACTCAAATTATATAATCGATTTTCCAAACACATTCTATATACCCTAGCCTGAAAAAAGTAAATAAATACCCGTATTACGCTTAATAACAAGATTGATATCAGACGGCCATTATCTATCTAGGCAATGTGATATTAGTTATTTTACCAAGCTTTAAAATTGGACACTCACTCGGTTAACAGTGAAGTGTGGAGTTCCGAAGTTGTTGGCTATTCTGCCGTGATTAAATCTACTCTCGTAATAACCTAGTAAATGGCTTCTCTTAATCTCTTAGACTTCTAATGCTACTTTAACCGTTGATATACTTACGTGATGACATATGATATATGTATTCCTATTAATGTGCTATTCTCAAAGCTACGTTGCTAGTCTTTCTCTGCCCTATAGTTCTATTCATGACAGATGCTTGACTGAGTTTCAATTTATTGTACCCCGTGTAAAACATTCAAAACAAAAACTCGTCTAGCTACAACAACTGCCAATAAATTCCTATTATCCCACTGTGTGACAAGAACTAACGGTAACTTTCTTGAGCAACGTTTATTTCATTGAACTGACCGTCTGCAAAACACAGTACGACGGGACTGTTTCCCGGCTTAATATAACATTGCCATTTTCAATTCAAAGGTGAACACATTCTGTTTGAGCTGTCCTCTTAAATAGTCACTTTACACGTAAAACTCGTATATCTTATCTTCAAGTGGTCTGTTGGTATTGAAAAGTGGTTACCCGTTTGTAAAATCAATATCTGAATTACAGTAAATGTACAATTAGTATAAAGCATCGGTGTTTCAAATATTTACTGCTGCTTTGTACGGCTCCAAGTGATAGCTGTCTACGAAATAAGTAAATATTTTAAACATGTATGGATTATTCTTGTGAAATGTCTATTTAGTTATTTCATGTGTATCACTCATGTATATCTATGTGCATGTGTATAGGTGTATGTGTGTATATGTGTGTGCGTATTCATTCTTGATATTCGCTATCAATTTACCTAACTGTCTTTGCATTAGCCACAGTAATTCCATGCCGTTCGCTCCTTCGACCGTCGCTAACAATGCCTCATAATTACAGGCAGGGTTCGGGCCATCACGGCCATTAATGATACGGCCACTGAATGAGAAGCTTTTTACTCTCGACTGGAAATGCTGAAAAATATGTAAAAAATAGAAAGAAAATGAGACGTGGCTGTAAAATATATTTTTTTTATATGTTCTTATATAACTAACGGCAATGTTATGAAAGAGTTGTCACTGCTTCGATTAGTACTGTACACATTAGTGTATTGATGGCTAATATAGCGTGCGATAATATTTGTCGATCTGTGAACGATTATCCAAGTCTTTATACGTAATATACATTAAAAACGTCATTTTATGATTTGGTGAATACTAATGATTGATAAACCCTTTTTTATGATTATTTCGTAATCACTTCTTTTATCGCGTATCTTTTAAAACGATTAGATTTTTTTTTAACTACGTTTCGGAATAAGGTCACCCACTCAGGTCAGAATATGGTCGAACCATGTAAGTTTGAAGGAAAAAATCAGACATAAACGGTCACAAATAAAGAAGAAAACGAGTATTATTTCACAAAGACAATGCATCGTGTAACAAGTCGATAAACAACGATGGCAACACTAAATGAATTTCAATTAGAATCGCTTCCACAGATCTACTCCTCTCAAACACTAGCTGTTTGCACACCTCAAAAGAACGATTTAGAGACATATGTTTGGTTCCAATGATGAACATAAGACGTATTTGATTCGATTAAAATATGTCATACAACCAACATCCACTAATCGGGCAAATGTAAATTAGGCTAAATAACTGTTGTATGACTTCTGTTGTCTGCATTTGTCTCCCTAATTATTTATAGAATCAGGTATTAAAAATGGACCATGTGAAGGTTTCAAACATGCATAAGTTTAAATAATGCCCATGGAACCGACATAATTCGAACTTGACACTCCCAGATCGTCACCACGTATGCATCCACTTCAGCACGATCACCTCCCAACAATCAAGTTTAATAATCAATCCTGATATAAGGTTCATGATTTCTAACAATCGGTTAGGAAAAACAGTAAACTACATGCTGGTACATGTCTATAAATATTAGTTGACAACCGACAACTCCAATCAGTAACAGGATTTAAAAAAACGTTGGCCCTTGGTTATTCAATTTGTGAAGCTCCCTCCAAATGGAAGAATGTTTCAAACAAACTGAAGTGAATTCGATACTGTGTAAAAGTTCACAATTCCTATTCAAAATTACATATGTTATTTTCAAATATCGTAGTGAGTACTACAACGGAATAAATTTCACGGGCAATTATTCATGAAAATAGGTTTTATACTAACATATGCCCTCAACAAAATTGGTCGTGATTTTCTTGATTTCAGTCTGTTCAGCCCATAAGCGAAATCGAAATAAACTACAATTTAATAATTTAATTTTAATAACGAATACATTAAATTGTCAAAATGTAAATATTGAAGGAAGTGTAAAAATAGAAGAAACGTAACCTAGTGAACGTATCATATATGACCGCGTATGCAATGTAACAGCAGGGACAACAATACATATCTCGTGATGCGACGTATAGGCGTTAATTGTTAACTTATACAGTATGAAGAAGTGGTGCATCGTCTTATCGTAGAAACATGTATATATATATATATATATATATATATATATATATATATATATATATATATATATGAAATCAGATTACTAAACAGACTACATGATGCGATATCTTTTTTTCAAATAAATGAAATATTGCTCAATGTTAATATAACGCTCAATATGCTAAATAGAGCAATCAGTTAAAGAGATAAAAGATGA
>OY744530.1:58039538-58064538 GCA_963556195.1 Sepiola atlantica
GGCTAAAAACGATTTTAAAAAAATTAAAAGTAAGTCCACCTGGATGAAACCGCGGTACGACTCTGAAATATGTAACTATAGTTGTTAATATACATTATTTGAATTTAGCTCTCACATTTTTCAGTCGAGCACTTTGTTTCTTTTAAACTTAACGTGTCACCCTATATATATATATATATATATATATATATATATATATATATATATATATATAAAGCTAGAACTTTTGCCTGCAACACTAATAAAATTAATTTAATACATCATTACAAACGCTATTTCAGATTACATCAATACGAACGCTAATATATTTCAGCAGAAGATAAGTGTTCAAACGTTGAAGTATAAATTCAGACGGAGTAAACATCAGGATCCGTCGTTCTTCGGTCGTGTCTGCCTCTGCATGTTTTACGCAATGACGTGTCCGGCGAGGAAACAGAAAATCATGAAGTAAAGAAAAGAACGTTGCTCCTGCACATATGTAACTTCTGTCCTTTTGTGTGTACTAAGTCGACATGGGATGCAACCACTGATTGACTAATAGTGTAATCCCATTAATAGTCAAAAAATGCAATAGTATAAATCATCTCACCGAAGTATTAGTCTACATAAATAAATGCGACAGTGTTTCCATATGTCTCCTTCGTATATCGTTGATAAACCAGGTTACTCTAATAGAAATCAATGATATATATGATGTTTTGAAATACTGTATATATACTACATATGACAAGTCTAAAACATACTATTTGAATACTTAATTTGCATAATAGTTTTTAAGAGTCTACAATAAATGTTTTTTTTTGTACTACTAATTTGTAATTTAATTGTTCTCTTTTGTATATATATATATGCAATTCTTTCGTTGAAATTAACAGCAATTAATTAACGAGATGTAATAACAGACGAAGAACTTACGAAACCTCTTCTTCTCAGATAGCTTGAAAGAAAAATATACTGAGAAGGCATGAGAGTTCATAGAGAGAGGAGATTAGGTTATCTCTACCCCTCCCCTCATATTCCTCACTAACACTACCGTTCATTTACTCTCTATTTCCTACATCTCTTATACTCTCGATCTTACCAGCTCCCCCCTCCTCTCTCTCTCTCTCGCAACATTTAATTTATTGTTTTTAAAAGAGTCCCTCCCCCTTAATGCACCATCGCTTAGGCGAATTGGTTTCTTCTTTCATTTCTTTGCGGTCTTATTTTAAAGATAAACAACTTTGTATCAAAAGTACCAAAAATGTTAATATTTATCGAGTTATCATAATAAATGTTAATGTGTATATATTTATAATAATAAATGGGATCGTTTTTGGTATCGTGTTTAGGACTACTTCATGAATTTAATGTTTATTTTTAAAACTTTAGTTTCAAGTGGTTAACGTTGCGAATAGAACTATCTAACGAAACAATACGTGAGATCCATCTATTCATTATATCTATGTATTAATAGCGATGTATTTGCCTTACAAATTGCTCGACTTATATATTCCTTAATACTTCAAATCAATTGGTAGCAGCCGAATGTGTGTATATATATATATATATATATATATGTATATATGTATATATATATATATATATATATATATATATATATATATATATATATATATATATATAGAACCGACCCCGTAGCTCAGTGATGAAATCTAGTTGGTGGTTCGATTCCTGGCTTGTGATACGTGCTAGTTTAGACGCACTTTATATCTGTGATACAGTAAATCGATATGTATGTTGATGCCTATATAAGCCCTCCCCCTTCTTGAGTAGAACTCTGTCCTCAAATAACATCGCCTGTTGCTTACTTAGCGTATTGAAACGCTCTTTATGAATCAACAAATTGAGCACTATAAAGGTTGTGATCAATTGTAATATAACTACATTGTAGAGATCATTTACATTTGTGTGCGTGTGTGTGGGCATTACAAATACTAAATGGAAAACAATTAAACGCAGGAATACATCACCAAAACAAGAGATTTATCGGATTGGTTCGGATCAACAACGTCTTTAGAAATGAATATATCTGTATTATCAAATATATTTGTGAATGTATATAAAATAAATAACCACACAAGATCTGATGCCTCCGCCCTTGACTCTGCGGAGGCATCAGATCTTGTGGGGTTATTTATTTTATATACACTCACAAATATATTTTATAATACAGATATCAGCTTTTATAGAGATGATGGATTAGCGATAATAAGAGAGTCCAACAAAGTCAAGGAAGACAACTTCAAGAAAGTTATACATATGGAAATGAAAAACTAGGCCTAAAAGTAGAAGTACTAGCTAACATAAACACAACAAACTTTCATTACGTCACATTAAACCTAAATAAACATACTTACGAACCATATCTAAAAGATACCACCAATCCAATATACGCCAACGCAAAGCATAATCACCCCCCATCAATCATAAAACATATCCCGAATTCTATCGATCTTTAGCTTAGCAACAATTCTAGCAACGAAAGTGTTTTTAAAAAATCAATCAACATTTACAATACAGCTCTAAAAAATAGTGGTTACCATGATACCGAAATTAAATATAATAACAGGGCACTAATAGTTACAACATAATTAAAAATAAAAGAAAAAGACAGATAATGTACTATACCCCACCCTATAACCAGATGCTAAAAACTAAACTGGGCAAAATATTCCTACATCTGATTGAAAAAAACTTCCCCGTAACCAATCCCCTGCATAAAATATTCAATAAAAATAACCTAACTAGCAGGTGCATATAGTACTAGTCTCTCCCCTTTAGACAGGGTAGAAAAAGCGTCCCCACTCTAATAGGTCCCGTACTGTGAACGAATCTCCAACTTCTGTCCCATCGCCGCAATGTTGCATCTCTGTGCATGTTTTAAATATACTTCCATAGAATGTGCCTTGAGGAACTCGTAGCACGTGTGCCCCCTCAGCGTAAATACCCCTGACTGACCCGACCAGCAGCAAAATCCCACCCCTTTACTGTATAGGTCTCTAGATTCCAAAAAAGATTTCTAATTTAATAGTTTCTACTTTTGAACTGCTATTCTTTGGAACTCCCTACCCGTTTTCTTGCTTCTCGTACTGTACAAATATGCACACATTTAAATGTAATGCGAGCATATATCTCGCTGCTCAACTCCCGACGTAGTGTCCGGAAGGAATGCCCATTAATAGTAGTCGTTTACGCCCCAGTGGCAATGCGCTTTGTTTGGGGTTAATGACAGTAACAAGTATAACGTATGGAAGTAAAATTCGCATTATATTTTACTAACGAGTCACTATTCATCAAGGTCAAACCCAACTCTGGTATCATGGTTAATAAGATGCAAATATTGTTCGTTGGATGATAATGAATATTATGAGAGGATTACAAATGATGAATTGATTGAATCAAATTAGATGACGTATCAAGACAGTGCATGACTTGTATTTATTTACAGAAAATGTGAAGATGATCATATTGTAGCCGACAGGGGAGCTATTGTGTAGAAAAATGTTCCACGAATGGGAATGTCTTAGAAATTAACTTTGTTCATTGAAATTCCGTGTTGTGTTTGGCACACGCCGGATGAAAGAAACTTTATTTTCATTAGCGTTAAAATAATTAAGGCATTTTTCTCATACGCTTGGTATAAATGTAAACCCGATTCTTCTCCTCATTCAAATAGTAGTGTAAGCTTGAATATTATGCCATTTTGACCTACTGAGTTATGTTAGAGAAAGCTTCGTGATAACTCTTATTATTTCCTGTTTATTTCAGTATTATTTCTGGTTGTTTTATAAAGTTGACAGCTGGAATTTGTACAACTATTTATCTCTATTAATATAGTTAGGTACCGTCAAACCTATACCTCCGAATGTAATTTGTTACGGGACCGAAACGGAACTGGGAACTGAACTATTCATCTCGCCGTGAGTCCTGCCACATAGCAGGCTAACCGCAAAACTTCGACGTAGTATGTTGGATTTTCCATTGGGTGTAGAGTCGAGAATATGATCGAATTTCACGTCGTATGTTAGAAAAATTCGCATGTAGAGGTTTGATTGTGTGTGTATATGTGTATCCATTTTTATTTATAGGATTCACTGCTAAATTAATTAACCGATCATTATGAATATTGGTGCACAGCTGTCTTCTAACATTTTCGAGTCTGAGATGTTTCATCTTATAACATAAGTCATTTTCGACAATTGTGTCTAGTATATACCTCTGTCTGTTTTATACATGGCCCAACGAAAATTTAACATTAGTTTTATTAACATTAGTTATATATTTAAAAAATAAACAATGTAAATATGTTTGTTTTAACGAACGACGTTGAAATATTTTGAAAATTACGGAGTTGTCTGTGATTGCTCTTATAGATTTAGTTGCTGACTATAAAATCGGTCTCCTGATTTACAACCCACTCGCATCTTCTAGGCTATTTTACTAATTAATATTGTTGCGAAAGGTGTAAATTAAAAATTAGCGTCGACTAACATGCCCTGGAGAGCAACTTGTGTTCACATACTCGCTTACAATACAAGGCTTTGAAATTAATATTATGGTAAACATTGTTTTTATTTTCATTAAACAGACACACCAAAATGACCAAACGACAGGAGATGAAGAGTCGTGGCAGGAAGTGCTCGCCATTGCTGACATACTCCAGAGAAGCTGCACGGCGAAGAGAGAAAAAGAGGGCAAGAAACCCGCCGCTAACTAACACATATCAAGAGAGTCTAATTGGAGAGGCTGAAAAAGAGGCGCGAAAAGCTGGTGCTAACGACAAACGGGAGCGCATTGAAGACTACGAGATTACAGGGTAAGGATTTACACGCCGTGCTATCAATCAGTGCGGCCATTTTGGAAAGAACAAGAAAGAGAATGGAGAGTAGAGAGATAGGCATATTTAAGAAAAGGAAGAATAAGAAGCGAGGAAAAGGTGAGTACGGAGAAAGAAGCGGGAGGTAGAGAAACAGGGTGAGGGAGAGTAACTGTGTCATTGCATTGCGCGGGAAACTTGCGAAAAATGCGGGAAAAACGACAAACCGACGGAACTAGCGATATTGAAACAAAACGCATTCTATTAAACATACATACACAAAGACACACTCACACACACATGTATAGGCAAATATATGCATATGTGTTTGAATATGTATATATATATATATGTATGTATATATATATATATATATATATATATATATATATATATATATATATATATCTGTATATACATACATATATTAATACGTATATATGTATACCTATATACTCATATATCTTTTGATGTGTATATATACTCACAGACATATATATATATATATATATATATATATATATATATATATATATATATATATATATATATATACACATGTATGCATGTAAGTATATGTATGTAAATATGTACCCATACGTATGCGGTAGTTTAATATATATATATATATATATGTGTGTGTGGGTGTGTGGGTGTGTGTGAATTTACATCTATATATGTATACCTATCCAGATGTATGTGTGTATATGAATGCTTATATATACGTATGTGTATATACATATATGTATGTATTGATTTGATCGCGCGGCGTGTAATTGGATATGTCTGACTAATAATGTGTAAAATATATATTTTTTGTTAGATAGATAGATAGAAAGGTAGATAGATTAATTAAGGAATAGCATCAAAGAAGAGATTGACATTGAATGTGACGCGCTTTTCTCGTATACGTGATTACAACGCCTCCAACTGCTACCGTGACTAATAATGGTATATAATTACAAGTCGAAGGTATAATTATTATCATTATAAAACGCTGGCGTGACTTTAATAAAATATATATTTATCAGTGTCATAATCATCGAAACATTAATACATCATAAAAATCCTGATAACTTACCCAGCTCTGCTAATGTATAGCACAAGGCCAAGCGAAGACATTATAGAGGCAAAGATTATGTGGCGCCAAATTTTAAGCGATTGCAGTGCATACCGTTAAAACAGTGATTCAATGCTTGTAAATTTGTCTTTCGGAACTTTTTCTAGACGGTTCGTGTCATTTCGAAATAGGTTTTTCTTTTTTTCGGTGTTTTAAACAAATATCTATTTTTTAACTTTTCTTCTAAGGCGGAGATTGTTTTTTTTTTTCGGTGTTTTAAACAAATATCTATTTTTTAACTTTTCTTCTAAGGCGGAGATTGTTTTTTTTTTCGGTGTTTTAAACAAATATCTATTTTTTAACTTTTCTTCTAAGGCGGAGATTGTTTTTTTTTTCGGTGTTTTAAACAAATATATATTTTTTAACTTTTCTTCTAAGGCGGAGATTGTTTTTTTTTTCGGTGTTTTAAACAAATATATATTTTTTAACTTTTCTTCTAAGGCGGAGATTGTTTTTTTTTTCGGTGTTTTAAACAAATATATATTTTTTAACTTTTCTTCTAAGGCGGAGATTGTTTTTTTTTCGGTGTTTTAAACAAATATATATTTTTTAACTTTTCTTCTAAGGCGGAGATTGTTTTTTTTTTCGGTGTTTTAAACAAATATATATTTTTTAACTTTTCTTCTAAGGCGGAGATTGTTTTTTTTTTCGGTGTTTTAAACAAATATATATTTTTTAACTTTTCTTCTAAGGCGGAGATTGTTTTTTTTTTCGGTGTTTTAAACAAATATATATTTTTTAACTTTTCTTCTAAGGCGGAGATTGTTTTTTTTTTCGGTGTTTTAAACAAATATATATTTTTTAACTTTTCTTCTAAGGCGGAGATTGTTTTTTTTTTTCGGTGTTTTAAACAAATATCTATTTTTTAACTTTTCTTCTAAGGCGGAGATTGTTTTTTTTTTCGGTGTTTTAAACAAATATCTATTTTTTAACTTTTCTTCTAAGGCGGAGATTGTTTTTTCGGCCAAGTCTGGCATTGTTTGTTTCTGTAAAACCTAGTGTCTAGATTTCATCAAATTTGTTAAAATTATCGATTATAATATTACTTAGAATTAATTTACTTGTGGAATATCTCGATAAAAGGTCAGTTAAAGGTCACGGTAGCGTTCACATTTTACACCCAAGAGGACATCTCTGGATATCTGCCCACTTATCACCAACATAACTTTCTCTTCATGGTGTCACTTCGTTGAACAAGTTAACTAAATCCATAAGCTTTTAATATGAGTGGAAGTTATTTTACGTTATTTAATTTCTAAATGAAGTCTCTCTTTGTGCACAGTTCTTATATCTCACTTACAATATTTGACATGTGTATTAGTATATGACGGTTCTATTCCCCATAAAGACACATAACTTAGCTAATATTGTAGCCAATGTCATCCTGCATTTTATATGAGCTTTAACTTTGTCAAATCCGGTCAGGGTAAAAATATTGACAGAATTTTAAGTTCCGATTTTTCAAATTTGATGCATGGACTTGATGCTCTTTCATAATAGTAACCACCATCCAAAGTTTTAGCCTGATCAAATAAATATGTTTTAAGTCATCAATATTGCAATGGTATGACTACGGAAATACTTCATAGAATAGTTGTAGTAAGGCTCAAATATCACTTTAGTCCTTCCTTACCCTGTAACGAGAAGTATATAATTTCCCGACACACTTATGTATTGTTAGAGTATGTAATACTGAAGCTTAAAAACTATTGTAAAGCTATGCTGCAGCGCGTTTTCTTTTACCCTACCACATGTTGTTAAACCATCCTTTGTTTCAGATGTCTTGTTGGCACGTGATTACAGCTATAGTGGTGTTAGACATGCCCTGTATAGAGTATAGCAGAGTTATATTAGGTGGTTCTCGCGTTGTAGTAATTTAAAGAAGACAAATTTATTCTTATAGGTTTTCACTTACCATTTATTGTGTCTTGTTTTATTACACTATATTAACACATACCATTTTATCAACAGCTTAATATTATGCATAACATTGCCTTTACATAGTAAGGCACATCATAATGTAAACTACCTCGACAATCCCTGCAGGAAGAAGGGTTAACTCTCCGAAAGCCTCCTGTTTTATTCGTAGTTCAACACCCAAGAGAGCGTCTCTGGATATCTGCCTATTGATCAGCAATCCAACTTTCGCTTCATAATGTCACTTCCTTGAACACGTAACTTAATTTCTAAGTATAAATACGAGAGATAACATTAGTGTACGTTATTTTATTTCTGAATGAAGCTTCTCTTTGTACACAGTTCCCATACCCCACTTACAATATTTTACACGTGTTATTTCATATGATTAATTTGTTTTCTTTTTTTTCAAAAGACTTGTGGAGATTATGAATTCATGATTTCCCAATACTATCGTTGTAAAGGAGCACACTATATCGGACTTGATTTGATTTTGTATATTTGATGGTATAGTCATACGGTGTCCACGTGACTCATCCTTACTTATGACGGATCACTGGTAACGGCTGATGCATTTTTTTCAGTCGCAATTTATCAAGGCTGAACGACACTCTAAAATAAGTGTTAACGAGATAAATTATCGGTGGAATTATGATGAATATCCTAGGATTGAAAATTATGAATTGGGTGAATACCATTTGATAACTCATGAGCGTTTTAGTAACCAGCGTTTATTGACATAAGATTTGAAGATGGTTGGTGTAGCTCTCAGTGACGAAGTGTTGTGACAACACGCACGACATATTGGAACTACTTGTAGATAGCTATGTTCATTAAATTTAAGTTTGATATTCAGAAGAGTAAGAAATGGAGGTAATTTTGTTTTGTGATGAGAAAGATAAGATCTTGCTGTAAGCGTTTAATAGATATTGAAGCTGAACACCTTTTATGGAAATGACGCTAGATTATAAAAAGACTAGCAACGTCTCTTCTCTGAAGTAGGGGTTCTAGAAAACAGATTCTTATTCTTCAGTAGATTACGAAGTCGATTTTGAACTGTCACATAAGAAACTATGATCTGAGCGGCACTTTTTTAGTCGTGACCCTTAAATCAATGGTAAACGGGTGTTACAATAATTAATAATTATTTGCAGATGTTATTAATACATTGCTGGACATTTTAGAAGATTGTTTTCACTAAGATTCCAGGAAACATCAATTATTTTAAGTGAGCAATCACTGATACTATTTTTGTGTGAACACTTCTAGTTGTAAATAATAATAATAATACTAATAATCTATATATTAATACGATAGCGTGTGTGTTCGTGTGTCACACTTCCGGCAAAACCTCTGCGCATGCGTACCGCGCCGAGATTTCGAAAAACATTTTAATATGCCTAATTTCAACCACACTTTCAAGCATTCTCCTATAGCGTAACGATTAGCGACGTAGTATTTTTTTTACTTCGGCCCGACTGGTTTATAGTTCGATCCCAACCAACCTCTAAGATTTTTTTCTACATTTCAGTTTTATTTTCAAGAAACATTGCAACTAACAAAAAAAACGAACACGACACAGTATAAGTAAAAGTAAAAAAAATATTTATTTATTTTTAGCAAACAATTCCCAACAAGTGGCAATGAATACAATTTTATTATTTATTTTTTGCATTTATTTTTTTTATCACTTGATTAAAAAGTACTTTTTTCTGATGCTTTAAAACTTAAAATTATTTTTTGTTTTTTATTTTGGCGTTTTTAAGGGCATTGTCTATTAAATTACGTTAACTGCTTAAACATTAGTGTATCATTGGTATTTCTTAAAAAGTGAAAACTATTTATTTCCTTTCTTTTGGTTGTAGAGAGGGCCAGTATTATTTTTTTTTTGAACGAATGGCATATCAACCTTTTCTAGTAGATATGCGCAATGTCCATCGTACACGGGTGACTATTTTAACAAATTATTTCACTCTTATCCAGAAGGAGGGGGGTCATAATAAAGCAAGCGTAACTTACTAACAAATAGAGGGTGCTTTGTTACATTAGGACTCGCGCTAACTTTGACGCCGTCGTTAGAGTTAAGGTCAGTGTGGCAGACGATAAATTCGTCAACTTTTTCAGTTTTATTTTCAAGAAACCTTGCAAATAACAAAAAAACGAACGCAATAAAGTGTAAATAAATTAAATAAAACATTTTTTTAATTTATTTTTATCAAACATTTCCCAACAATTGGCAATAAATACAATTTTATTATTTATTTTTTGCATTTATTTTTTCACCTGGTTAAAAACTACTTTTTTGTGTTGCTTAAAACTTAAAACTATTTTTTGTTTTTACTTTTGGCGTTTTTCTCTTTCCTGATGGTGAATTCGGATGGCATATAAACATTCCTCATGCAGCAAATAGGCAAACTAGAGTTCGTAACAAGGTGACTATGCAGGAATTTTATGCATATCGTCTATCTATAAGACGTGGCTTCAGTCCAATACGCAGTGGTGGAAAACTATTACAGCAATATATAGTCGATACTTACGTTAAAGTAGAAGGTTGTCGTTTGAAATCCATTGCAGAAAATCAAGCACAACAAAGAGTTGCAATGTATTCAGGTTTGATGGATCACCTTGCAAGAAATAATGAAAATGAAGATCCTGGAGTACCTGTCATTTTGCCATCCTCCTTCACAGGGAGCCAACGAAATATGCAACAATGCTACCAAGATGCAATGGTAATAGTTTGCAAGTATGGAAGGCCTGATTTACTTATAACGTATACTTGCAATCCAAAATGTCGAGAAGTAACTGAAAACTTACAGCCTCATGAAACAGCACAGAACAGACCAGATTTATTGGCACGAGTTTTCAAACAACATCTTAATGATTTAATGATTGACATAAAGGACAGACATGTACTTGGGGTACCTATTGCTGCGATACATGTAATTGAATTTCAGAAAAGAGGTCTCTCGCATTGTCACATGCTAATCATGCTGCAAGAAGAATATAAAATCAGAACTAGGGAACAAATTGATAATATTGTTTCAGCTGAATTACCATCAGAACATGATTCAGAATTGAGAGAATTAGTTAAAACACTCATGATTCATGGACGCTGTGATACATTTAATCCAAATTCAATCTGTATGGTAGGGGGAGAGTGTCAGAAGAAATTTCCAATGCCATATCAGGAGGAGACTATTACAAATGTTTCTGGATATCCTCTTTACAGACGCAGAAATAATGGAGATTCTGTTAGAGTGGGTGTCCATGAGGTTGACTGCAGTTTTGTAGTACCATATAATAAGTATTTACTCAGAAAATATGGTGCTCACATTAATGTAGAGGTGTGTATCTCAGTAAAAAGTGTGAAATATCTTTTCAAATATGTCTATAAAGGACATGATTGCGCAATGATGGAAATAAATATGAATAAGAATGAAACTAATGCAAATGAATATAATGAAATTAAGCAATACATTTCGTGTAGATACGTATCTCCGCCTGAAGCATTTTGGCGTTTGTCAGAATACAAAATCCATGGACAGTCACACATAGTTTACCGACTCGCCCTCCATTTACCTGACCAGCAACTAGTTTATTATAGGCCGGGTGAACAAGGACAAGCTGCTGCCCGCGCAGAAGGACGAGACACGCAATTAACTGCATGGTTCAAACTTAACCAAAGTGACGTGGATGCAAGAGCCCACCTTTATATTGATATTCCTGAATATTATGCATTTAATAAGCAAAGCAACACTTGGGCCAGAAGACAACGTCACCGCCAGATTGTAACGAGAATGTACTCTGCCAGTCCTAGAAATACTGAGAAATTTCATTTAAGGATGCTTCTTCTTTATATACCAGGTGCAACTTCTTTTAATAACCTGCAAAACTGTAGGAGGTGAACAATTGCTGACCTTTAAGGATGCCTGTATTCGATTGCAACTGCTTGAAGATGACAACGAACTAGAAATGACTTAAAGTGAGGCAGCTATATATCAAATGCCACGACAGCTTCTTAACATGTTTGCAATGATTTGTTTATACAATACACCACAAAATGCCATACACTTATGGAATGATAACAAACACCTTATGATAGAGGACCTTTTACGCCAATATGATGATAATGTTGCAGAGAATATCGCTCTGCATCATATAAACATGATTTTGAATGAAACCGGCATGAATTGTGCGATGCTTGGTCTACCAGAACCAATCAGTGAGCCTCCTGCCATTCAACATATTGAAGAAATTCAATAAGTTAATCCTGAAATACTAAATACTGAGCAAAGAGGTGTATTTAATAGTGTCATTAACGCTGTTAGTGAACTAGATAGAGGATTGGAGACTAACCATCGACTGTTTTACTTGGATGCACCTGGCGGTTCTGGCAAAACTTTTCTATTCAACATGATTTATGATTACCTGGTGGCTCAAAATGTGGCTGTTAGTACTTCTGCTTGGACAGGCATTGCAGCGACACTATTGAAAAATAGAAAAACACTTCACAGTATCTTCGAACTTCCTGTTCCTTTCACTGAGACCATTACCTGCAATATTCCGCCTAATTCCGACCAAGCAAATATTCTCAGGCAGGTGAAGCTCTTCATTATTGATGAGGCGTCGATGATCCCTTGATATGCATTAAATGCCATTGATAATTGTTTACAAGATATTATGAATAATAATAGCATATTTGGTGGTAAAGTCTTCATATTAGGAGTAGACTTCAAGCAAGTTCTGCCTGTGGTTCCTAGAGCTCCACCTGCTGCAGTATTGGATGTATGTTAAAGAAGTCTCCAATGTGGCACAGTTTTCATCAACTTAAACTCTCTCAGAATATAAGGACTAATGACAATGAACAAGTTTTCTCACAATGGCTCTTACAAATCGGAAATGGTCGCGTGGAGAGTTTACTTGATAACGTTTCTGATTATACTATCGATATCCCAGAACAATGTGTATGCAATGACTCTTTAGTATCAGACATATTCGATAATTGCACCCAAGACGAAATGAAAAGTAGAGTTATTTTGTCACCAAAAAATGCAGATTGCTTGGATATTAATGAAGATATTCTAAGTATACTACCAACTGAAAGCAAAACATATCTAAGTATAGATTCAGTATCATCAGACAATGAAATGGAAGCCAATAATAATCAAATTCATAAATTCACTTACGCCTTCGGGAATGCCTCCTCATCGTCTCAATCTTAAAGTTGGATCTATTATTATGCTGCTTCGAAACCTGTCAATAACGCAAGGACTATGCAATGGAACGCGTTTAGAAGTATTGGAGCTTCATAACCACAGTATTCTAGCTTCAATCATAAGTGGATCTCATGCTCAGGAGCGAGTTTTAATTCTAAGAATTAAACTTAATCCCAGTGACGCAAATATTCCATTTGTTTTGCACAGGACTCAGTTTCCCATCCGCCTATCATATTCAATGACCATTATTAAAGCTCAAGGACCAACTTTCGATAAGGTTGGGATCTACCTACCACAACCTTGCTTTACTCATGGACAACTTTATGAACAGTGTAAGAGTGAAAATTTGTCCTCAGAATAATTCTACTCATGGCCAGAGAAAAGGAATTACTTTCACTAGAAATATTGTATATAAAGAAGTTTTGTAAATTGCTTCATGTATTGTTCATTTTTTTAAAGTAATATATAAGTCAAATCTTATCATATTCTATTCAAACATGCATAGGTTAGGAACAAGATAATAAGTACTGAAAACATCATTTCGTGTAATTTACACAGGTTCCGCTAGTAATAATAATAATAATAATAATAATAATAATAATAATAATAATAATAATAATAATAATAATAATAATAATAATGATAATAATAATAATAATCACTAATAAGATACTCTGGACCATTCATAGGCTGGACCAAAGAAGAACTCAGGCACCTTGACCAAAGAACTAGAAAACTAATGACTATGCACAATGCACTGCACCCAAAAGACGACACAGACAGACTCTACGTGAAAAGAAATGAAGGTGGTAGAGGACTGGTAAGTATAGAAGACTGTGTGTAAGACACCAAAAAAGAGCTGGAGAAATATGTAACCCAGAACACGGAAAGACTGATCACCACAGCAAGAGACACCAGCCCAACAAACAACCCCGGAAGCACTGAACCCAGAAACAAAAAGACAAGAAAGGAAAAGTGGGAAGAAAAACAACTACATGGACGCTTTATAAGACTCACAAGCGATGAAGCCAATGAAAACAGCTGGGCATGGCTAAGAAAAGGAAACCTGAACAGAGAAACGGAATCTCTGCTGACGGCCGCACAGAACAATGCGATTAGGACAAACTTTATTAAAGCAAAGATAGATAAAACCCAGGAAAACAGCAAATGCAGATTGTGTGGACAAAAAGACGAAACGATAAATCATATAATAAGTGAATGCAGCAAGCTAGCACAAAGGGAATACAAGAACAGACATGACAGCATGGGGAAAGAAGTACACCGGGAAATGTGCAAACAACTGAATTTCGAATATGCAAGAAAACGGTACAAACACAAACCAGAAACTGTACTAGAAAACGAAAAACACAAAATCATATGGGATATGAATGTACAAACAGACAAACCCATAACAGCAAGGAGACCGGATATGATAATAATCAACAAGAAAGAAAAATCCTGCAAAATCGTGGACTTTGCCGTTCCAGCAGACCACAGAGTGAAGATCAAAGAGACGGAAAAGAGAAGCAAATATACTGAACTTGCCAGAGAATTGAAAGGAATATGGTACATGTAGAAAGTCAGTATAACACCAATAATCATAGGAGCACTAGGAACAGTCCCCAAAAACATGGAGAAAAGACTGGGAGAAATAGGAATCAAAGGGATAACTGAGACCATACAAAGGACAGTAATGATCAAAACAGCTACAATCTTGAGAAATGTCCTCGAATGCGGAAACCAACCCACATAAGCAACGAATGGAGAACAAACACATGGAAGCACAAAACAACAGAACCGGGGAAAATACAACCGCACGAGAGAGGCGCAAGCATAGGCTGACGCCACGAAAATTATGGACAGAGGGTCGAGGAGGGAAAGCGCAAAACCAGACCTCCACTGGAAGAGCGCGGACAGCTTTGGACCTTGGGAAGGCTTGTTGCCACTCGGGCCCCAGAGGGGACCAATGGCCCTTAACAGCGGGAAATCGTTGGTAGGTGGCTGTTGCGATTACCGCAAGGTCATCAGCGGTGATGAACGAAAAGAGGTGGAGCATACTGGAGGCCTGAGGAGACTTGTTGTCACTCAGACTCCAGGGAATAACACAGGTTGTCGGCAGTGGGTGACCACTGACGATGACCAGTGTGATAACTCCTAGTGAGTAAATAATAATAATAATAATAATGATAATAATAATAATAATAATAATAATAATAATAATAATTATACATAAATGAATAAATAAATAAATAAATATACTAATAAAAAGCTAGCGCAGAAATTAGGAATATGTATCCACAAAACAGACATATCAGAGTATTGATTTACTCCTCTCCAGGAGTAAGGCACAAGGCCAGTTTTTATCTTACTCCCACAAGTAAGATGTGACCCAAGGTCGGGTCGGGAAAGTGGGGTTTAAAAATTGCCTGGGCAGCCCCGTCGGCATTCCCCGGTATAGGCGCCTCAGACAGTAACCAATAAACTTACTCCTCCCAAAAGAGGGGAGGCAAAGCCTGGGAAGGTGTACCTCCCAGAACTGCACAGGACAGACCCATTGATCGGCGTAAATCAAGACCCGAAGGCCAAGACAACACCAGTATGGGGTGCAGTATCCATAGGAACAGATACTACAGATACCAAAAGGCCAAAGACATATAAGAGTAGATGACTAAATAAAAGGGCAACGCTAATACAAACATACGCCAAAATAGAATGATCCCAAGAACTTACAGACCAATAACCTGTTGACAACAATGTAGAGAATCTATACGGCACAACTGAGGAAACAACTCTGAAGCTCCCGAGCAATCGTGGACTGCTTCCAATGCGCTAAAAAGATGCCGGAAAGGGAAAGGAGAGGCGCATTTTCTGTTATACATAGACCAAACAATCCTGGAGGACGTGAAAAGAAAAAAAAATAACATATCAAGGCATAGATTAACTACACGAAAGCTTACGACCGAATCCCTCTAGCATAGATAAGTGCATGCTTAACAATGTACAAGATACCGATTCGATTAGTAATCTCATTTTTAAAGCAATGGAAACATGGAGGCTCGAACTGACTGCTGGAGGACAACACTTGACTGAGATAAAAAATACAGCGAGGTATTTTCCAAAGAGACTCTCTATCTACACTACTATTTATGATGGCCATGATGCCACTCAACTGGGGAAATGGGATCCTTTATACAAGTTTATAGACACAGCACAAATAATAAACCACCTCATGTACATGGACGACCTGAAGCTATTTGTAAACAGAAAAAGGGAACTGGAACAGATGATAAATATGACCAGAATTCTCAGCCAGGACATTACAATAGAATTTGGAATAGAAAAGTGGGCACTGCTAGATGTAAAAAGGGGGACGCTGGAGACAAAAAAGAGGCATGAAACTGACCATCAAGATAAGATGATTACACTGGTGTTATGGAGTTATACTCCTAGGTATTATCTCCCCTATAAGCGTACGTCAACAGACACACGACTCAATTGCCTGTTCATTAGAGATGTCGACACTTACACAATATATAGTGGCAGGAATATGTGCTTTTAATAATAATAATAATAATAATAATAATAATAATAATAATAATAATAATAATAATAATAATAATAATGACAGCATGGGGAAAGAAGTACACCGGGAAATGTGCAAACAACTGAATTTCGAATATGCAAGAAAACGGTACAAACACAAACCAGAAACTGTACTAGAAAACGAAAAACACAAAATCATATGGGATATGAATGTACAAACAGACAAACCCATAACAGCAAGGAGACCGGATATGATAATAATCAACAAGAAAGAAAAATCCTGCAAAATCGTGGACTTCGCCGTTCCAGCAGACCACAGAGTGAAGATCAAAGAGACGGAAAAGAGAAGCAAATATACTGAACTTGCCAGAGAACTGAAAGGAATATGGAACATGAAGAAAGTCAGTATAACACCAATAATCATAGGAGCACTAGGAACAGTCCCCAAAAACATGGAGAAAAGACTAGGAGAAATAGGAATCAAAGGGATAACTGAGACCATACAAAGGACAGTAATGATCAAAACAGCTACAATCCTGAGAAATGTCCTCGAATGCGGAAACCAACCCACATAAGCAACGAATGGAGAACAAACACACGGAAGCACAAAACAGAACCGGGCGCAAAATACAACCGCACGAGAGAGGCGCAAGCATAGGTTGACGCCACGAAAATTATAGACAGAGGGTCGAGGAGGGAAAGCGCAAAACCAGACCTCCACTGGAAGAGCGCGGACAGCTCTGGGACCTTGGGAAGGCTTGTTGCCACTCGGGCCCCAGAGGGGACCAATGGCCCTTATCAGCGGGAAATCGTTGGTAGGTGGCTGTTGCGATTACCGCAAGGTCATCAGCGGTGATGAACGAAAAGAGGTGGAGCATACTGGAGGCCTGAGGAGACTTGTTGTCACTCAGACTCCAGGTAATACCACAGGTTGTCGGCAGTGGGTGACCACTGACGATGACCAGTGTGATAACTCCTAGTGAGTAAATAATAATAATAATAATAATAATAATAATAATAATAATAATAATAATAATAATCAGATAACTGAAAGGGATATATGGCATGAAGAAAGGAAATATTATTCTATTAATCGTAGGAGCACAAGGAAAATATTTTAACAAACTGGAAACAAATTGAAAGTAATTATAATCTAAAGGATCATTGAGACCATACAAAGGACGGTAATGATAAAAAAAAACAGCTGCACTCTAAAGGAGAATCTTCGAATGCCGAAATCAACACCCATAAGCTATGAAATGTTACAAGTCACATGGAAGTTACAATAGGAAGAACACAAAACTGAAGGAAAACACCACCAAATAAACCCAAGACACAGACACTGCAAGAATTTTCATAAAATGCACCCATCTTCGGCTTATACCACATAAAATAGTTGTGAAGGAGCAATGAGGTAGACCGAGGAGGGAGAAAACTAACATACCTCCACTGGAAGAGTGCGGTAAGTACTAGCTCCTGTGGGAGGCTTATTGCCACCAAATCCAAGATTAGATTAATGATCTTTACCAGCGAGAAATCAATGGTCATCGGCTTTGTCGATGACGCAAAGTGATTTACAATGGTTATCGAAAATAGGTAGAGAGACCTGTAAATCAGGAGAGGCGTATTGTAACTCAGACTCAAGGGAACACTACCGGTTATCAGAGTTAGCAATCATTGACGATGACTTGTGTGAGTACTCCTAGTAAGTACAAATAATAATAATAATAATAATAATAATAATAATAATAATAATAATGATAATAATAATAATAATAATAATAATAATAATAATAATAATAATAATAATAATAATAATAATAATAATAAAGCCGGATACAAGTTCACAGGCAGAGAACAACGAATACACGATCTCATGTACATGGACGACCTGAAGCTATTTGCAAAAAGCAAAAAGGAACTGGAAAAGCTGATAAATACGACCGGAATCTTCAGTCAGGACATTCAAATGGAATTCGGTATAGAAAAGTGTGCATTGCTAGAGATTAAAAAGGGAAAGTTGGAGACGACTGAGGGCATGGAACTACCCAACCAAGAGCAGATGAGGGCGCTAGATGAACAAGAGAGCTATAAATATTTGGGAGTTTTGGAAGCAGACACAATCAAATCAACAGAAATGAAAGAGAAGATTGGAAAAGAATACCTGAGAAGAACAAAAAAGCTCTTAGAAACAAAATTATATAGCAGAAACCTAATCAAAAGAATAAATACCTGGGCAGTATCACTAATAAGATATTCTGGACCATTCATAAACTGGACTAAAGAAGAACTCAGGCACCTTGATCAGAGGACTAGAAAATTAATGACTATGCACAATGCACTACATCCAAAAGACGATACAGACATACTCTATATGAAGAGAAACGAAGGGGGAAGAGGACTAGTAAGTATAGAAGACTGTGTGGACGACACTAAAAAAGAGCTGGAGAAATACATAAACCAGAACACAGAAAAGCTGATCACCGCAGCAAGAGATACCGTCCCAACGAACAATACAGGAAGCATCGAAACTGGACACAAACAGACAAGAAAAGAAAAATGGGAAGAAAAACAACTACATGGACGCTTCATAAGACTCACAAGAGAAGAAACCAACGTAAATAGCTGGACATGGCTAAGAAAAGGAAACTTGAACAGAGAAACGGAATCTTTACTGATGGCTGCACAGAACAATGCGATTAGGACCAACTACATTAAAGCTAAAATAGATAAAACCCAGGAAAACAATAAATGCAGAATGTGTGGACAAAGAGACGAAACAGTAAATCATATAATAAGTGAATGTAGCAAACTTGCTCAAAAAGAATACAAGAACAGACATGATTGTGTTGGGAAAGTAATACACAGGGAACTGTGCAAACAATTGAATTTCGAATATGCAGACAAATGGTACAAACATAAACCAGAAACAGTACTGGAAAACGAAAAACACAAAATCCTCTGGGATATGGATATACAAACAGATAAACTCATACAAGCAAGGAGACCTGATGTTATTATAATAGACAAAAATGAAAAATCTTGTAAAATCGTAGACTTCGCCGTCCCAGCAGACCACAGAGTGAAGATCAAAGACACGGAAAAACGAAGTAAATACACAGAACTAGCCAGAGAACTGAAAGGAATATGGAGCATGAAGAAAGTTAGTATAATACCAATAATCGTAGGAGCACTAGGAACAATCCCAAAAAACATGGAGAAAAGATTTGGAGAAATTGGAATCAAAGGGACTATCGAAACCATACAAAGGACGGCAATGATCAAAACAGCTGCAATCTTAAGGAAAATCCTCGAATGCGGAAACTAACACACATAAGCTACAAAGGCTAACCAGACACAAGGAATTTACAACGGAGAAAACAACACCACACGAAGAACACCACAACAAGAGCCAAGGAACAGAAACTGCAAGAAACAGCACTTCATAATTTCCCCCCCCCCCCAATAAATTACACCGGCCTCAGCTATCACTACACAAAAATGAACCAAGAAACAGAAATTACAAGAAACACTATAAGCTCCTCCCTCTCCCTCACCCACCCACCCCCAAAAAATTTAAAAAAAAAAAATTTTTTTTTTTTAATTTATTTATTATTTTTTTTAATTTTTAATTTTTTTAAATTTTTTTCTTTTTACCATAATGGAAGAGAAAAGGAAGGGGAAAAAAATGAATTGAAGGGAAAAAATTAAAAAATTTTTAAAAATATTATTTTATTCATTTTTTTATTTTTTAACTGGTGCCGGCCGAGGCTGACACCAGACAACATATTTGTAGAGGGTCGAGGAGGATGAGAAGACCGAGGAGGGACAGCACAAACCAGACCTCCACTGGAAAAGTGCAGAGAGTGCTGAGATCTTTGGGAGGCTTGTTGCCACCCAAATCCACGAGAAGACCAAGTGTCCTTACCGGCGAGAAATCAATGGTAAGAGATTGCTGCGATACCGCATCGTTATCGAAAAGAGGTGAAGAACACTGGAAGTCTGGGGAGACTTGTTGTCACTCAGACTCCAGGAAATACCACTGGTTGTTGTCGGTGAGCAATCACTGACGATTATCTGTGTGAGAACTCCTAGTGAGTACAAATAATAATAAAGGTAAAAAACTTTAAAAATTAAAAATAATTTTGTTTTAAATAAGGAAAGAGAAAAAGAAAATAATTAAGGAATTGAAAAGGAAAAAAAGGAAAACAAATTAAAAAACAAAATAAATAATTTCTTTTTTGAAATGGTGCCGGCCTAGGCTGACATCAGACTAAATATTTGTAGAGGGTCGAGGAGGATGAGAAGACCGAGGAGGGACAACACAAACCAGACCTCTACTGGAAAAGTGTAGAGAATGCTGGGACCTTGGGGAGGCTTATTGCAACCCAAATCCCAGAAAAGACCAATTATCCTTACAAGCGAGAAATCAATGGTAAGATGCTGTTGCGATACCGCATCGTTATCGAAAAGAGGTGAAGAATACTCGAAATCTTGGGAGGCTTGTTGTCACTCAGACTTCGGAAAATACCACTGGTTGTTATCCGTGAGAAATTACTGACGATGATCTGTGTGAGAACTCCTAGTGAGTACAAATAATAATAATAATACACGTAAAGACTCTTAATTGAATTTTTTTTTAAATCTCTCATGAATATAATATATTAATGTCACTTATTCAACGGGTACTTGCTTGGAGTCTAATTTTTACAACAATACCAAATTGTATTTTCAACGGATATATATGTTTGCTATAAATATTGCAAATTCGCCAAATCTGCTTTCAGAGATATGTTTGTCTTTATATATTTTGTTTTATATTTTCAAAACCTGTTCGCATGTTATTCTTATATATTTACATCAATAAATTTATCGAAAAGAATGCCTTCGGATCAGTGATTGCGATATTTGGAAAATATTTAATTCGTTTTCATTCTTGAGACAAATCAGTTCTATTCACTGCACGCAGATCCTATTTGATCCCTTTTTATTTACTTATCTTCATTGTGTGAACAGTGTTATTCTCCTGAACCTTAAATCAGTATATCTGTTCCTGACAAAAGGTACATAGTTACTTCTTTGAGATATAATAGATTAATGGGAAGGAGTAAAAACATTCATCCCGACTTATTTGTTTGTCACGGATTGAATGGGCCTAAGGAAGACAATCGAGCCAATCAGAGCCCGGAGATCAAGAAAAAGTCCAAAACGAGGCTGAGCAGCTCTATTGTAAGTCACTTTTTGCCTATCGAGCGTCGATCCTCCTCCCATCTCATCTTCTTCTAAGTGGTTCTTTTCTTTTCTTGTCTTTTGTTTGTTCTAAAGGACTCTTTCCTTGGAGACTTGCGCCCGGAATCAACGAATGAATAAGAGAATTAAGAGCGTGTACATTTTATCATTGTGTTTTGAGGAGGTCGGTTGAAAAGAAGGAAGAAATATGTTTCACTGCCGACATTTTTTTAGCTCGTAACTTCCGTTGCGATAGTGTTACGTTTCACCTGTCACACCTATTTCACTTCATGTCTAATAACCTATTCAATAGATGTATTTTGTATTCCCTAACACACTCATTTGTATATACGCTACTTCATATATATATATATATATATATATATATATATATATATATATATATATATATATATATATACATACATATATATATAGAGAGAAATGTATATATATATATATATATATATATATATATATTACAGAGAAGAGTATATATATATATATATGTATATATATATAGACATATTTATGTATATATCTATAAATCAATTTACACCCACATTAATATACGCACAAACAAGATCATAGAAAAAAGTAATGACTTAGCAGAAAAGATCAATTGTCAGCTTACACAAAATAGTAGCACAGTATTCCGTTGAATAGAGCTATATATATATATATTACTTACGAGTGTAATTGCAATTTAATATGACGAAACGTTTACAAAACAAAATTGACAACATTTGGTGACTCTTTAATCTCTATTTTGGATGTTATAATAAGTATATTATGTGAAACATTATTTTATTGATTAATAGTTTTTATATATAATAATAAAATATATAAGTATATCATTTAATAAATGATTCTAATCACGAAAGCATATATATATATATATATATATATATATATATATATATATATATATATATATATAATCAAATGTTGTTTCACATTAGTATACATTTTTTTTAAATGAAATACACCTTTGTTTAAGAAATGAATAAGATGCGAATATTATTTTATATATATAATGCATCAAATCCGGTCTTTTTCAATGAAAATAAAAATCCGACCTTGTTATATATATTTTTGCTATTTCCCACGCTGACCGTATGGACACGAACTAAAAACAGCGACGCTCTCCTTGGTTTTACGTGGAAACAGTGTAATGCCGAGATAGTGTAATGATAGTACACATAGCAGTTATGAAACATAGGAAGTAGTAAAAATTAGTTACATGATGAAAGCGGAAGATATATTGTATATATATATATAAATATATATATATATATATATGTATATATGTATATATATATATATATATATATATATATATATATATGTATATATGTATATATATATATATATATATATATATATATATATATATATATATTTATATATAGATACCACGTTATTGGTTTCTTTCAACAAACCTATTATATATGCTATATATATTCATATATATATATATACATATATAAATATACATATATATATATTTAAAAAGAATACGCGGAAATCTCTCTAAGGCCCTTTCGACTATCATCTCGTCAGGAGAAAATCAATAGTTTTAATTAATAATAACGTCGAAAGAAAGAGCAAAATGGGGAAATTGAGTGTGCCAAAATTAACGTTAAAGCGAATAAAATTCAATTTAATGATTTCGATTAAAAGTCGATTAAAAGGCACTACGTTAGGGGATAAAAAAAAAATTGGGAAGGAGTTCAAAGTTCCCCAAAGAGATTAAGCGATCTTACAAATTCCTTCTGCCGGCACAAGGAAGGTTTACGAATGACAATAGAGACAGATTCCAATATTTTCAAATGGTTCTTGGAATCTGCTCGATGCAAACGGTCTATTTTATAGCCACTGGCACAGCTAGGGTTTTCAACCAAATGCTAGCCAATAGCAGAGTCCAAAGAATTAGACGAGGGGTAACACAAGGACCCTACTCTTCCCTGACGTATTTTTGATGGAATGTGCTGGTTTATGCGAGTCTGCAAATGCAAGGAAGTGCGCCCTATATAGCCAGCATCACATTGGCATTTAAATTGGTATACAATATTACTATAATTTGTATAGGGCACACTATCCTTGCGAAAGGAAGGAAAAGCAGGTCGAGTAGCATAAACTAATCGTAAGGAAACAGAGTAGAAGCAATTGTTAATGCTATCAACAATCTGTTTACCTAGTTTAATACTATTTCCCTTTATCCAAGGTAATTTTAAATAAATGGGGCATTTTACAGGCCCCAGTATTTTAGGGGATTTAAAATCAGCAACCTTTTTATTAATGCAATCATTGATAAGGTCCTCGGGATAACTATTATCAATGAATATATCCCTGATCCTATTGAGTTCACACTCTAATCTATTTGGAGAACAAATAACGAGAGCTCTATGCACCAAAGTGTAAATTAAGCCTATGTTTCTAGACTTAGGCACAAAAGAAGACCAGTTTACATACAGGCCCGTAAAAGTAGGCTTCCTGTAGATGGAAGTGAGAAAGCCACCCCTTGAACGTTCAACAAGAAAATCCAAGAAGGGAAGACAATTATCCTTTTCACTTTCTATCGTAAACTTTAGAGCCTCATGAATAGAATTTAACTTATGAAAGAATGCAAGTGCTCCACTCTGCGAAGAAAATATCGCAAAAGTGTCATCCACATATCTAACATAAGTAGTGGGCATATTTACAGACCTAAATAAAACGGATTCGTAATATCCGACGAAGATATCAGCTAAAGTGGGGGCCAATGGACTACCCATTGAGACCCCGTCGACCTGACTATACATAATATTATTGAAGCTGAACTCGACTGATTTAGTACATAAAAGTATCAATTCTATAAAGATCTCCCTAGAGAAACAAGGGGCAATCAGGCAGCCTTCATAGAGAGCGCCGGCACAAATAGTTATAGTCTCATCTAAAGGTACATTAGTAAAGAGACTAGAGACATCAAAAGAGCACATAAATTATGTCTCAGAATCCGGATCTAACCCACGTAGAATTTCAGTAAACCGATAGGAATCAGGGATGCAGTGCGTACTGTATAGATCACGCACAAGTTGCAGGATTACTAGGAGCCACTGAGCCAAAGAATGTTGGGCGGACCCTATCATAGATAATATAGGTCTAAGTGGCACC
>OY744530.1:58067038-58177038 GCA_963556195.1 Sepiola atlantica
GAAAAAAAAAACCTGAAGTCCGAAGTCGTTCAGTGGAAAATCACTCATGTAAGTCAATTTAATTTTCACAGTTATTATATTAGTTTGCTTCTAACATTATTGAATGGGATCATCAGTTGTTTACCATGAAAAACGTTTCATCATTTCGCGAATCGTACGTGTAGAGATAATTACGCCATGCTGATGACGGCTGTGAGCCAGAAACGCGTGTCTATGGATTACTTTTATGTATCTTTTAAATTAATAAAACTATATATATAAACGAAAATACGTTAAGGAAAACTAGTTATGCAATCTTCTACGTTAATATGTATCACTTAGGAAGTGAACAATTAATTGATACTGCAGATTCAAAAGTAACAAACGCTGCAATCACCTACAAAATCAATTCAATAAAAATAATACGGTATATATATATAGTTTAAGGGTCATTTTTAAACAAAAAATCCCTTGGGTTAGTTTGAACATATTTTTTTCGAAATGGAAATGTTATGTTCGAACCTTTCAGAAGGCCATCACAGCTTTATTTTTTTGCAGGAATCGTCCAGCTTTAAGAATCATCTTTAGCAAACACTTCTGCCGTGGTTTCTATCTCAAATGATTTAAACTACGAGGCTGTCAATTTTGTTGATCAAACTTCCGGTGACGAAAAGAGAATAAAGTGACAAAAATCCACGTGACATCTATTTTATTGACAAATTGTAAAGCCACAAAACCTCGCGGCACGTCGCGTCACGTGTGCCCGAAAAGCGTTGCTAAATTACAGACTTGGTTCGGTCAGAAATGAAATATATCATTAGTGAAATACGCATCTCTTCGATTTCGCGTCGCCTTCAAAGGTGTTGCGTGGCATTTTTTCGTCCACTGTTTCCATTTCTGTCACTCGTTTTAATTCTAATTTGCCGTCATCAACCGATATTTTTTCTGGCTTATTCCACCGTCGTAAATCAAATCTAACGCCTACATCTTATCATTCACCATTTCTTGTTCTTCTATTCTTTCTGATCTTTTATTCTTTTTCACCATCTTCTTCTTTTCTTTTGCTATCGATTTTTCGTGTTCGTTATATTATCTTTATTAAATTCTGTTTCGATATCTTCTTTGTTATTTTGTTCTACGTTAGATGCTTCTTTGCGATATTTTTATTAGTTAGCATCTTTTTAAAAAATGTTCTTCGTCAGTGTCTACATTCTTCCTTGTTATCTTCTTCCTCGTTATCATCCCCCCCTCCCATCTCCTTATTTGTTTTCTGTTTTTTTCTTCATAATCTTATGCTATTATTTTCTCTCTTGTAATTAAACTTCTCTAGAATCTACTCGTTTTAATTCACCTTATTCCTTTACTATATCCTTTGCTATCTTCTTCTGTAGTATTTTCTTTTTCTCTGTTGTTTTTTATTGTCAGACATTTCGCTTCCCTCATTCATAATCTTAGTATTCTCAACACTTCCTTTTTTGCGTTTTTATCTTTTCTTTACGCTTTGTTCTTTTCTGCTCGTAAAGTTTTTTTTTTTTTGCTTTCTCTTTTTCGTTCACATTTTTTTTCGTTTTCATCTTTTTCTGTTGTATTTCTTTTTCTCTATTTTGTAAGGTGTTTTACTCATCCCCTCTTTTTTATCTGTTCTTTTTCTGTTTATTCATCTCGTTTTTTTTTCAGTTTGTGTTGTATCCTCTTGCTTATTTACGTTCTTCCCCCAAATCTTTAATTTTTTTAAATCTATTATTTGTGTTTTTCCTTTCTTACGAATCTTTATTTACTTTATTCTTCATTCTCTCTTCATCTTGTAGATTTAAACATGTGTTTTTCTGGGTGTGTTCGGTCTTATTGATGAGTTTATTTTATTATTCAGTTTTCATTTTTGTTCTTTATCCGCTTCTTCTTAGGTATTCTTAATGTTATTTCTTTGTTGTAGTGCTTTTTCTTCTTCTCTTTCTTCTTTTACAGTCTTTATATCATGTTCTCGCCCTCGTTGAGATTTATTCTTGTCTTCATCGCGTTTTCGTTCTTTATTTTGTTTTCTCTTTCTGTTTAACCTTTCCATTTACTTCTTTATTTTCCTCTTCTTCTTCTTCTTCTTCTTCTTCTTCTTCTTATTATTATTATTATTATTATTATTAGTATTAGTATTATTATTATTATTTGTTCTCACTAAGAGTTCTCAGACAGATCATCGTCAATGATTGCTCACCGACAACAACTAATAGTATTTCCTGGAGTCTGAGATACAACAAGCCTCCCAAGATTTCCAGTATTCTTCACCTCTTTTCGATAATTACTACAAATAACCTTGCGGTATCGCAGCAGCCGCTTACCATTGATTTCTCGCTGGTAAGGACAATTGGTCTTCTATGGAATTTGGGTGGCAATAAGCCTGCCCAAGGTCCCAGCATTATCCGCACTTTTTCAGTGGAGGTCTGGTTTGTGCTATCCCTCATCGGTCTGCTCAGATTTCTCGACCCTCTACCATTATTTTGTCTGGTGTCAGCCTAGGCCGGCACCATTTTTTATTATTGTAATTATTGTTCTTGTTTTTGTTCTTGTTCGTTTTCTTGTTGTTGTTGTTCTTCTTTTTCTATTTCGTCATCTTCAACTTCTTCTTCTCTTCTTCTTCTTCTTCTTCTTCTTCTTCTTCTCATTATTATTATTATTATTATTATTATTATGCGTATTCACCTAAATAGAAGAATAAAATAAAACACATATCATGGTGCAAATAACATTACAATTAGTTTTGCCGATAGAAGTATAACAAGAGCTAAAATAACAGTTAAACAGGCTCTCTAAATATCATACAAACAGAAGTAATTCAATCGTATTCGCTATATCAGAACAGGTGCATTACCTACGGCAAAATCTTGCTCCATTAGCGCAACTCACGTTGCGAAAGAAACGTTATAGCCATAACATTATTGCAAACCGTTTTTATGTATGACGGAAATATGTCAGAAGTATCACAAACTTTCTGACTGGCAGAAAGGGGTGTCAAAGAAATGCGCAACCTACGCCCTCACCCTGAAAAAAAAACAATTGTTCATTAAAACCAACGAAATATATGAAAACAATAAATGTATTGAATCAAAGAGGCAATATTAATAGTTAAAGCCAACACACAAACTGATACAACAACATAAGCAAACACAAAATAATTTGTTTAAAGTGCACACACATAGTTTACAATTACACGCACTCAACTATCTCTTCCAGAACATATAGCATGACCCACTGTATCACACAGATGACGTTATCCATATCGCACTCCCGCCATTAGAACTGTTACAAACAGAACACGAAATGATAAATTCATAGCAAAGTAAACGTCCGACCTATTAAAAAATAATACTTCCAAAAATTGTAACCATTGGATAATGATGGTTAGACATACAATATTGAGATTACTTATAAAGAAAGTATGTATACACCACAGAAAAATATAATCTTTCTCTCATTATACACACACACATGTATGTATATATATATATATATATATATATATATATATATATATATATATATATATATATATATATATATATACATATATATATACATATATGTATATATATATATATATATATATATATATATATATATATATATATATATTAATGTAAGAACGAATAATCCAACTAGAGATTGGGTATCGGAAATAATCGGACCTATTTGCGGTATCGGAATCAGTATCAGAACTGTGAAAATTTGTGCTAAATTTCTGATTCGAAAAACGATTCGATTTTTGTTTAATTAAATTGTCCATTTCTTGTACTCATTATAAATAGTTAACGTTTTAATACTACAAGTATAGTCACATCTATAGACTAATTAAAAATACGATGTCAATTTATTTTACTTGCGTAAAAAAAAATTGCATACATTCTCTAGAATACCTTTAAGAGAATGCAGTTGATTTACAAGGTTCCGAAACTGTTTAAAATTTAAATAGAACATGTTTGTCCTGATAAGTGCTGGCAAACATAATGTACAATTAAATTAAAATAAAAATATTTTTAAAAGTCTACTAATTTTTTTTTTTTAATTTATTTTATGTCTGTTATTCATTTTAATTATATGGTTGATTTTTGTCCGGTGGGCTTTTGTCCTGTTCCTCAACATTGGCTAACCTTACCAGACCTATTCAAAAAGTGTGAAAATAATTTTTTTAACATCATGAAAGGCTTGGTTTTTAGTTTAATAAGGTATAAATTTCTTTAAAGATGTCAACTGCTCTGTACGACAATATGTGGCGTCAGTTCTTCTTTGATTTTGAGTTTCTATGTTTGAATTAGTTATAAAAATACACACCAGACTACGTGAGTGAAAGTAAAAAAATTTCAACATAAAATGCTAGTGCCTATATATATATTTAAAAAACTATTTTAAAGAAATGTAAATTTATATTTTATGTTTTATGAATTTAAATAAAATTACTAACACATATTTCATTAACTTTTCTTTCATACTAAAACTAATATTTTAATGTGTATTTAAAATTTAAATCGTTCTTTGTTGAACTTAGGTAGATTATTTTCATATACAAGAACTTGTCATAATAATAACATTACTTCTACAAATACTACTACTAACAATACTAGCAATAATACTAATTATTATTATTTTGTAGAACTTAGGTAGATTATTTTCATATACAAGAACTTGTCATAATAATAACATTACTTCTACAAATACTACTACTAACAATACTAGCAATAATGCTAATTATTATTATTTTGTAAAACTTAGGTAGATTATTTTCATATACAAGAACTTGTCATAATAATAACATTACTTCTACAAATACCACTACTAACAATACTAGCAATGATACTAATTATTATTATTTTGTAGAACTTAGGTAGATTATTTTCATATACAAGAACTTGTCATAATAATAACATTACTTCTACAAATACCACTACTAACAATACAAGCAATAATGCTAATTATTATTATTTTGTAAAACTTAGGTAGATTATTTTAATATACAAGAACTTGTCATAATAATAACATTACTTCTACAAATACTACTACTAACAATACTAGCAATAATACTAATTATTATTATTTTGTAGAACTTAGGTAGATTATTTTCATATACAAGAACTTGTCTAATAATAACATTACTTCTACAAATACCACTACTAACAATACTAGCAATAATACTAATTATTATTATTTTGTAGAACTTAGGTAGATTATTTTCATATACAAGAACTTGTCATAATAATAACATTACTTCTACAAATACTACTACTAACAATACTAGCAATAATACTAATTATTATTATTTTGTAGAACTTAGGTAGATTATTTTCATATACAAGAACTTGTCATAATAATAACATTACTTCTACAAATACCACTACTAACAATACTAGCAATAATACTAATTATTATTATTTTGTAGAACTTAGGTAGATTATTTTCATATACAAGAACTTGTCATAATAATAACATTACTTCTACAAATACTACTACTAACAATACTAGCAATAATACTAATTATTATTATTATGATTAGTATTTGATTATTATTAGTATTATAATAATTATTGTAGATAAATTTCAGCTCCGCCCCGAAACAAAAGGTGATTACGTGGGAGCACCTTTAAAAGTTGGCAAAAGAAAGAAACGTATTTATTATTTTTGTATTTAGAGTGCATGACAATTTTCACATGTAAATGTTACTTAAAATGATGCCATGCATGCTTCTTAAGGTAATTGACAAAAAAAGTATGAAAGATAAATAAGTCTGAATAGAATTATCAATATATATATATATACATATATATATATATATATATATATATATATATTGATAATTCGATGCAGACTTATTTATCTTTCATAGTATTTCATTATTATTTGTCGCTCCGCGAAAAAGTAGAGCACTGTAAGTGTAGTATTAACACAGCATGGCTTCACTAGCTTTAAATCCCTCGTTCCTTGAATTAAAACAGTAGAACGCTCTCAGACGTTAAGCCGCCGATAAAGTTGTAAAATTATCACAGTTTATTCGCTATTCAAAATTGGCCGAGTGGTTAAGGCGTCAGATTTGAGTTGCAAAATACTCGTAATCCGGGGTTTCGAAACGCATGACCGGTAGTAAATAGTCATATCTCCATGCTGATGAGTCCCGATTATTAAGGACGAAACGTATACGTACATAGATAATAAACAATAACAAATATTTTAATATATATATATATATATATATATATATATATATATATATATATATTTATGGCGACAATCAAGCTATATAAATGTCTTATTCCATTTTGAGTCGATGTTTGTTTTTACTGCAGTCAGCAAACGAATTACAACGGGTGTTAACGATTAGATGAAGACAATTTGCAAGTGGTTATCGGTTGAATACGGAAAACTGTCAATCATCATTTAGATAATCTATTATGTGAAATAATCTTTTGACTTAACCCGTTTACGAAAGAGATGCGTCTACGCTGGAAAAGAAAAGGATAAAACGGAAGCGGAAGCGGTAATTAGTAGAGAACTTACAACAGATTTAGACCATTATCTTATTACATAACCGATTGTTCAAACATGAGTGTTTTATAGAGTGATCTAGTATTTTGCGATGGGCAATCTGTCAATGTAAAATGTAAAAGTTAAACCCAATTGGTGGAAATATTCTTTTGGTGAAAACAACAGAGCTGCACTTAAGGAATTGAGTTAGCGAAGATTCTGTAAAGGAATATACACGATAGTCGACAAAGTGTCAAAAGAGTAGGTGTCTTATGACACTTTTTTTTCGATCCCTTTTGAAAAAGCCCTCGTAACAGAAAGTCTTATGTTGCGATAATTCTTGCGTTTTAGATCTTCTATTTTGGTTTGGTTTGTTTTACGGCATATCAACCAACTATGGGTTATGTATTATCCTTGTATATTGTATAATATGGTATCTATCTATCTATCTGTCTACATATATATATATATATATATATATATATATATATATATATATATATATATATATATATGGGAAAAAAAGAAACAATGTTTCAGACAATATGTAAAAATAAAAATGGAATAAAGAATAAGCAATTCAACAACTAACAAAAATAAACTCAAAAACTCCTGTTGTAAAGTTCCACCGAGATATTTCGGCCGTAGATACGACCATTTTCGATCAGTTAATAAACTTTATTTCAAAACGGAAAAGTTTTCAAATTTATACAGAGAATGCGATTGGAAGAAAATGTCACGTTCAGAGAACAACAAAACGGGGAGAAAAAGGAATGCGAGGAATGTTATGAAAAGAGAAAGAAAAAGAAGACGAAGAAGAGGAAGAAGAAGAAAGAGATACCAATAAACCAGTGTCTTTAGAACGTCAGTTGAAGAAGACGAAACGAAGAAGAAGAGAAAGCGAGAGAAAACGTGAGAAAGGGTAAATCGACATGTTGTTGTCGAAAACTATTAAAGAAGAAAAAAAGAGAGAGAGAAAAAATCAGTGCTTAGATATCGCCTGCTGATTGAATTCGGGCTGAGAGCGTCAAAAGTCTACAGGATTAGTAGTAATTGGGGCAGTTAACGTCGAGGGACGAAACAAGGGAAGAGGAGGAGGCAGGGGAGGAGGGGAAGGGGAAGAAGAGAGGGTTAAAGTTAGCCAGAGTCGTATTCATTTAGATTCATCTCGTATAAAATCGATCTCGCCGAAGGAAAAGCAATATTATAGAAACCTTGTCTTTGGGCAATGGTGTTCTTATGACATAGGATCAGACAGGATTCTGTGAGACGTCGAAGTTTGGTGTCATGAATATGTTTGATAGGGATTGCTTTATGGGTATTTAAGTGGTGGCCGGAAGAGATCATATGAGTGCATAGTGCATTTTAGGTATCGCCGTTTTTTATGGCACGATTATGTTCATATATTCGTTTCTTTAACGGACGTTGTGTCTCGCCAAAATATATTTTTCCACAGTCGGCGCAGGGAATAGTATAAATTCCAGCTGTAGTGGGTGATGAAAGGACTTTATTTTTGTTTTTATGCATTTGTAAAATGTTTTTGATTGTGAGTGAGGTAGCTTGGATAATTCTACCACTATGTTGTGAAAGCGAAGAAAAGAGATGTGTGTTACGAGAGTTAGTGGGAAGGAAAACATTCCTTAATATGGATTGTGTTGTATTAGGAGATGTATTAGTATTTTTTATCTTTTTTAGATGTATTTGAAACGCTTTCTTTTTAGCGGAAAGAATGACGTGTTTGGGATATTTTAAAGTAGTGAGAGAGGATTCTATTTTATTATATTCCTGAGAGAGATGTTCAGGGCTGCAAATACGCAGAGCCCTGAGATAAAAACCGATTATCATGCTATTTTTTATATAGTTATTATGATGTGAATAATAATGTAAGTAATCATTTTTGTTGGTTGGCTTGCGATGGACTTGAAATGAAAGGCTGTTATTGTTTTTGAGGATGAGAATGTCAAGGAAAGCTAAAGAATTGTTTTGTTCACTTTCGAAAGTGAACTTAATGGAAGGTTCGACTTTGTTGAGTGCTTGTGCTAATGTTTCTATTTTATGACTATCAGGTAGAAAGATTAAAATATCGTCAATATATCTGAAATAGGTAGCATTTTTAGGGATACGGTAAGAAAAAGGACCGATTTCGAGGAATTCTAAAAACAGACACGCTAATACGGGACTAAGGGGGTTCCCCATAGGTAAGCCGAATTTCTGTTTATAATAGTCATTGTTGTATTTAAAGAAAGTAAGAGCAGTTATGTTCCTAATGATATCTATAATGCTTTTGATTGGGAGAGAACAAGAGAAATTTATTTTGTTTAAGTGTTTGGAAAGTAGGTTGATGCATTTTTTTACGGGTATATTTGTGTATAAGGAAGTAATATCAAGGCTGTGCATAGTATCATTATGTAAAGTAATATCTTGTAATTTTTTGAGGAGATGAGCTGAATTCGTTATGTGGGCGTTACTGATAGTGCCTAGTAGTGGTGATAGAATTTTTGCCAATGATTTAGCGATATTGTGGGAAACACTTCCAATACTGGAAATGATAGGACGTAGGTGCATATTATGTTTGTGGGTTTTAGGAAGACCGTAAAGTGTTGGTATGGTAGAGTGGTATGAAATAAGGGAAGTCCATTCTTTGGCTTGATTAGTAGAGATTTTGAAGAATTTGATAAATGTTTCATTGTGTTTGTTGATGATTTTGAGGTCGGTGGATTCGTATGTTGACCTATCATTGAGTATATCCATGATTGTGTCGTGGTAATCACTTCTATTGAGGATAACAACGCCACCTGTTTTATCAGCTGGGGATATAACGATGTTTGGTATGGCGGCTAAAGATGAATCTAAATGACTACGACTCTGGCTAACTTTTTACCCTTGTCTCTCTTCTTCCCCCTTCCTCTCCTCCCCTGCCTCCTCCTCTTCCCTTGTTTCGTCCCTCGACGTTAACTGCCCCAATTACTACTAATCCTGTAGACTTTTGACGCTCTCAGCCCGAATTCAATCAGCAGGCGATATCTAAGCACTGATTTTTTCTCTCTCTCTTTTTTTCTTCTTTAATAGTTTTCGACAACAACATGTCGATTTACCCTTTCTCACGTTTTCTCTCGCTTTCTCTTCTTCTTCGTTTCGTCTTCTTCAACTGACGTTCTAAAGACACTGGTTTATTGGTATCTCTTTCTTCTTCTTCCTCTTCTTCGTCTTCTTTTTCTTTCTCTTTTCATAACATTCCTCGCATTCCTTTTTCTCCCCGTTTTGTTGTTCTCTGCACGTGACATTTTCTTCCGATCGCATTCTCTGTATAAATTTGAAAACTTTTCCGTTTTGAAATAAAGTTTATTATCCGATAGAAAATGGCCGTATCTACGACCGAAATATCTCGGTGGAACTTTACAACATGAGTTTTTGAGTTTATTTTTGTTAGTTGTTGAATTGCTTATTCTTTATTCCATTTTTATTTTTACATATATATATATATATATATATATATACATATATATATAAAGTTAAGTATGTATACATATATATATATATATATGTATATATATAAATATAAGTATATATACATACATATATACATGTATATATATATATATATAGATATATATGTAAACTTTGTTAATATAATAGAATTCGTCTGTTTAATTATATCTTTTTTTATTTTGTCAAATTTTCTGATAGTCTTTTTGTATTAAAATCAAAAAAATAATCAAATGTTCCATATGTTTCAAAGTGTTCACAATATATATATATATATATATATATATATATATATATATATATATATAAAGTTAGGTTTATATATATATATATATATATATATATATATATACATATAAAGTTAAGTATATGTATATATATGTATATATATATATATATATATATATATTAGACCAAATATATATTCTTTACGATCTCACATGTTTGCTTTCCTGTGAGACTTATATTATTTTGAAAGAACATATACTAAACTGCCCGCAAGACGAGTATTCAATGATTGAAAGAAAAATATTATGACAGGTTGACCTTAACTACGCCCCAACAAGGGTGTATAAGTGGGAGGATGATATCTAGACAAGAATACATATATTACACTACCTACCTCCACAAAATAACTTACAATAAAAAAGTTAATAATATGCGTATATGGTCTCCGTACAACAGAACATATACTACATAATCTCCTCTTACAAAGGAAGATGTAATACGTTGAAAATTACCCGCGCCCCTTTTAAAATGAAATAGGTAATTCTTGAGAAGTTGTCTTATGACAACAAACTCGAAACAACCACCCCATCCCAAATAAATGATAATACAATAATAGACTAACCCATGTTCTTTTGTTGATAGTCGTGAAAACATTACGTTTTATGGTTCCTTGGCTTTTTAGCTCAGAGTGAAGTGTAGCATTTGTTTTTAGAATCATAGTGACCTTAGGCGTTTGATTATCGACAAAACTTAGGTAAATATAAGTAAATGCGACAATGCAAATTACAAATGTATATTGCAGAATATTAGTGTATTAGAACATGTTTATAAAATAAATATGTAAATTATAAGTACTTAACGTGGTTGATGGGTGTTCGCAGATAACTGTATATACGGTATTTGAACATGTGATGTCGTATCATCGATACGCGCCATAAACTGGTATCGTCTTGGCCTTCGGGGCTTGATTTACGGTCTATGGGTCTGTCCTGCGCAGTTCTAGGAGGTCCACCCTCCCAGGCTTTGCCTCCCCTCTTTGGTGAGGAGTAAGTTTGTTGCTTACTGCCTGAGGCGCCCCTACCGGGGAATGCCGACGGGGCTGCCCAGGCAATTTTTAATGGCCAGAGTGCTCACCTTCTCGGGCACTGGCTTTTCAAACCCCACTTTCCCGACCCGAGCTTGGGTCACATCTTACTTGTGGGAGTAAGATAAATCTGGCCTCGTGCCTAACCTCCTGGGGAGGTAAATAAAAAAAAATGTCGTATCATTGATTGATACACACCATAGACTGGTATCGTCTTGGCCTTCGGGGCTTGATTTACGCCAGTCTATGGGTCTGCCCTGTGCAGTTCTAGGAGGTCCACCCTCCCAGGCTTTGCCTCCCCTCTTTGGGAAGGAGTAAGTTTATTGCTTACTGCCCGAGGCGCCCCTACCGGGGAATGCCGACGGGACTGCCCAAGCAATTTTTTAATGGCCAGAGTGCTCACCTTCTCGGGCGCTGGCTTTTAAAACCCCACTTTCCGACCCGAGCTTGGGTCACATCTTACTTGTGGGAGTAAGATAAACCTGGCCTTGTGCCTAACCTCCTGGGGAGGTAAATAAAATGTCGTATCATCGATACGCGCCATAAACTAGTATCGTCTTGGCCTCCGGGGCTTGAGTTATGCCGGTCTATGGGTCTGTCCTATGCAGTTCTAGGAGGTCTACCCTCCCAGGCTTTGCCTCCCCTCTTTGGGGAGGAGTAAGTTTATTGCTTACTTCCTGGGGCGCCCTTACCGGGGAATGCCGACGGGGCTGCCTAGGCAATTTTTAATGGCCAGAGTGCTCACCTTCTCGGGCGCTGGCTTTTCAAACCCTACTTTCCGACCCGAGCTTGGGTCACATCTTACTTGTGGGAGTAAGATAAACCTGGCCTTGTGCCTAACCTCCTGGGGAGGTAAATAAGATGTCGTATCATAGAACTAAATAATCATAACACTTTTTTACGTTAACATAGTTAAGATAGGTTGAATAAACTATTGCATTTATATATATATATATATATATATATATATATATATATATATATATATATATATATATATATATATGGGGTTGAACTTTGTAAACTAATTAACCGATCATACATTTTGAAATGCAACTGCGAGACATAAGGGTTAGTAATGTCTGATATATTTAGTTAAACTTCATGTAGAGCAATAGGATCGTGTGTAGATACAAGAAGCCTTTCATGAAATGTGCAGTACTTTCGCGTTTGATGACATTCTACCCAAAGGTAATGAAGTTCAATCGATACATATCTCCTACATTTTAATTCTTAGAGTATGTTAAAAAGTTTGCATAACTTGAAAATTAAAGCATTTCCTATTTCCATGAAAATTGATCCTTAGTTTTAGACATTAAATAAGCAAATTCTCTTCATTTAGATTACTTCTTTATCACGCTTAATTTTGTTAAAAGCCGAAGTTTTTACATTTTTCAAGAATCAAAATTATATAATGGATTTGAATCAAAATTGTTTTAAATAAACTTGATGGAAGTTTTCTTAACAAGTATAACTTGATTTCAGTTTTTTTGTTAAGACACATAGAAGGTCTGCAAAACTTTTTTGATCGATGAATTAATTCCATTATTACCTTGAAGAATACCCTTTCTGCCACGTGTATTCGGCTAGTTTTTTTTAAATATATACATGTTAATTTATTTATATACAAAAATACTAGTAAAATAAATTGCCTATTTTGAATAGGTAATTAGATTTACCCTAAAGTAATTATCGCAATTTTCAGATTAAACGATGACAATTTTGCCCTCAAAGATCTAAACTAATGATCGAACAAAAGATAACGTGTTAGATAATTGACAGGAGTGTGTTGCCCATCGGCGGACATTCTCCTTTGAAAAAAAAATCGCCGCATCATCAGAAAATTTATGCTACTAATCTATTTTCGAAAAAAGACTTGTTAATTTTCGGTTTGACCTTTTTTTTCGGGATTTACGGATTTGTAATTATTGTTTACCTACGTAAAAAAATAAACGGGCACATATGCTATGTGAATCTGTGCGATTAAATTGCGCGTTTAAGTCTCGGAAACCGACGGTCTAAATCAGGGGCGGGCAACCTCCGGCCCGCGGGCCACATCCGGCCCGCGAAGGCTTAGAGTCCGGCGCGCCACTCTGCTAGGCTTTATTATTGTAATCCGGCCCGCGGACCTCCCAGTAAAACCCATATCATGTTGTGACATAGACGTAAAAGTAGGTTTCAATTAAGATTTACAGTGGGATAAAAATGTATAAATATCAGCGAGCGATGATGCATGTATATTTTATTTTTCTTTAACTATTAATTTCAAATCTTTACCTGAGATAAAAATAGAAAAAGAGAAAGAGAGAGGAAAAGATGGAACGAGAGACGAGGAAAGGGCATAACACCTAGAACTCATGTGAGGTGTGTCATAACGAATGCTGGATCAACTTGCCACTTCCCCCGTCCCTTTTTTTCATGATTCCAAAATGGCTCTTCGTCGGCGCCTTTTATAACATCACATACAGAAGTCTCCCGAGAAAAAATATCAGATTTGTAGAGTGTACAATGCAATTTTTGTACAATTTATTCATGTAAACAAAATATAGTCATTCTGCGATTTCGTTTTTCGCTCCGGCCAGCGATCTCCTTCCAAAAGTCTCATCTGGCCTTCACTCTGAAAAGGTTGCCCTGCCCGTGTCTTAATGAATGAACGAACGCATTAAAAAATACTATTTCAAACTTAAGTTTGACAAATTGACGAAAATTATATTTGAAACTTAATCGTGACAGACACACGAACATTATATTGTAAACGTGAGCGTGACAGACGGATGAAAATAATGTATCAAAATTAGGCTAGAAAAACGGACGAACATAACATTTTTAATTTGAGCGTGACAGACCGACGAAAACGAAATTTCAAACTTGAGCGTGCCAGACTAACAAAACTTATATTTGAAACTTGAGCGTAACAGACCGAATACTATTTCAAAATTTAGCTTACGGTTATAAGTGCTAAGTATATAATACATTCTAATTGACAGTCTTCTGGAGGTTAAAGGTTCAATCCTCAGTACCGGCAATACTAAGAATGCAATTACAAATTACTTAAGGCGTCTAATTTTCTGGTGGATTAAATAAATGGTTATTTTAAAAACTCCACAGATTCTCCAGTTTGACATAAAGATTCCTGAGTTTGACGAGATGCACCCGAAGAAGATTGGAGGTTTCTCCGGGGTAAAAATTGTGAGAATGACATTCAAGATAAGAACAGTAATCCGAATAATCCAAATAATTATAATTAAGTAACTACACAGTTTATTTACGAAAAATAGTAATTCTGTTAATTTAGTATCATTTTTTTTCTTATTTTCTTTAAAAGGGTTATTATTAACTAGCAGTATTAACCAGGCGTTACACGTCGTGAGATAAATTGCCAGTCGGATACAATTTCAAATATCATCATGTTCATAATTTTTCAATTGAAAAAAAAGTTTTAAAATACATTTCTAATATGAGGTCAAGTAATAAAAACACTCTCAGTTCTGTAGTGTTTAATAATCTTGTTTACGTTCTGTTTTTCACGCTTCTATAAAACGACAAATGGCTTTAACGAATTACTTTTTTATCTTGAATTATTCAGAATTTTAAATATACAGTTTAAAAATACTTTGATAGATGTGTAAACCTTTATTTTGAATCACATTCTCCCTGTGATATGTTAAATTTTGAAAAAATAGATTTTGTTTCTTGCTTTCATAATAGTTTATGCATCTAACTTATTTTATACACCGCGTATTGCTTATATGAATGGCAATGGTATAGACAGATAATTTTAATTGTGTCTGTGGTTCCTTGAAAAATTTGACCCACACTGAAACTTATTAGAGTGTTATGTTAAAAAAAAACTATTTCTATAACACACAAGCAAACATTGATTTTTATATTTATACATAGACACATGATGTTGTATTTTCTTCATAAAGTGTCAATATCTTTATATGTGTTACAGTTATTACGGGATCAGTTTGTTGTTAAATCAAAACGTGTATAAAAATATATATTCTGTTAGCATTTCAGTAGTCAATTTTATTATTGATGACTAAGAAATTGATCCTAGCATAGTACACAATGGTACCACAAAAAAAACGTTTCTTCCTTTTGACTGTTTTCAAAAGAAGCAATATTTGATACAATGGATGGCAGCATTTTTATTTACATCAGAAGTCTTTTTGCAAGAAAGTAATCAATATGATTTTACTGACGAAGAAAAATAAATGCTAACGCATGCGCATTTTAATCAATACGGAGGCAGACGTAGTTTGTCATTTGATGTAGCCATGTATATGTGAGGGGTGTATACATAGATCGCCAAATATTATTATAATATATATATATATATATATATATATATATATATATATATATATATTCTTATTGAACGTATCCACAAATATATTATAAAATAATGTAATATTTTCGAATAACCTAGTTAAACAACTTCAAATATTAAATGATAACTGTAAACCTACTTTTGGGCCACCCTGTATATATATATATATATATATATATATATATATATATATATATATATATGTATATATATATACAGTGTAATGTATATATAGGTATATGTATAAATATTATTTTGAAATATTCATAATTTTACTTAATAATATATATATATATATATATATATATATATTTATATACAGTGTAATCTATATATAGGTATATGTATAAATATTATTTTGAAATATTCATAATTTTTCTTAATAATATATATATACATATATTACCGGTTTCGTTCGGATCAATGAACATCTAAAGAAAAAATAAAGATTTTAAACTCATTCGATAACGGTAAACACATATGAAAAAGAAAAGAAAACTCATTGAGATGTGATTGGCGCGTATTTACCTATTTTAAAAAAGGTAGGAATAATAAAACGCGCGTTTGAACAGTTTATTTAACCTGGATCGGAATGACGCAATATATTGCCGTGTGTCTGTGCTGTTTTTGCCAGATGTTTGTTTAAGGTATGGGATGCGAGTCTAAGTGTTATCTTAGATTGGTATGAGATAAATATTATAGCGCTTTCAATGCATTTAAGGCGTATATATATATATATATATATATATATATATATATATATGTTTCATGGTAAACAGCTGATGACCCCCGTGTTAATATTAGATTATTACGTTAAGGTCTCCTGTTTTTGTTTCACTGTTAGATACTTTATCCCCCTTTTTATTTTATTTACTTACTATTATATATTTTATTTTTTTATGAATTTTCCAACGAATGTTAAGTCTGCACTATTTTGGATTTAGTTAGTTTCTGTGGGAATTCCAACTGCATTTTCCTTCTTTTTTTGTCTTTTTGTTTAAAATAACTAAAAGCTTCTTTAGACTTTATATTTATATATATATGTATATATATATATATATATATATATATATATATATATATATATATATATATATATATATATATATATATATAGAGTGGCCCCAAAAAAGATGTATGCCCCATTTACATCATTGAAACACTTTGAATTCACTGATTTTTACTTGCAAACAAGAATTATATAATAGTAGACGAGTAGTAATACACATAGAAAATACGTCCTATAAAGTTAAGGGCGACTAATAATGCAATCTTCTGCATCTTTATCACTTAGAAAGTTAAACAATATAGTGTATATTACAAAAATCACAAGCGCTACAATCACCAATACAAACAATTACATAACAGTGGATTAAATATTTAGGTGATAAAAACCGTACATTTTTCAGGCAGGGTGCTATAATCTGGAGGTAAAACGCTAAACAATATACATTAATATCGAAGGTTTGATTCTTGTCCCGTAGGAAATTGTCATGCTAAAATGCATGGAGTTTGTGTTGCCGAGTGTTTATATATATATATATATATATATATATATATATATATATATATATATATATATATATATATATATATATGTTGTTTAGTCTAGCTAGTTGACTAATCAGATTCTTTGTTATTCTCTTAGCGAATCGTTGGTTTTCTAATAAATTACGGTTCTATTGATTGTATTCCGTATTATATTGTTCTGGTTTCTATAGGGTGACCGATCTCTGTTTCTTTGTTGTGTCGAAATAACGGGTGACCTTATTTTAACAGGCACATGTATGTATGTCTATTTTAAGTATTAGTTTAGTTTAGTTTAGTTTATTTATTTATTATGTATTGTTTACCTAAGGTAAATTTTATTCTGTGTAAGTAGTAATTTGGTATTTCACTTCTACACTTTAATAGGTTTTAGCCTTTAGTCTTTAAAGATTAAGATTTCAAATTTTTCATTCAGACATAATCTACACAGGTTATCTAAACTTCTATATGTACTGGCCTGATGGATTATTTGCCATTCAATTATAGGTGAGCGTCCGCTTTCTTTAAGTTCCAAATAATGGTTCTATGTTTTAATTCGGTGTTTTTTTTATTGTATTGTTACAGTCGTAATATGTTAATTAAAAAATATGTCTCACTATATATATAATTGTATATTATTAAAACTTTTTTTTATCGATACATCTTTTTCTTTCGACTTTGTAAGACCTACTATTATAGATTTACACAACTGGTGTTCTTACCGACGGGTTCGAACTTATAAACCTAGCCCTTATAACCGAACGTAGTTTGCCGCACAACTACCCGATTGAGACGTGTAAATGCGGTTTTAATCCATATTAATACTCTGAACTACATCTTTAAATTTTCAACCAAACAAAGAAGGAAAGTATAGCAGTACTGACAGATACACGTTATATGTGATGAAGACAAGTATTTAAGTAAGAGAAAATAAAGAAACAAACACAAGATTCATGAAACACATAAATTGAGAGCGGAAAATGTTCATGAACACCATACAAGTGACACTTGATATCTTAACTCTCACGTGCTAAATCATTTCAACTACTATGTATGGAGCGAAGTTCAGAATAACACAAAATAATCCCCAAAATTATGCAGAAAATAATGTAAGATATGAACAAAAATCACATGAACATAGAATATTGGTTATTTATACCTCAAATGAAAGCCGTTATCTAAGCTGAAAGATATATTAATGAATAAAATTAAAATATAATTCATTCATTCGTCTTCTCAAATGTGTTTTCCAGTAAAAAAGATGTTATTATGTGTGTCTAAGATTCCTCTTTCTCTCTATATAAATATGTCTTACGCTACTGTATATATTTGTTTAAAGTTGTTGCATATAAATACTTTTCTGGTAAACGATTACCACTTGTTTTCATTGACTTAAGTAATAGATGTTTCCCGGCCGACTGCCAGTGAAATGCAGGAAGAGACACTAAATACATGCGGATACAATAAATACAATAAAATGGAAATGGCTCTTGAGAAAAATAAAACACAAAGAAAAAAGCCAGAAAATGCAGAGAGCAAAAGAATATGAAATTCGAAAAACATTTTCCAATTTCTGGCATTTTGTCAGTTAATTTAAAGATGCGTCTACGCATCCTTTTAACGTGCTGTATCCACCGTTTGTTCTGTCATACTTAGGTCTAAAATAATATTGCAATCGATGAATCCTCGCATCAAATGAATTACTTTTATTTTCGATGTGTATAAACATCGTTATAAGATACTGGATTCGTCCATAGGTCTGTCAGGCTTGAGTTGTCTGTTACGCTAAAGTTTGAAATATATTATAGATGTACATTTTTACGCGTGCCAATAATAGTCTATTTCCATTAGTCTTACGTTGAATTTTTCAATCTTTTTCACAGATAATGTCCGTCATCGGTTCATTGATCTGTCATGCTGAAGTTTAACATGAAGTTCTAGATCAGGGGCGGGCAACATCCGGCCCGCGGGCCACATCCGACCGGCGAATGCTTAGCGTCCGGCCCGCCACTCTGCTAGGCTTTATTATTGCAATCCTACCCGCGGACCTCCCAGTAAAACTCATCTCATTTTGTGACATAGACGTAAATGTAGGTTTCAATTAAGACTTACAGTGGGATAAAAATGTATAAATATCAGCGAGCGGTGATGCATGTATATTTCATTTTTCTTTTACTATTAATTTCAAATCCTCCGACTGAGATGAAAATAGAAAAAGCGAAAGAGAGAGGCAAAGAGGAAACGAGAGACGAGGAAAGGGTATGAAACATAGAACTTATGTGAGGTTTGTCAAAAAGAATGCTGGATCAACTTGCTACTTCCCCCGTCATTATTTTTTATGATTCCAAAATGGCTCTTCGTCGGCGCCTTTTATAACATCACATACAGAAGTCTCCCGAGAAAAAATATCAGATTTGTAGAGTGTTCAATGCAATTTTTGTACAATTTATTCATGTAAACAAAATATAGTCATTCTGAGATTTTGTGTTTCGCTCCGGCCAGCGATTTCCTTCCAAAAGTCTCATCTGGCCTTCACTCTGAAAAGGTTGCCCGACCTGTTCTAGATAGTTTCTTCCATGTCTATCCATGTAGATTTATGTCTGCTTTAATTCTTTAGCGTTAATGTTTTAATGCCATTTTCAAATATCGCCTCTCCGGTTAGATCTTTAAACTGTTTCACGTATGTCTATTAGGGTATTTTTCGTATCTCCGCGTAGATCTTGAAACTGTCTATTAATGTATTTTTCTATCTGCTTCAGGTTTAAGGCTTCATTTTTATATACCTTTTTTTAATATCGTTCCTGGTCGATTTCTCGGCCTGTCACGCTGAAGTTAGAAGCAGCGTTTTAGACAGATGTCCGCGTAACTATAATAGTTTATTTTTATCGGCCATACTGATTTCACGCTTAATGTTAAAATATAATTTTCAGATACCGTCTCTCTTCGGTCCCTTTGTCTGTCACGCTGAATTACAAAATATTAGTTTTAAAAAGGCACTTGCATGTCTATTAACGTATTTTCATGTCTGACAGAATTCTCTCAAGCTTAATTATTAAATTTCATTTTCAGACACCGCTCGTCTTCAGTTCATTAATCTGTCAGACTGAAATTTAAAATAGCATAACAGACAGGGTTCTGCGTATCTATGAGAGTGTATTTTATTATGTCGAAGTTCTGTCACACTTAGTTATTAAACTTCAGATTCCATCTGTCTGCTGTAGATTGGTCTGTCACGCTGAAGTTTGAACTAACATTTTTATCTCTCGGCGAATGGACGTATCTTAACATACCCGTTCCTTGTTATTCATCTCTACTTTTTTTATCTTCCAGTTGAATTGTTTACTGTAATCCCTCCCCAATATAACAATACCTATTTGTGCACGGAATTGCATGTTTATGCTGCCATTCGTATTCTTAATATGCACTGGAAAATGCATCAGCATCGATTAAACCCTCATACAAAAATAAAACAAAAAATCAAAATTATAGAAAAAACATCCATTGTTTCCTTTCTTTTACAACTTGCCGACCATTTTAGTGTCTAAATCTATAGAATTAGCCAAGTCTGTAAAGCATTTATTTTCTTAACATCCGACTATCTATCACGAGCTGAAGTACCTCTCAACGCCGGGTTTTTAAAACTCTTGTCTACTGCACGACAGTTCAAAAGGAAAAAAAAGATTTCCTTCTGTAACTTTAACTCGCAATACAAAAAATATGACTACGGTTTATTAATATAATTGATTCATTTCGTGTGAATCGGATGATTCTAGTGTTGGCATTGGTTTCCCAGATATATTTCTAGTTAGAATTATCTATAGAAACACATCGGGTACTTACAGGAAGGACCAAGTGAAGGTTGCTAACATCCCAAAGTGAAAGTTGTCTTATGGAACCGGCTCGATTCCAACTTGGAACACCCAGGTCGCCAGTCCGTGTCGTTGTCCACTTTACCACCGGCACCTTCCATTAAGATGATGATTGATATTTGCTATGAAAGTAATTGAGACGATGTAAGCAAAATAAAATATCAATTGTGATATATGAACCCTAACACATGGGATGACACATCCACACTAAATGAGAAAGCTTTACTCATTCGACCACCGAACACAGACAACTTTTGCGTATGTTTAACGTATTTGTCGTAGTTAGAGGTTCGGCGTATGGATCTCTCCGCATAGATCTAAAATAGTTCGATTGTCTGAAATAAATACATAAATATAAATATGAAATTTAAAAATTCTTATTAAACAACAAACTAATATCAGTTAAAATGTATCAAATTATTTCTTTACCATTTTTTATAAAGAAATATAAATGTTTTCCCTTCAAAGTTAACATTTGTTTGTTCGGTCAGGTAAAAGGAACGCTAACATGTCTGCCTTCATCTTAAGTAATTTTAATTTGGAATAATGACTTGTTAAAACCGATTCAAGAACTTCTATCACCGATAAGTAAATAGGCTCGATGGTGCTGATTCCAAATCTGCGGTTAATTTAGATCTTGGACAAATCGTTTAACTGTGATGCCGCGACACACATGTACACTCACTGACATGTTTGCATTATATATATATATATATATATATATATATATATATATATATAAAGAGGGAGAAGATACTTAATATCTTATTTATTACGAGTTGTTTCTCTAAGACTGTTTTTTTCATATATTTAATCCTGCTAAATACATCTTAATATATTCCTCAATTTTGGGATTGAGTTATATTTGTAACGCCTTCTCTTTTAGTTGCTTTGAATAGCCGTGATTTGCAATAAACTCATCAAGTCGTTCATCTCTTAGTAACTGTATATCTATCATATTCACCCTCTTTCAATGTTAGCCGTGCGTCTCTCTGCTTCTATCCTATACGTTATCGATTACTCTCACTTCGGTCACGATATATATATATATATATATATATATATATATATATATATATATGTATATATATTGAACAGAAACAAGCTATTTGAGATTTTTTTCCTTTGAACACGCACAGTTTCTTACTGCACACAATTTGACCTGAGCCCAATAGATGACTCAACGGGTTACATTTTTTCAACATTTATTTTGGAATTGTGACCACCAGTTTAGTTTTGATATATTAGAGAACGATTCAGCATTATAGGTCGTGATGTTCTTCTGTTATGTAAAGAAAGAGTATGATGTTCGTAAATAAATGCTCACTTTTAATCATTACTTTCACATTCTTTCTTTACAAAGTGTGTCTACTTTTCCTGTAAGGTAGGAAGGAATATGAGTACGTTTAGTTGGGGTAGTCATATAAATGTGTATTATCATTATTAGTTGTAGTAGTCGTATAAGGGTTAGTAGTAACAATATTCGTATTAATACTTTAGTTGCGGAACCCTACGTTACGCCAACCGCACTAAATGCTGTGCAATTCTGTCCAATACAATGCGAGACCGTTAGTATTTCCAAGTAGTAGGAGTTTCAAACAAAATTTCGGTTTTTTAGTTGTGTCATGAGTTCATTTGAATTTACAGTCTCTCTTTTTTTCAAATGGTCAATCTAACATGGCAACTAGCTGCTAACCTTGCATTTGATCAATTAAATAAACCCAACTGATATTTTTTAAATACACTCTCTCTAAATATGCTTGATGTATATCAACAAAACCCAGCTCCGTGACTACCTCCATCTTACGTTTTTTTTTCCTTCCTATTGCAGCTATTTTTCTAAAGACTCTATAGATTAAGAACCGATTCTCCAAAAAATTGGGAGCGAAAATATAAAAAACATAATACTTAAATGTCATTACTTAGAAATACAGTTCGTACGCTATCGGGGTCTTATATTCCAAGCGGTTCTTCATCAAGACAGTCACGAGTGAATACATTACGACGTGAAATGTGTTTCAACGTTGTATTACCAAACTGCCAAGAGAAAACAGCAATCTAGGATATAAAACCACTCCTCTAATGTATACTGTATTTCATGGGATACATAAGTATACGTTTATTGATGTTCCACAGTAAATAAGTTGCAAATATTTAGCATTTACAGCAGACAACAACCCGAGAAGCATTTTCACAACCACCCTTAGGGCTAGGATTCACAAATATTCCGGATCTTAGAACCAACATCAACGACGTAGACACCTTTCTCCGAATAAACTCCCCGAGTATCCTAGCACTAAGTGAAACAAACCTTCAATCCTTTATCTCCTCACACCATTTTTACATGACTGGTTACCTCCCACTCTGCCGTAAAGACTCTGACAAACATATACACGGGTCAAGAGTGTATGTCCGGAACACCATCGGTTTGACTGGAGAAAATAACCTAGAAACAGATGATCAAGCCTACATGTGCTTTTGATTAACCCTGCAGCGCAGTGTGAGTATCCACCAAACTCCAGCCTACGTCCCATCGCCGGAATGTTGCATATTTGTGCTTGTTTTACAAGTACTTCAATAAAATGTGCTCCGATAGACTTGCTGCTCTATGTAAATACACTCGAATAACCTAAATATAATGTATTCACTGTGGAGGTCCCCAGATGCTGGATAATCTTCAACTCCAATAACTTCTTTCTTTCGAACTCACTCCCTGCTCCCCGTTTCCCCGACTCTACCGACATGCAGAAATTAAAAACAAATGTCAACAAACATCTCAGTTCACAGCTACCAATTAAGGATGATCTCCTAAAAGTTCACACTAATTCTCAGTAGCCCCTTACGTCTACAATGGCAACTTGACTTGTTTGGATGAATTCAGTTAAAAAAAAAACACAGACCCACTTGTCGCTCACTCATCACCTTCAACCAACTGTGCAAATTGATGAGCACCACAGACCTTACCAACATACCGAACTCTTAAACACTTGTCTTTGACCACAACGCACCGCTGATCTTGACAATTTAACGTTCGTTTCATCAGTTCCGCATCACGCAGACTAATTAACATGAACAACATCACCAAGATTCGCTTGCACTCAACATTCTTCAACAGAGCAGATCCACTTGCACTGTCAATGCTTGACCACAGCGTAAACACTCATGCATCTTCATTGTTTGACCATCCTTGCAGGTACATTTCATTATACCTCTGCAACTCTTCACCACAATGTTTTCCTTTAATTTTTAATTGATAATGATCAATTATCCAAGGAAGGGGCCTCGTCGCGGTCCAACAACACCGCGACGTTTGTTTATTTTTGGAAAACACGCCATCTTGGAAAAACTAGCAGCAGCAGTAGTTCACTGTTTGTTTTTGCCACGATCTGGACATCAGCAGCAGCAGCTGTTTTCTCTTAACCCTTTTCCATGGAAAGGTACTGGCTGCTCCCTGTGCTTTAACGTTATAAATAGAAGATTGGAAAAACCCAATTTTTAATCGCCATTTTTGTAAACATGATTCAGCAAAAATCGGCCGGCGAATATTTTTCTTAATCTCTCTTCAAGGGGTACACAAGCGTTTCGGCCACTATGCGAATAACCGTGCTAATACTTTCAAGGAGTGTGTCAACTAGGTTTTACAGCTAGAGATTCTTTTGGAATTTATTTGTCAAAAATTAATCCCTCTCACAGGACCGACGAAAGTAACTTGACATAACGTTCATGAGATCTCTAGCTCCTCGCTCAAAAAATCAGTTAAGCCGGGGGGTCAGGAGGCCCCCACGCCCGACTTGGTCCACGGATGGACCAGTCGCCGGCATCTGAGTTCCTGCACACAGCGGTCGCAACTCCTGCCCCCCCACATCGGCAGTTCCGAACTCCTGCATCTGCAGTTCTGAGTTCCTGCTCTCCAGCAGTCCGAACGCCCAGCAATCCTGAGTTCCTGCAGACAGCAGTCGCAACTCCTGCACCAGCAACAACTCTTGCACCAGCACTCTGCAGCTCTGACTCCTGCATCAACACCTTGCCGCTCTGACTCCTGCAGCAGCACTCTCCTGCACCAGCGTCCTGCAGTTCTGAACTCCTGCGCCAGCACTCTCCTGCACCAGCATCCCGCAGCCAGCATCCCGCAGTCCTGAACTCCTGCGCCAGCACTCTCCTGCACCAGCATCCCGCAGTCCTGAACTCCTGCGCCAGCACTCTCCTGCACCTGCGTTTCCAACAGCCCTTATCAGGGCTACAAACTACTGCGATATTTATCTAAACAGCCCTTATCAAGGCTAATCCGACAACTACGGCGAAATTTCCGTTCTTTTCTTTGCCAGCCAGCTTTTCGCTCTCCCATGAGACGTCACTCCCGGCTGTCCAGTTTCTCTCCTGTTTCCAGAGACGCCACTCCCGGCTGTCTAGTCTCTAACCTGTTTCCAGAGACGCCACTCCCAGCTGCCCAGTCTCTCACCTGTTTCCAGAGACGTCACTCCCTGCTGTCCAGTCTCTCTCCTGTTTCCAGAGACGTCACTCCCGGCTGCCCAGTCTCTCTCCTGTTTCTAGAGACGTCACTCCCGGCTGCCCAGTCTCCTACCTGTTTCCAGAGACGCCACTCCCGGCTGCCCAGTCTCTCACCTGTTTCCAGAGACGTCACTCCCTGCTGTCCAGTCTCTCTCCTGTTTCCAGAGACGTCACTCCCGGCTGCCCAGTCTCTCTCCTGTTTCCAGAGACGTCACTCCCGGCTGCCCAGTCTCTCTCCTGTTTCTAGAGACGTCACTCCCGGCTGCCCAGTCTCCTTCCTGTTTCCAGAGACGTCACTCCCGGCTGCCCAGTCTCTCTCCTGTTTCCAGAGACGTCACTCCCGGCTGCCCAGTCTCCTTCCTGTTTCCAGAGACGTCACTCCCGGCTGCCCAGTCTCCTTCCTGTTTCCAGAGACGTCACTCCCGGCTGCCCAGTCTCTCTCGTGTTTCCAGAGACGTCACTCCCGGCTGCCCAGTCTCCTTCCTGTTTCCAGAGACGTCACTCCCGGCTGCCCAGTCTCTCTCGTGTTTCCAGAGACGTGACCACCAAAAGCCATTACTGTTATTTACCGTATCTTATGGTAAAATAAATATCCATTCTTTTCAACTGTTTACTAGTGTTTGTCATTTATTTGTCATTTGCCGTTATTTGCCTGTGTCTACCTTTTCTTAGTTGTTTGGCTGATTGTTTGATCAACCTACCCCCAACGGGTCGGTCGGACGGTCAGTCCCGCAACAAGCCCTATATCTTTATTTTAATTTTCTTAGGGTGGCATAGAAGTGTTGCAAATCTATTCTGTTGAGGGAATGATTTTTACCCGTACTGGGACAGGTATTTTTCTGGTTATGTCATATTGTTATTAGATTGTTTCACATTGATGAAATATAATGCCATAGTTTCATTGGTGTACTAAATTCCATTGCGGATTATGGAATTATCTAGGCATAGTTCGAATCTTCTTCCGTTTAGAATGGTGATATATACATTATTATTCCTGAGTAAGATACGAGCACATATATTCTATAGACAATAGATCAATGTAGTTTGTATTAAGTGAGCCAAAAAAAGTGTTTTCGTTTGTTTAGAAAGGAAGAAACCAAAATATCAAGTTTAACAACATAAACGAGTTTATGCAATTCATTTTCCCCGCTCGATTTAGAAATCTTGAGAATGTCGGCGATTGTCTTGTTGTCAAACGCCAATTTTATTAAACTACGGCTCTTATTTGGTCACTGTCGGCCATCTTTTACCGGCCGGAGCGAGGAGTATAACTCACTGAAAAAGTTGCTCTTCGGAATCGAGCTAACCATTTCTTGCCCACCTGTTCTGTAATAGTATTATCGCCATACACATGGCATATCTTTATGCAAGTTTCTGTAGCTTTATTTTCTTGATTTTCTATGCACTACAAGTAACACTGTAAGAACTCATATGATCGGAGGCGTATTATACACTGACGTCAACATACTCGATACAGCAAATACAGAATTAGAAGAATAGGAATATAAACGATGTTAAGTAGGCTGGAAAAATTACATTCAATAAACGAACGAACTTTTTTTTTCTTACTCAATAATACATATTAATATGATTAATGATTGAATACGATTAATAAATGGCATTCAATCATTTCCAATAAGTATTATTATTTTCAATAAAATAATCTAATATGGTTGATATGCCGTTAAACTTACAAACGATACATACACCAATGCAATACTTTGGCAGTTTAAACATACTATAAAGTAATCGAATCTCAGTAAAAAGAGTAGAATATGTTTTGACCCTACCTATGTTATGCCAAATTATCTGATTTTATTTAATTTTTGTTTATTTTTATTTTATTTTATCTTTTTTTTTATTTGCAGTTTACGCACGAAGGATTTACGTATGGAACTAACATAATTCGTATTTAGAGAATACAAAACGCACCCAACTCTAAAAACAAAAATAAACATTTGAAATGAAAAGGACAAGAGAAACAGGAGAACGATATTGTAAAAGAAAAGGAAAGTAAAGCAGAGAGAGAGAGAGAGTACAAGAAAGAGAGAGAATAAAAAGAGAATAGGAGTATAACAGAGACGACAAGTGAAAGAGAGAAATACAGTAAAATAAAAGAGTGGGAGGGAGAGAGCGAGTAATACAGACATATTAAAGAAGAGAGAGCGAGTAAAAGAGAGAGAATAATAGTAAAAGAAAAGAAAAAGCAGAGTAAAAAAGCGAGAAAGAGTAAGAGAGAGAGAGAGAGAGAGAGAGAGAGAGAGAAAGAGACGGTAAAACAATAGACATAGTAATATATACAAAAACGTGAAAGCGATATTGAAAGAGACTGAGATAGACAGAGATAGCCGACCGAATTCTACCAAGCAACAAGTGGGGTTCCAGTCTGGTGATCATAGCCTGCCCGTTGAATAGATCCTAAAAACGAAAGAAGAGATGAAAGAAGCGAAGTTTGAGCTATAATCGTTTTGACAACCAAAGCGGATTGCAAACACAGATTTCAGTGAATGGGGAAAAGACAATCATCCGATCGTATCATTCCGATGTGGACAGCGTGACACTGTCTTTCATTTATCACCGCACGTTTTCTTTCTGGGATGTCTCAATCACGATCAAGACTTCATTTATAAAATATCTCTCTTTTACCCTAAGATGTCTTTATCGCCATCTAAGTATATCAATATATATATATATATATATATATATATATATTTATATATATATATATATATATATATATGTATATATATATATATATATATATATATACATACATATATATTCATATATATATACATATATATATATATATATATATATATATATATATATATATATATATATATACAGAGAGAGAGAGGGAGAGAAAGCGATGAAGAGAGATACACTAAGATAGAGAGGGATTAGAAGATGACAAATCGACAAAATATATTTTTTTAAAAACACAAATAAAACAGAAAAATAAATGAAAATACGTATACGGTGCAAAATAAAATATAACCGTATATTTAATTTTGTTTTATCTGAAATAAATTTCCTTGTTAAATTTGTTTTATTTTTCATATATATATATATATATATATATATATATATATATATATATATATATATATATATATATAAATATATATGCCGGAAGAGAGTGGCTACATATAATGCATAGGTGACATTCCAGAATGGTAATTGCAGTTGGTAACATGGATTAGAAAAAATGCATTGAAGATACTGCCGAGTCTGCTGCAAATATGATGTGCATCCGCTACCGGGCGAGAAAACTTCTCAAATCCCACCAGTATCTTATATTTCTACAGAAGCAAACTTCGGCCATGCATAGAGTATTTTTGTCAACATCTGGGCTGGTGATGCAATCACTAGTCTCTCCTTTGTTCAGAGTGTCCAACACAGGTTCTGTTACTTAAGATGTATCAATATATATATATATATATATATATATATATATATATATATATATATATATATATATATATATAAAGTGTTTTAAGGTTCATATTTTTTTAAAGAAGCATCTATTGTTAAATTTAATAAGGAATAGGTAAAATTAATACCTTTTAAAGCATTAAAGATGCGATATAAATTTTTTTTTTTAAATAAAAATAAATCGAAACCGATTTTTTTAAATTAAAACTAGCATTTTTGTTTGTTAGTTTAAAGTGATACAGATATTTCGCCAAAAACTTGGCATCATCGGTGTGTAATATATCCTGATGTCATCGGATTTGTATTAAAAAAATCGGTTTCGATTTCTTTTTCTTTTTTTTTTTAAATTGATATCGCATCTTTAATGAAAATATAATTGTTTAGTTAATTTTGTTTTATTAAAAGAAAACACTTTTTTCTTTCAATTTGCCTATATATATATATATATATATATATATATATATATATATATATGAAGATAAATGAAAATCATTTATATATATATCTATATAAATATATATATATATATATATATATATATATATATATATATACATAATATTGTATTCTAAAACTATACCTTACTGTGTATGTGTTGTATACCCCGTTTTCATCGATCAGATCATCTGACAAAACTCCGTTTGATCAACTAAGGTAAATTCGTCAGCACCTTTCTATTGTCGAATATCTCGAGAACCAAAAGGGCCAGACTTGCTCAGAATCCTCGGCAACAGAAGTGTGCTAGCGAATCGATCTGATCGAACCAAACGGATTTTATTAAAAAATGAATCATCACTAGATCGATTAAACCCGTATACACATAACGGGCATTGTAATGTATATTTTGTAAATAAAATAGTTAATAGTATCTCTTTTAGAATCTACGATTGAGCACTTTATTGTTTGTACAACGAACTTATGATACATATTATAGGTATTTCGAACTACACAGCCACAACTGAGATCAACACATTTTATAGCATATTCAATTAACAAACCGTGATCTCACTGCGAACCTCACGGATCCTTCATATCAGCAATCCTAACCACTTGACTTATTATTGACAACACTGGCAGAATTATCTGTGACGAATTCGCATAGCCCACTCGGAACGTTGATCACCTTGTGATAATAGTTTATATTACATAAAACCCTCGAGACTAAACCGAGACACCGTAACTTAAAACGACAATATATTACCAACGGGCTGATTGGGAATCCCCCAGCTATCTTATCAGATATACGTCATAGTGAAACGTTTCCTCTCCGTGCTGAACAGTGCGCAAATTAAGCAACATAAGGTGCTAAATCAGCCATAGAAGCGTGTGTCCTCACGTGGAAACTATAGTAATAACCACTCTAAAACAAGTGTTCACTTCGATATGTGCAGCTGCTACAATCGGCTTTAGTCCGCAACAAATATAAAAACATATACAGCATCAAGAAACAATTGTACCAGTATAATAGCCGCCGCTTAATTTTATTCCTGAGATTCTCATGGATGGTTCTGCTCTTGAAGAGAACTCGACTCTGAAACTTCTTGGTCTTTCTTTCTCATCAAATCTTTCTTGGAGTCTATACATTAGATCCATTGCTGTTTCTCCTTCTCATTTAGTCGGTTCTCTCTATCGCCCCAAACACTTTCTCACACCCAAGGCTATTCTCTATCTCTACAAATCTACTATCAGACCATGTATGGAGTACTGTTGTGATATTTGGGCGGGTAAATCTCTGTACCATTTGAGGGTTCTTGATGAGGTGCACCTTTTCTTCTCCTCTAAACCCCCTCTTTAACAGCCGTCATGTTGCTAGTTTCAGTGTTTCTATAAATACAATTGTGACATGTGTTCTTCAGAATTATGTGATCTATTCCCACCTTCTTTTGCTCCAGCTCGTTTGACTCGTTGGTCTAGTGGCATCTACCAATGTGTTGTTTTGATACCTCATTGCAATACAGCTTCTTATTCCAGTAGCTTCTATCGATGAACCACAGGCTTGTGGAACTCTCTTCCTGCTGACTGTTTTTCCACTTACTGATAATCTTGGTATTTTCATGACTATGGTCAATAGGCATCACCTGTCTTTGCGATAATCATATTTGTTCTTGTTAGCTCTTTACATCAAGTGGCTTCATGCCTGGTCTGGAGCGATTTCCATAAAAAAAAGAAAAAAGTATACTATAACAAGATAATGCTTTGATGAGCTGGCCCCTACCTTCTTTAAACTGTACATCAAATGCCTGGCCGAATCTTGCTTTGCTGATAGCTTATAACTTCCCTGTGTGGTACCAGTTTGTTAAGAACATTGATGAAAGTATTGAACCGCACAATGAGCACCCTCTAAGTTTATTTCGGTTCTTCACTAAAATGTTTCGATCATTAATCAATTTACCAACAGTATTGATTTAGGAAATCACGTTCTATTTCGGATATGTAACGGTAATCTCTGAACGCATATATCATACACTGGATGGGACATGTGTCGCTAAGGTTGTAACGCTAAATATATCCAAAGCGTTTCACAAGTTCTGGCAAGAAGATTTTCGCAAGAAAATTAATTCATACAGAATTACTGGATACATATTTAATATAATCTGATCCTTCTTAATTAAAAAGAAAGATCCAGATTGTCCTAGATGACCGTACATCTAAACAACATCACATTGAAGTCAGTATGCTCCAGGGGTATACCTTTGGACTTTTATTATATTTTAAATTTTTATAAACGACTTTAATGATGTAATAGCGTCCGAGATGTGTATTTTTGTTTATAACACAACGCGATGTTCCCAAAATGTGGGGGAATCAAATGCACACATAGTCAGACTAATGACTGAATCCGTAGAATATGACCTTCAATCTGTAGTAGAATAGGGCGAAAAATCGGATGGCTACATATAATGCACGCTAGACAAAGACCATTTCTTTTAACAATTATGATAAAGCTTTATACCTAACGATTGCCATCGCTGACAGCACCATTATCGAGAGTCTAACATTCAACCTAATCGGCCTAACATTCGCAGAATACATTAATTGGAATACATCCATATTAGATAATGTCGCGTCTTTTAAAAAGAAGGTGAGCACACTCTACCGGGCTAAAACACTAATCACACCTGTCAGTATATCTCTACAAAGCCAACATTCTTCTTCATGCATAGTGGATTGTTGCCACATTTGGGCGAGTGCACCATTTACTAGTATCTACCTCCAAAACAAGATCTCTTACCTAAAATGTCACTAACTGTCTACCATATTAAAGCATTTGTCCCATCGCTTCAATGTTACAACCCTAGACTTGTTTTAGAAGTACTTCAATGGAATGTGCTCAGACGGACTTTCTGCATGTTTTCCCCTCAACTGTGAAAAATAGGAGGAGCGGTGACTTACCAGAGAGTGGCTGCTGGCGACTGAGGACGTTCTTCAAACATCTAAGAAGAAGGACGATTGTCGCAGAGAATTTATAGCAGTGGGGGGGGGGGCGTTCAGTTGTTATAAAAACTTTCCTCACTGCTGAAGCGCGTTATTAGACCTAAGGACAGGGTCGCGAAGGAAGGTTTTAGTTTTTTTCGCAACCTCACTCTTGAGCTAGCTTCAGTCTTTGTTACCGATGATTTTTTTTCGACACAACGTAAATACCTGACAAACAGCAAAGTAATAAACATTCACTACATAAGTTCCAATATATCGGAATATGTCTACTCTTAAAGCTTCTTTCCTCGCACCGCTTGCCTTTCGAATTTCCTCCTTCTCCCTGTTTGCCTGACTGTAACAACATGCAGAAATCAAAATGCAATTTGAATAAGCATCTCGTAGTATAACTCTCAACTTATGATGATCCTATAACACAGTAGCTCCTTACGTGTGTTTGCATTGATTGAAGTAAAAGGAATAAATATATATATATATATATATAAAATATCTGTATGGCAATTAAGCTACACAGAGGCTCCCGCGTTTCGTCCACGGGGGGGGGGGGATATTCAGGCTAAAACTCATTTATTTTTGTATTTTAATATACAAAAATAAATGCTCTATATGTTTCACGAATGTTTTCGGATGTTCGTCGAATTATCATCAGGTGTCAAAAGCAAATAAACAATACAGCTGCACAAGGAATATCATTTTTTTTAAAGACGGCAGAGAAACGCCAGAGGACGTTTTTCGCATTGTTCCAGAAAATCGTTGACGATTTTAATTCAGCAACGAGAACTAACAACATTCGTGAAACCTATTTAACATTTTTTATTTTTTAAATTTAATACATCGTAAAATATGTAAGAATAAAAAATGTTGTTATTTTTAACAATGTTTGCATAAACATATATATATATATATATATATATATATATATATATATATATATAATGAGATTTAAATTTTACTACAGCTTAGAATTAGAAGCGCCGTTGGAACGATAATTTTGAAATTTTAGAATCAGTTAACATGACAGGAGATTTTGAAATGAAATATTTATTAAATAATGTTTTTTTAATCCAAATTTTCGGTTTTAAAAACCTTATTCATGGTACAGACAATATTTTCCTTTATTTTACTTCATTCTTTTTGTTCATAGTCGAAGTATTGCGGCTTGGCCGAAGATCGATCTCCAAGTGGTTATAAGATACTGCTTTGTTTGTTATATGGTCGATCTGTAGATAGCGCACTGAAACGCATGTGTACGATAATGAGATTTACAAAAGATCGGACATATAAAAAAAATAGTACTTTCATAACACCTTGAGATCGAACTTCGGCCAAGCCGTAAGACTTCGACTATGAAAAAAAAGAAGAAAAGAAAAAAAAGGAAAATATTGAGGTATCGTATAAAAAATATAAAAAAGATGCTGTGAAAATTATAGCGAGGAAAAGGGGTAAAAAAAAAAATTCTATTCAAAAAGATGTCCTTCCCCTACATCATAATAATTCTATTATTTATTTATTTAAATGTAGTTGCAGTATGCACTACGTTGGGATGACGTCACAAAGACTAGACATCCGGGTCAAACAACACGTGCCCACAAAAATTCGCAATGCAAATTATTCACCAACTGACGTTTTGAATAATACTTATGGTTCGTCGATAGATGAACATCTCATAAATAACCGTACCTGTGCCTCTAAATTCAGTGTCGACTTATTCTCCATTCTTAGGAAGTCGCAATCTCCCTATCATCTCAAGATCCTAGAAACAATCTATATTAAGTCCTTGAGACCTTCTCTTTGCAAGCAAAGAGAAAGTCTCCTCTGGTTTGATGTTGTTTCTATTTGATTGAACTTTTTTCTTTTTTATATTTTTTATACGATACCTCGATATTTGGCTCTGTTGAGCGAGGTACGAAACCGGTCAGCTGCCCTTTCATCTTTTTAATTTCTTAATTCATTATGAGTAATAAATATTGTCTCTTCAATGTCATTTTAAAGTTTTGTACGACAAAGAATATATATATATATATATATATATATATATATATATATATATATATGTGTGTGTGTGAGTTTTATTGAATAAATACTACAACGTAATAAAAAATGTAAAAAAAGAAAACCAAAACTTGTTCATACGTTCATCGATGTTCTTGCTTTATTCAAAGACTAGTAGAATTAAATTTAAATACATCTTATACAACTTTTTAGAATCATCACTCGTTGTAAAATGTGACACAATTAAACAACCTCACGTGTTATACATTTTATCTCTTGTAATACTAACCGAACAATACCTAGACATTCTGAACACGCCATAGACGCACCATGGATGTTTTAATTTTACTTCTCTCTTTTTCTTCACATAGGTAATTTTGAGAAAGTCTTTTCATTAAGACGAAATATCGATAAACATGTAAACAATGTTCTGCTTTCCTTCGTTTTATTTGTCATATATATATATATATATATATATATATATATATATATATATATATATATGCATCTCTCCCCCCCTCTCTCTCTCTATATATATATATATGTATATATATATATATATATATTCATATATAAATATATATATATATATGTGTGTATGTATGTGCATGTGTGTGTCTGTGTTTTTCTAACTGGAAAATATGCGCAATAATATTCGAACTTTGAATAGTGTGAGTGTGCAAGGAAATTAATGGAAAATATATGGCTTTTAGAACGTATTTCTCTAATCGCTGCATACATATATCAGTTAGCTCTTAAGCGTACACTTATTACCATGCGTGTGTAATTGTACAAATGTGTATGCTCTCCATAACATGATTCAGCTTCTAACATTTCCGACCGACCCTCTCTTCTCCTAGTCACCGTCTCCTTGTCTTCTCTGTCTTTGCTTCTGATCACACTACCACCTCGACCTTTTATCCTGCCTCCCAAATGCAAGAGCCGCCGATCGCAAGGGTCGGGTCCTGGTCCCGCCTCCTTAGCGTTGCTTGAATAAATAATACCTACGGCGAGTCGGGCTTGATAGTCAGCGTAGTCTTAGCTAGCTTGGAAGAATGTCGTGTCGGTATATGTAAAGCAGTATACGTATATATAATGTATGTATGTATGAAAGTTGGTATGTGAGGTAGGTTATAAAAGGTAGGAGTTTACTCGGTGATTCCTCTTAGGCGAGCTAGGGGGAGAAGAGCACTCAGTTGAACTTGTCTCCTACTCGAAGTTGGGCGTCAACATTCTTACAACCGAAAAAGTGTTGCAGCGGCAGGGGAAAAAGTGTTCCGAACGAGAAAACTCAAACATAGAAAGAAAATAAACAAAAGGAAGAAGTCGAAATAAAGGACGAAACGTTACAGAATTACCGAAGGCGGAAGGACACAAACAAACAAGAAAAAGATAAGTCATAAAAGGAGATTATATGAAAAATTAAAAGACAGACGGAAGGAAGCATATGGAAGCTATCCAAATAAAAACCAGTACAAACAGAAATAAATTATGAAGAAATCTACGAAAAGATGCCAGTGTGAAAGGAGACTAAAACAAATAAACATAATAACCAGTAGATATATGAGAGAAAGGGAGAAAGAAAGGAAAGCAAGAAGGAAGGAATAATCTTACAGTAATAATCCAAGGTAGAATAGCATAAAAAGAATAAATCAACAAGCCCAAATAACTTACGAAAAGTCCAGCCAATTATAGGTAAATATAAGTCCTAGTAAGAGTAGACGAAGGAAGAAAGATAAGAAAGTCCTCGGACTCTTGTATTTGGATTTCCTTCTCTGTCCTCTTGTTCCCCCACCGTACTAACATGTACAGCATTTAAATGTAATGTAAACAAACGTGTTGCTGCACAACCCATCAACTTGTCTACAACTTATAAATGTTGCTTCTATTAATATACTCATTTATGTTCCAATATGCCTTGCTTTGGGCAAACAAAGGTTTTTTATTAAGGAGACGATTAACACATCTTCAAATCGTTTATCATCGGACACATATTATAACCCTAACCCTAACCCTAACCCTGAGCATAAACGCATGCACGAAAACACGTCTATAACCGATATCACATTTTTGTACAAAAAGCAGGCCCAACTATATTAATGCGACATTTAAAAAATAACAATGATTGTCTACAACTACGCCAGCACGCTAAACACTTAGTTTTCCTATAAAAAAACAATAACGCTCTCAGGATCACCGTATTTTCTATCAAATCAATCTACAGGCATGATCATGTTGACACATTGGTTTCCATTAGATCAACAAAGTTAATGATGTTGAGCCTGGTCAGTACTAAAATGTGTGACGATTTGGGAATACAGGGTGTTGAACATGCTCTTTGTTTATCTTGGCATTGTTTCCAGTCATCGTTGATTTCTCCTTGCAAGTGGAATCAAGCAGCGCCCACTACGGAGAGGTGTGTTTGGATATTACACAACCATTTCCTTATAATTACACTCAGCCACCCTTACAAGGGGTATCCATTGTCTCTGAATACTGAACGGAGACCATGAAATCTGCTCCGACGGTCGAGGGACAGAAGTCGGCTATGATGAACGTAACAGTTTAAGAATGAATATTTATGTTCAATCCATGAATTCAGTTGTACGATCCCTGTTTACCCCAAAGTGTTGAATATATTAGTCAGTTATATAACATAACAGACGAATTTTCGCCACGAAACAAATCTGGTCGCGTGCAAGTTGTGTAGCATCACTGTTAGCAATACGTGTCACCTCATGGTATGATGTATGTGTGTTTATTGTAGTTGCAGTGAGCCTAATGTTGAGTATTGTCTTTTCCGCAGTAGCAGCTGTGTGTAGATGCCGCCTGCCCTTCCGTCTGTCTGTCTGTCTGTCTGTCTGTCTGTCTGTTTGTCTGTTTGTCTGTTTGTCTGTCCCTGTCTCTGCTTCTTTCTCTGTCTGTCTGTCTGTCTGTCTGTCTGTCTGTCTCTCTCTCTCTCTCTCTCTCTCTATATATATATATATATATATATATATATATATATATATATATATATATATATATATATATATATATATATATATATATCCCTCTCTGGTTCTGTGGGCTGTAGCAGTATTTGCAATATTTATTTTATACAATAAAACCGACACATTCTGTCGTTTTCGTTTTGATAATTTCTTTCTGAAGTGTTGCTTTTCTTTTATTAATACTACCCTGTATTAGGCAACGTCCTTTCCATACCCCGCACTCGAAGGGAAAGGACATTTAAAAGTGCTTCGTTCTGCAGACACAACTAAAGAGGCTGTACTATTATTTTCTATATACTTATATTTATACATTACTTCCGGAATACTATTTTGCTGTGTTATACGAAACATTATGGCACCATTATTTAAAGTGTTTATGTATGCTGGGCTTCAATTCCTTCCGGCTAACATATTTCTACGATAAGGAATCATGCTTAATGTTTGTATTTCATGTAGTATTAGATTAAAAGAAACAATAACAAATAAAATTAGCAAGAAAGTTGTACCTATCTATTAGCATACATACGTCACCTTTGAAAACAGAAAATAAAAATGCTGGATGAATAAAGTACTGCTCTCATATTACTACTGGTGAATCTCTGCCCCATTTTAGAGTTCTTGATAAGGTGCAGAAACGTATTGATAATTAGATTGGCCTAACCATCACTCCTTCTCTACCCCTCTCTCTCCCATACATGGTGTTGCTAGTTTCAGGGTTTTCTGTAAAAACTATCATGAAATGTGTTCTTCAGAATTGTCTGATCTATTCCTTTCTTTATTTGTTCCAACTCGTTTGATTCGTTAACCTAGGTATCTCCATTTAATCGCTGTTTATATGCGTTATTGTAATACGGTGTCCTCTTCCATTAATGTCTTCCCATCTTTCCAATAACTGCAGGATAGTAGAACTCTGTCCGCTGATCGTTTTCCCCATGCTTATAGCCTAGGTATTTTCAAGACTAATGTCAATAGGCATCTCCTGTTTTTGTGATAATCATATTTCGTCCTTATAGCTCCTTATAGTGCGTTGCTTCATGCCTTGTCAAGAGCTATTTCCATTTTGAAAAATGCTGCAACTGTGTTGCGCACATCAACACTAAAATACATAACACAGAATTAGTTAATACCATTTAACTAACTCAGAAATACTTTAAAACTTAAATATTAGTATTTCCCATGTGAAAGAATAAATGCCATTAAAAAGAATTCGATTAAACACAATTGTATAATATTTTTATTATTTGTTTATGTGTTTATAAACTTAGAGTAAAATATTAGCTATATAAAAAGAAAACGGATCAAAATTACTAATATTGTTTTTGCATGTGTTATATTGAGATGTATATGACTGATGCATGAAAACAGTTCATGTGAATGTACATGGTAAACCATGTATATAACAATTTTAACCGTTATATACCGACTTTATTAGCATATCTCAAAAGCAAATATTTCATTTATTAAATTAAACTGAGAGAAAATATTTCAAGAAAAGTGATAAACTGTAGGTAATTGAAGCAAGTCAATCGAACAGATTTTCACATATAACAATTTAAAATGAAACCAAAAAAGGAACATCGAAAAGTTTATCTTCAAGATGACAAAAGAAAATGATTAAACATTGTCTGAAATTAGGTGCATTAATTGTCTCTCTCGTCTTCATATATACATACACATATATATATAGAGAGTAGTTTGAGATAAATAACATTTTTAATGTATTTATATCAGTTCCAAAAATTCAAAATTAACAGCTATTTGGCGTATGATCTTTTGTAAACGATTTGGAATATTCCAAAAAGTCTCTTCATCAGCTGAGCTCACAATATCACGAATAGAAGTCAAGCAAAAACATCAAATTATACTAATGTTAAAGAAATATATATATATATATATATATATATATATATATCAACTTATTAAAGGATACAAAACATTTATGTATACCATTTTATATAAAACTAGTTCTAGCATCAATAATAATCCTATATGCTATTTTAATTAAGATTAACACAATACCTGTTCAAATAATGAAACATTAAAACGATTTGAAGTAAAGATAATAACAATCGATAATTGTGAAAATATATAAAAGATAAGACTATAAAAATAGACTGAATCAAAGAATCAAGTAAGAATAATAAATCTATTTTTACAAAAAATCAAAACATATACAAGGTAAAAAACAGAAACAAATGACATCATGAATACGGAAAGGTACAGATTAAAAGTATATATGATTTGTTCATATCAAATATCAACTCACTACACGTTACGAGGGAAACATATATTTATGGTAGTTATTATAAGTGTGTATGTGGGTGTAAATTAAAATGGAAGACTAACAATGCATTTTTTTATAAATAAATATTAATTTATTTAAAAGTAGTGCCAAATGTTCGCCATAATTGATCCTCATCAGGGGTGCAATGCATTTTTCTTTCCTTTTTATTGCTACATGTTTATCGCTAGTAGAAGGTAGGATCCGTAAGATGTTTATTCGGTAATATTTAAATATCCAATGTTTTCTAATGGAAAACCACTACATCTCTTATCTTGCCCGCGTGTCCATTTTTACATTTAAACTATTACCAAATCAAAATCTTACGGATTCTACCTTCTACTTACGATAAAAATGTCGCTATAAAAGAAAAATGTCCCCCCCCCTCCCGATAAGGACGTATTACGTCGAGAATTTGGTGCTACGTTCAAATAAATTAATATTTATTTTAAAAATGCATTGTTAGGCTTCCAACCGCTTTATTACATTTAAATATTCTATGCTTTCTAATCGGAGACCACTATATCTTCTTATCTAGAAATATAAAAAATGTCCATCCCCCCGATAAGGACGTATTACGTCGAGAATTTGGTGCTACTTTTAAATAAATTAATATTTATTCAAAAGATTCATTTTAAAGCTTCCAACCGCTTTATTACATTTAAATATTCAATGCTTTCTAATCGGAGACTACTATATCTTCTTATCTAGAAATATAAAAAATGTCCATCCCCCCGATAAGGACGTATTACGTCGAGAATTTGGTGCTACTTTTAAATAAATTAATATTTATTCAAAAGATTCATTTTAAAGCTTCTAACCGCTTTATTACATTTAAATATTCAATGCTTTCTAATCGGATACCACTATATCTTCTTATCTAGAAATATAAAAAATGTCCATCCCCCCGATAAGGACGTATTACGTCGAGAATTTGGTGCTACTTTTAAATAAATTAATATTTATTCAAAAGATTCATTTTAAAGCTTCCAACCGCTTTATTACATTTAAATATTCAATGCTTTCTAATCGGAGACCACTATATCTTCTTATCTAGAAATATAAAAAATGTCCATCTCCCCGATAAGGACGTATTACGTCGAAAATTTGGTGCTACTTTTAAATAAATTAATATTTATTCAAAAGATTCATTTTAAAGCTTCCAACCGCTTTATTACATTTAAATATTCAATGCTTTCTAATCGGAGACCACTATATCTTCTTATCTAGAAATATAAAAAATGTCCATCTCCCCGATAAGGACGTATTACGTCGAAAATTTGGTGCTACTTTTAAATAAATTAATATTTATTCAAAAGATTCATTTTAAAGCTTCTAACCGCTTTATTACATTTAAATATTCAATGCTTTCTAATCGGATACCACTATATCTTCTTATCTAGAAATATTGAAAAAGTTCCCGGCTCACTACTATCCGTAGATAACACTAATTCTCCGATCAGAAAATGTTTGCAGCAATTGAATGTCCCCTTACGAAGATTTAAAAAAATATATATAATGATACTTAATGTCTAGAATCCTGATTCTTATTCAGATTTTTGAAGAAAATATTACGACTTAAGCTGAGGAGGTATTAAAAAAATTTAAATTAAGGAAATTGTGTTTGATTGATGGATCAAATTCAATGCAAATCTGAAATATTTTAATTTTCCAATGGAAAATTGTGCTCATCTAATACATATAAATATCCCTTTTTAATACTTCAAGGAAAGTGACTGTTTGGAAATATTGTTAATACTTATTGTTGAAATTTTACAAATATCGGAAGTAGCTGAATTTTTTTACGAAAAACTTCAATTCTTCTTTGTCCACTGCATGAAGTTTAATTAAGCTAAATATCGCCTATATTAGTCACCCTACGCTAACACCTGTGTTCCCACATTCATAATGATCGTTTAATTATTTTAAGATTGAATCCTATCAATACAAATGTATAAACATACATGCAAAACTAACTTTATATAAATACTAGAACAATATTCGTCCCTAGACGGATAAAATTAATTCCCGAACATAAATATTTTGCACCACTTTTATGACCATTAGAGTAATCAAATCCACAATAGAATGCTAGTAAACGTCATATATAGAATTGTTAATCAAATGTTGATCAAAATCGATTATTTTATTTTGATTCTAGAAAATGTTTGTAATTTAAGGCGTAAATTTAAGTTTAAAGGGAATCCAAAAGAAATCGAAATTAAGGGGTATTGCTTAATGTGTCTCTAATGTCAATAGATCAAATTAAATGCAAATCTGAAATATGTTAATTTTCAAATCGAGGTTGTGTCTATATTATGCGCGTTAACTCCCTGTAAAATACTACAAATGAAATTTGTGGAGTATTTATTAATTGATGTCTAATAATACTTTCAACATTTTACAAAAAATCAGAGTTATCTCGATTTTCACGATAACTTATCACACTATTTTAATCTCTTTTGCGTAAACTAAATAAAACCTAGTACACATTTAGACCCCTTACGCAATATATGTTTGTTGACATGTATATATACTTATTTTTCTAAAGTTTACTTATACACATATACATTTTGACGTCTAAACAGTATCTTCCCATATGTTAACATGTTGATTAGATATCAGATATCTTACTTTTTTAGTTACAATGAAAACCGTATTTAAATGTTATCAAATTCAGAAGTATGACAGTAATACAATGCCCCTTGCTCTTTTGGCTCGTAGCAAAGTGTAATATCTGTTGTAATAGTACACTTCATCTTTACTGTTCTCAGTCAGTTGAGGAAACACTCTTCCATACTGGGGCAATTATATTGTTGCCCCAATCCAGCGTGCACCCCGCAGTAAAATATGACCCTCTGTCTTAATTTTGCTTTCTTGGGGAGGCAAATCAATAGGTACACTTGTAATGAAAAAGTGCCACTAAATATGAATTTGTACCAAAACAAACAGATAAAAGTTGTGCGTATACATAGAAGATAATGCCAAATATGCTGCAAATGAAGTAGGATATCTTCATATCGGGGTAGAAAACTTCTAACTCTTGTCACTATTCTATAATTTATAAAGCCAGTATTGTTGCCATGCCTGCTTTACTGAACCGCTACTAGTCATCCATTTTGGACAGAGTACAAAAAAGTAATGAGAAGTTTACGTGATTACTAAATACATTTTATGTCAGTAAAAGTCAAGAAAAATCGCTTACTTAAACTTAACTGATTACGTCAAAAATGTTTAAATTTTCATGATCACATGACCCCTGACATATAAGATCTACATCTCTTTGGAATAGTATTATCAAGTGTAGGTGAGAAAAAGGTTAATGGTCACCCTCATGACAGTAAATAATTTATAAACGTCACCGAGTTCGACTAATGTCAACTATGAACAACGACGCCTCTATCCTAGCACGTAGGTGATTCATACCCCACATTAAACCCTTATCGAAGCTGAAAAAGATTTTAATGGATAAAATAACAAAGCAATATATGTATTCTTTTTTATCAAAAAATGGTTTTCAGTAGAAAAGACATTATTATCTACGTCTAATGTTTCGAGGTACAAAATTTATAATAATTATTTTGCGGAAATCTCTCCAGACAAGGCATCAAGCCACTTGATGTAAGGACCTAAACAAAATAACCACCATTATCTTATTTAATATTAAAAGAAAATTGCATTTTCTATATTAAATGGTTACTTTAGTAAAACAAGCCCAGTGTTCTCAAACTTCTTTCAACTCTACCATATGACTGAATGTTCTTTTGAAATTGACTACGCTAATTATTTGAATGCTGACTTAATATTTATACACAAGAAATACTCTTAATATATCTATATAGTTATTAGCGAAGGCATTTATATTCGTATTGCGTTATAATCTTTGATACATATTTAAAAGAACGAAATTCTGGAGACATGTTTATTTTATTTCTTTAAATAATATTTCGGTGAAAATGACAATTATCTTTGCAGAAATAATAGAGACAGTTTTTGTTACTAATAGTATTAAGCCTGGAACACCCTTTTTATTTCAAAAATGTGATTATTATTATTATTATTATTATTATTATTATTATTATTATTATTATTATTATTATTATTATGCAGATAAGAAAAGAACAAAAGAACCTTGGAATTTTCAGAGCATCCGGCTTCTCTGTCTTTCAATGCATTGCATTTATAATATAAATACGAAGTACATGAAACTAGTAAAATTAAACTTCATATAATTTCATAAACCGTGAAATGACAAACGATCCCGCGCGTAACGCTAATAGCGTAATACAAATCGCCATGATAAGTTTACCGTTATGTGTATATGTTTGATTTAATTATATATATATATATATATATATATATATATATATATATATATATATATATATATATTGCATTACCAACCAAAAACCAGACATCTGCCACACTCTCAGTGTAACATTTTTTCATCAATCGTAATATACGTAACGTACCTTGCGTTGCACTTATTATTTATTATATCTTGTTCGGGCTGACGAAATGTCGTGGCCGATACAACCCGCAACAAATACGAAATCGTACGAAAATCCATCGGAAGCGCCGAGCAAGGCTCGTCTTATAAGATCGATACAAAGTTACACTCTCAATGAAATTATCGCCACGGAACCAATAGTCTCTTAAACGCTTCTCGAAACACGAAAACAACACGACAAGTCTAGAAACGTTTTCAAACTTTTTGTTAAAGGCATTTTTAAGCCTTTAAACTGACAGTCCTTTTAAACATTTTGCATTAAACATTGGTCTCTTTTTAACATGGTACTATTTAAACACACTCGTTAAGCACATATCTTTCTAAAACATTTTCTCGTAAAAACATTGTCACAGTTTATCTTTTCAGTTTTTCAAATTAGATTAAAATTAAATATTGTTCACCTTAAACATCGTACACTTTTTCCTTCCTCTTTCCGGTTTACCTCTTTCAGTTTATCAGTTTAGGACCCAAACATGTTCAATACAAAAAAGTTACCTTACAGTTTCTTTCATCGTCCATTGGTCGTGATCGCTATCGGTGCAGTCGGGTTCGTTTTTTCTCTGGTCGTGATCGATGCTGGTGGTCTTTGTTCTGTGCACACATTTTATGGACAGGCAAGAGAAAACGCGGAGACAATTTTTCTTTAGAGAGAGATTCGATTCTTTTATCCGACGTCTTGGTTGTGGAGGGATTTCATCCATTCATTGCTGCCATGCGTCTCATACATACATCTTGTGGGGTGCGACGATGCACGAGGTCCTTTGCCAGATCTCATTCGGGATCCAGCCCATTACGACGAGCGACTACATTTTGGTGTTAACATATTTTCATGAGCCCGCTTGCTTTCAGGACGAGCGGCTACATCTTCGACTAAACGCTCTCAGCTCCCAAAGCGAAATCTTTCTCTAAAACTACATAGAGAAGTCGGCTGTTCGGCTCGCTTCCAAAACCCAGACTCTTTCAAAAACTCTCGTTTTTGATCAAAACAAATGACGTAAGAGATACTTCTTCGGGTCGTTCAATCAGACAGGACATTCACTATCGAACCATATTTGACCTTCTCTGACTCGAGATTCCCTGTGTCGGCGTCGAATTTGTAAGTTTGTTATGGTCTGACACAGACATGATTGACTCATAACGGTCCCCTTCGGTGCATGTCAGCTTGAGCCGCACTCATTGTCTGATTTGAACCAGCCATAATTCACACTAGCTAACTTAACCGTATCGTGAGATCTGGGGCCCCGTCTATAATATAACATATATATATATATATATATATATATATAGCGTAATACCAATCGCCATAATACGTTTAGCGTTATGTGTATATGTTTGTTTTATTTGCATATATATATATATATATATATATATATATATATGAATACTTTTACTTATGAAAACATTATTGACAACGTATGTGCATAACTGATTCAGCTGCCATTTGTTTCGAAATACACTTCTTCAGGTACAAATTAAAAGTGCTACTGAAAGAGAGATGCCAGTATAACAATTCTTTGTACGTGTCCTGAGGAAGCTTCATTTCGAATGAAATGGCAGCTTAAACATGTATGCACATATGTAGCCAATTATTTAGTATTAATACAATAATGTATACTATAATACAGCTCTATATGTTTTAGAGTACTATTGTGTAAACACTGAAGTTTCATTGGAGTAACATCTAGAAAACATGAATACCATCACTATATATATATATATATGTTCATACTATATATATATATATATATATATATATATATATATAAATATAAATATATATATATATATATAAATATATATATATATATATATTTATATATTTGACTTGATCTACGTTCCAAATAACTGACAAGTTGATTGGGCAGCAAAATATTGAGAATCACTGTTTAATCGTATTTTGTCAGCGCATTTCAATTTGACATGCTAACATGTTGCGTGCTTCTAAGGAACAACAATGTATCGTTCACTCTCACTTGAGCCATGTCACGTCATATCCTTTTCCTTCAATTCTCCCAGTTTTATAATCACAACTTCTTATTCAACAAGTTGCCTCCGACAGAACTTTTATATTCTGTAATCCTCAATTAATTAATTGATATGATATTTCGTTTACTCGACCAATATTTAACATCCTTTCTGATACTACACTTCGTCTGTTCTGTCCTCGAGACAGGATGGAAATAGACCTTCGCGAATGAGAATTTACAAAAACATGTACCAATCCAGTTTGCCCTCTTAGAGGTGGGCTGTATTTCCCTATATTAAAAACCGACTTAGAGATTTACTCTCCCTTCGAGTGAAGACAAGTAAATAAGGGCACGTACATGTTTACGCTTTTTATTAAGTGTGTGGTTTGCACTTGAGGAAAATAAAACATAAAATACACACCCGAAAAAAGATTGTTTTGTTTCATTTGAATATAGACAATGAAATAATTTACACTCACTAAATACGTTCAAACTTAGAATAATATAAATGCTACCGACAATGTTTTTTTTGTGAGCTTACCTGTAATTTTATCTGGATTTTATTAGGTTCTGTTCCGTTGTAAAATGTAATAAGCCTTATAATTTAGATGTAACCTGAACTCGGACAATGGGGGAGACATGAAGGCTGCCTTAGTCAAATAAAATATTACATGCTTACTTGATTTTAATTCAGTTTCAACAGGCTCTGTCCTCAATGAAGAACAGACATGCTTTGTTGGTTTTGTCCCGTCCGCAATAGGGTCATCTAGGTGCTTTTACTCATTTAGCGGGTCGGGTATTTTTTACGCATTTCTGACTTGTGTCACTTCCGATTGAATCAGAATTGGACGAACACGGGTTACTCTTGACTGTCTAAATCTTTCTTTTCTCTCTCTCTCTCTCTCTCTCTCTCTCTCTCTCTCTCTCTCTCTCTCTCTCTCTCTCTCTATCTTCCTTACGCACAAACATACACAGTCACACATGCACACACACGCACAGAAATATATATATATATATATGTATATATATATATATATATATATATATATATATACAGTATGAACATATATATATATATATATATATATATATATATATATTGCAAGTAAGAATCATAGCGACGCCTATGTTACATTCCCGCAAGAAAACATTTGACCAAATATTTATTTTCATGAAATAGTAACACACACGTATACATAAATACACATATGGGTATATATATATATATATATATATATATATATATATATATATATATATATATATATATATGTGTGTGTTTGTGTGTGTGTATATATACACACACACACATATATATATATATATATATGTATAATAGTAGTATGAAAATATATGTATAGTAAGTAAGCGACCATGTGTCATTCTAGCAAGAGATCAAAAAGCTAAATGTGTGGATTTATTGTTTGCAATTGCTTTTAGATGTAAGCATGAAACACGGAGTCTATCCTGAAGCTTAATGGCCATAGATATATATATATATATATATATATATATATATATATATATATATATATATATATGTATATACCACGATTACTCCACTCTACTCTTGTAGAAAGCACTGTTGAAGGAAATACTGAATATGCATCGTTCCTTCCCTTATAGAAGTTTGAATGCCTGTACGCTTTCGCCGTCGTTATTGTGTTAAAATTATCATTGTTTATAAGCTGTTCAGAACTGGCCTAGCGGTTTGCGACGTTGGACTGTAGGTTGAAAAAATACTTGTAGTCCAGGGTTTCGAATCGTGTGACCGGTGGTGAATAGTCGTACTTCTATGCTGATGAGTCTTGATTGAAAAGAGACGAAACGTATACGTCCATAGATAAACAATAACAAATATTTTATATTTGAAGCTCCTCGTTAAAAAGTAGAGCACTGTAAAATGGTAGTAGTAACACAGCGTAGCGTCACTTGCTTTATGCATCGTTCCTTCCCTTATAGAAGTTTGAATGCCTGTACGCTTTCGCCGTCGTTATTGTGTTAAAATTATCATTGTTTATAAGCTGTTCAGAACTGGCCTAGCGGTTAGCGACGTTGGACTGTAGGTTGAAAAAATACTTGTAGTCCAGGGTTTCGAATCGTGTGACCGGTGGTGAATAGTCGTACTTCTATGCTGATGAGTCTTGATTGAAAAGAGACGAAACGTATACGTCCATAGATAAACAATAACAAATATTTTATATATATATATATATATATATATATATATATATATATATATATATATATAAACACAATATGTTATATCACCTTGTACGAGTGTATGTGTAGTAACATTGACATAGTAATAACATATTATCTACCTCTTTGCTGGAGGGTTAGATATTAGGTCAGGTCTTGTTTAAAGAAGCCAGCGCACAAAGATAAACGCCCATTGGTCTACGAAAATGCGTGAGCAACACCTTTTCAAAGAGAAAATAAGGCCTAGGAAGGTAGAACTCCTACAACTGAACCGAAAAGTATTTCGACAACAGAAAAGTCATTGTCAAACTGATATGTATCAGAATTCTATGATGCAACCGAAGTTGATTTACACAAATCTTATATTCATACAATTGTTACTGCCCATAATTTGTTTTATCTACGATCAAATTAAACACAGAAGAAACAACCGTTAACATAAAAGGGTGTTTTTTTCATTGGCAGAATAAATGGTATGGATAAAGATGTTTTAAAAACAAATTCAGAGCATTTATTAAATTAGTATTTTTTAGTCCCAGCATTATATACTAAGAGAGCTTAAAATATAATTTAAACTGATTTTAATAATTATATATATATATATATATATATATATATATATATATATATATATATATATATATATTAGGGTAGGTCGATTTTACACTTTTTTTTAAATATTAAAAAAAGGCACGTTCCGAAAGTTGTATATAGACCTATTAAATACTCATGCAAAAAATTAGATCAAAAACTTCAGCGGTTTTTTGAGCGTTTGGTATCAAAGATCGTAGACAAGAATATACTGAAAATTCCTCGTTTTTGCAAGATTTGCTTGAATTTTGGTGTGAAAACCAAATAATTTTAGCATTTAAAAGCAGGGAATGTCCTTTTTTTTTATAAAAATGATATGAATTAAAGAAATCTTCAAATTGAAAATTTGCCCCCCCCCCCCTCATTTTCAGTATCTGCTTTTGTAAACTACCTTTTAACGTTATGAATTAAACAGTAATATTTGAATACCTAAAAAAATGATTTTTTCTGTTATTAGTGAAAATATAACAAGTAAAGAAATAAGGAAAAACCTAACACTATTTTAATGAAGCTTAATATAGAGAGTCAAATTGCTCCATATAAGACCCCTTAGACAAAAATGCTGGTCTCAATTTCTGACTCAAAACTTTGGCTGTAATGTGTTGATGCCTTGCTTCAAAACCATATACAGTTTGTGAAGCTTCTGTTATTAACTTAACTGCCCGTTCCACACCCTGAGAATGTGAGGGCAAATCTGGCAAGTCAAGCTTGGTTCCATTCATCAACGATTCTCGAAGTTCAGATTCAGTAAAATCTTCCGTCATTGGTGGTTCAAAAATGCCGCATAATTTTAAATCTATTAATTGTGTCCAATGTGTGGCATTAAAATTAATAGGTAGTATTCTTTTTAATCTTTTTCTGGTTGACTCCTCACTCCTGAAAGAACAAATTAATTAATTGAATTATTAAAAAATTCCAATCTGTACTGTTTTAATAATTATGGTGAAATTAGATAAAATCTTTAAAAATCATTCTATAAATTGGAATAAATAATTGAGTCAGAGATATATGAATAAATATTACTTACCTAATGGCCAAAATTCTTTTTAAAGCTTCTTCTCTTACTTCAATCTCCTCAGATTTAACCATGGAATATAGAAAGTTTTCAGGCAGTAAACAAAATGTATTACCTTGTATATTTCTAAATGTGATATCTTGGATTTCCTGAGGCTTCTCCTTAATCCTCTGGGTCATATTAAAAATGTGCACTTACTGATTGTGGAATTTACTATTTCTTTTAATTTCAAACCAAAAAGTGGCATACACATTTACAATAAAATTTACTACATAGTGTAGTTTTGTTGTGTGCCTTTGTGGGTATGCACCACGAGTCCATAAACACATAAGCCTGATGCCCAAAGTTAACCATCTTGCTTGGTTTAAAGGACCAATTTTCCAGGAGGCATATATAGAGTCAACCTTACCTCTAGAAATACCTACTGTGTATTCATAAAGGAGTTTTTGGTCAGAACTAAGATCATGTATTTCATCAATTTTAAAAATTGACTCTAGAGGATTGCTAATAGTGGAAAATGATATTTGGGGTAAATCATATCAATCATTTGAGCATAATTTCCCCAGAGGGCTACTGAATGTTGTAGGGCCCTTTGCGCAACCATCTATGTTTTTAAAAAGGGCTCTGAAAGGTAGTTCATTATGATGCAAAGAGCAACCAATTGTGTGAAGAGTTTTAAAAAGTTTTTTTTCTAAAATTGCAACCATTCCACCATCGCAACTTGTGTTGGTATTAGTGTTGTCAACAAGTATAGCCTTGATACTGTTCTCACTGTGGAATTCATGCAAAACATCCACCACTTGATCTGCATGAACAGCACCTGTTGCACCACTATTCGGAAGAACTCTATGTGTCAGATATTTACTTTCACATGGTGTTTCTTTTGTAAAAGTTAAATGGTGTTCTGGTCCCTTAGTTTTTTTCATAATTCTCTGTCTATTTTCATCCACAATTTCCTTATACATCAATGTGTCCTTATCCATTCTCCCATCAACTCCAATACATATATTTTAGGTGGGGTAAAAACTCCTGGCTGAAATAGTTTTATTTATCTACCTCCAACAAGGTAAGATGTGACACAAGGTCAGGAAAGTGGGATTAGATAACCCTGCGCTATAGAGGTGAGCACTCTGGCCATTAAAAAATTGACTGGGCAGCCCCGTCGGCATTCCCCTGTAGGGGCGCCTCAGACAGTTAGCAATAAACTTACTCCTCCCCAAAGAGGAAAGGCAAAGCCTGGGAGGATGCACCTCCTAGAATTGCACAGGACGGACAAGCCCCAATAGACGGGCGTAAATCCAGACCCAAAGGCCCGGACGATACCGGTTTATTTGGTGGGATAAAAACTACCCCCAACAAGGTAAGATTGACAAAAGGTCAGGAAAGTGGGATGAGAAAGCCAGTGCTCGAGAGGTGAGCACTCTGGCCATTTAAAAATTGCCTGGGCAGCTTCGTCGGCATTCCCCGGTAGGGCCGCCTCAGACAGTAAGCAATAAACTTACTCCTCCCCAAAGAGGGAAGGCAAAACCTGGGAGATGCACCTCCTAGAACTGCACAGGACGGACAAGCCCCAATAGACGGGCGTGAATCCAGACCCAAAGGCCCGGACGATACCGGTTTATTTGGTGGGGTAAAACCCCCTGGCTGAACTAGTTTTTATTTATCTAACTCCCACAAGGTAAGGTGTGACAAAAGGTCGGGAAAGTGGGATTAGATAAGCCAGCGCTCGACAATTCAATATATATGTGTGATAATTAAACAGAGAATCAACACGGGAAGTCAAATTCGCCCGATGAATTTTCAACCGGTGAATACCATAAAAAATATCCAATAAATAAAACGCCTATGTAAACAAATAATTATTTATATATAACATTAAATATCATAGTGTTTTATTCCTTTTTAATTTGAATATGTACATTTAATTTCTTAAGAAAAATAATAATAAACTTTAAAATATTTATTATTAAGTAATGTATTACTTTTTTTTGTTAAAACCCGGGTTTAATTTAAGGCGACACATCTGCCGGTGAAATCTCGGCAGTGAGAAAAAATCTCGATTTATTTGATTTTAAAGTTGCAATGCTCAAATAAATACAAAATTTTGAAGAAAAATATTTCTTGTGGTAACTTTTGACATTATTTGGCAACTTTCTTCGAGTGCGATAATTTACAGTTTCAAAATCGACCTCCCCTAATATATATATATGTGTGTGTGGGTGTGTGTGTGTGGGTGTGTGTGTGTGTGTGGATGGGGGTGTAATTATTGGCCGATATTCATACATGTATGTGCTCGCTGTATTTGTCCAGCATTAGCTGGGTTGATGGGTTGTAGACAAGAATTTAAAACGTAAGTATGTTTCAGTATTTAATTTCTCCATAATATGTTGAAATAATTTTTCAGATGTTTCTCTTTTCTAAATTAGTATTTCAAGTTTAATTTAAACATTAGAAAATAATTAAAATTAAAAGTGTATTAATCGCAACTGTGAGAACAAAGGAACACGTTTCTCCGTGTGTCTGTATTAAATGTGGAAGTACGATAATAAAAAAATCAATTTACTTACAGTCTACAATGTAATAGTTGGTGAGATATAATGATAAATTGGTGCATTTACTACGACAATCCAAATAAAAGTCGATTGAAAGTTTTATTGTGATTACGCAAAAAGAGCTATCTAAATAAACATGAATTATAAATCTGTGTGTGTACTTTAATTAAATCTGGGTACGATAAATAACAAATTATTAAATTAAAGGTTACAACTTATCACGAGTCAAATAATACGTACCCATATATATATATATATATATATATATATATATATATATATATATATATTAAAGATTCATAACTTATTAAGGTCCAAAAGCCGCCCAATGATAAGCGTTAATGAGTGTGTCAGGTTGACGGTGTTACACCACCGTAATGATTAGTAACGATAGTTGGAATTAGGCAGAATTTGATTATTTAAGAAGACGGTCGAACAAGATTTTACTTGAACTTTAATACAACTATGTTGTAGCAAGCTCGAAGCAACCCAGCAATATTGTGTTCTACATGAGTATTTCTTGGGAATACACTCTGCTCATAGAATTTCCGTTTGGTTTAGAGTACATACATAGAGAAAGAGAAAATTATTGGCAGTTGCTGTAGCTAGACGAGTGGTTAGGGTGTCGAGCATCTACCATGATAATAAGGATAGAGTTGACTCTTATACAGGCATTAGGCGTAAAATACCTTCTGGAATGGTAGAATGATCAACCCATTTTCCAGCGACCTTAGAAACGGTATCGATGTAAGTATTCAATTTCAATTCTGAAGTAATGGTCAGCCCCATAAGCTTATCAAATCAGGTAGCTTCCTCAAGGAAATAGCCATTCATTTGAAATTTGCCAAAGTGAGGATCCGAGCGTCGCTAATGAAAAGACAGAAAGCTTAGGCTTAGACGCATTAAAAGGTAGAATGCCTCGACGTCAAAGCCGCCGTTAAAGTGTTAAAATTATCATAGTTTATTCGCTGTTTACAATTGGCCCAGCGATTAGCGACGTCGGACTGGAGTTGAAAAATACTTGAGGTCCGGGGTTTCGGTAGTGAATAGTCATATCTCTATGCTGATGAGTCCCGATTGAAACAGGACGAAACGTATACGTACATAGATAATAAACAATAACAAATATTTATTATATATATATATATATATATATATATATATATATATATATCTGTGGTAATTTTTTAATTCCCGGAGAAAGCGACACTACTCGTAGTTGTCGTTGTATTAAAGTAACACGAGAATCCCCTCTGGTTGAACTCGAGCGCTGGCTTTTCAAACCCCACTTTCTCGACCCGATCTTGGGTCACATCTTACTTGTGGGAGTAAGATAAAACTGGCCTTGTGCCTAACTCCCGGGGAGGAGTAAATAAAATCCAGTTAGAATTGGAATGACGTTTCTTTCTCTCCTTCTTTTCTAACTGGATTCAACCAGAGGGGATTCTCGTTTTTCTTTATTACAACTACGACAAGAACCGTAAATTATCACCAATATTGGAACGCGTTTCTTTCTAACTGGAGTCAACTAAAAGGAATTTTTTTTTAAATACAAGTACAAATAAATTCGTAACATTTAAAAAATGATAACCGATATCGGAAAACATTTTTTACACACAGAACATATTATTATTAGGTGGTATCGGAGAAATGTCTGATGTATTACCCAGATGTGATGCTACCCTACTCGTCGAGATTGATCCGTATATCTTGTTAAATAATTGATATAGGAGACGGAAACTCCGATATAAAATCGGCGCTCGACATCGTCGTTTAGTAATATTGCCTCGGCGTGTCAGTGAAATCAGGCGTTTTAAAAAGAAAAACGTGCTCAGTGAAATGTCGCATCTACATATTTAAATATTCCGACAAGACACACGGCGAAAAGGACTTGTAAAAATTAAATTGGCCATGCTGAACAATCTGCATGACTACAACCGGGCAATGCTATGTTTTGGAGATGGCCTTGTTTTTTAAAGAAGTGGCAATCATATATATATATATATATATATATATATATATATATATATATATATATATATATATATATATACACATATATATATATATACATATATATATATATATATATATATATATATATATGTATATATATATTAAACATTTTATTCATATAAAAATGTTTTCTACACATTTGCTGATGATCTTAATTTCTAGCTGAAAAACAACTAAATTTTCGCAAGGCACTATTTCAAATAATTGGCTGGGGAAGTTGCAAGTATGTTGCCTGCAGATGTGTCGCAAATTGTGTTAGTATTACTTAAAAGTTTTATGGCAAAAGAATATTCTTTCTCTGAGATAAAGCTTCACATGCGTTGCTTAAATTAGTTTTAAAACAACTGAACGGTTTACTATAACTAATATATTTTATTCGATAAGCGTAAACTATTAAACATTTACTCCTTAAGTGTTCAAACTTGTTTAATGATTTACATATGTGTATACTACGTGTCAACTTTTTTTTTAAATAGTAAAATTCCTGGTGTATAAATAAATCTCATGCATTGCAAGAGTTACAGGTTTAAAGCAATGACTAATACAACGTAGGAAGCTTGAATTTTTTTTTAAAAGAGGAACTTTTAAACACTCTTTTGCTTTACTTTCTCTTATTAAGAAGAACATTAGAAATTGCAAATTCCTTTTTGTAGGCTAGAGTGCTTTTCATCTTGGGCACTGGATTTTTACCCACACACTTTGTGACATCTTCTCGCGGTAAGGTGAAGGTAAATAACAGCTTCAGATCGATCCTTAAAATTCCGGGTGTGGGGGGTATCTCCTTGGATATGACAGCAGAATGACATTGTGTATGCCACTATCATCATTTAACATTGGGTAAAAGCAACTTCAATGGCACTATTATTATTTAACATGGACTAAACACATTAAATACCGTCTATTCATCAGCAGAATAACTGACCCAAGAGTCTATATTTTTTTATAATTGTTTCTTAGAAAACATCATACGATTGCTTTTATGAACAATGCATGACAACAAGCTAAAAGTTCCATTGATCTGTAATTATTCGCTGTTGAATTCTCGTCTCAGTCTTCGCAAAGATCCGATTCTTTAAAATATCAATGACTTATTTTGTCTCTCACGATGTCCTGAATCATTTCCTCATCCTATATAGCCGGAAAAATGAGAATACAGAATACATCTTCCAGCATGACCTTGCCACACCCTACACAGGAACATCGATTGAAAACGATTTGATAGAGATAATACCTCTTTTTGATTGCTCTGCGAATGTATCATATTCAAATCCAATAGAAAATTGTCTCGGAATTTTCAAGAGTGGCTGAAGAGAATAGTACTATTCCTCAGATATTGAAGTATGAAAAGGCGTTATTACTTAAGTATCGTCATCGGTATCACTATGTAACTTAGCTATGGTGTTCTTGAATTAGCAGATCGAACATCTGTCGTCGCAGTCGTGAAGTCCCAATCTTCTCTTTTGTTTATTGTTGTCTTATTATGAATTTGCTTTTTTTCTTCTTTTGACAGAGCGTACATGATGTATGTGTTTGAAACGGGCACAGAATTAAGATAAAGACAACATATGGACGACTACGGCCTGTGCAGTGAGCGCATACAAACAAACATTCCCAATCCGAACAAAAGTAAATTATTTAGATAGCAGAAAACCGTTATTTATAGCGTAATGCTAACCCTAGGCCCCGACTATTGAGTCCTTGTGACGACTTGCTAGATGGCCGCCCAAATTGCCATTTAGACGTTAATAAATAGATCAAAATTTCCAAATATGCATTTAATAGTTATTTTGATTGACTAAGCTTTAAAAATAATTCATAAGAGAGTTAACTCAAATAGAACGAATATAATTTTTCTTTTAAAAGTTACTAACCTAGATAGCATATGTTTTTTACTATTAAAATACATATACATGAAGAAAAAACAACAGAAGCACTGTTTCGTAATCCTGAAGTATTACGTACCTTTAAGGGGCTTCAAATAAAAGTGCTGACAAACTTAGATAAACCAAATCAACACAAATGAAATTATCAAATTATGAGAAGATAATCACCTACAAAACGTTTGTTTGTATAAACTAAGTAAGTTCATCAAATCTAAACATTTATACAGGAAAAAGAAAGAAATAACTACCAATCTAATAATAATAATAATATGATCAGGTTAAAACTGAAACAAATAACATTGCGATGACTTAATAAACTAAGCGTAAAATAAATAATTATATAAATCGACTAGATAATAGAAGCAATAAGCAAAATAAACCTCTCAAACGGTGAAATGTCAAATTCGATTTTTACAACCAAATAAACTGCGATAATAAAGTTAAGAATCGTCAGACTATTTAGTTCAGATCGCCATTTTCGAAAAGTGGTGATACTAACATCTCGAAATGCTTCTTGAAAATTATTACTGATATATTTAAGGTCCCGCGTAAATACAGCCAACTTTGTTTAAAAGAATACATAGACACTCTTTAGTTTATGGTACCAAACATTGAGCAGGGTAAACTTGAATCTGATAAAATAAAATTAATGAATCCCAGAAAACTTATAACATGCTTTTGGCACTAAATATAATTGCTTGGAGAGATAATCAAAAAAGTTTCAAATAAATTCGTACAAGATAATGTTGTATATAAACATAAAATTAAAAAAAAATTACTGACTCAATCAACAGAGATAAAAAAAATTCCAACAATGATAATAATAGTAGTAATGATGTAACGCATAAAATTCCAACAATGATAATAATAGTAGTAATGATGTAACGAATAAAATTCCCCAATGATACTAATAGTAGTAATGATGTAATGAATAAATAAATAATAGTAGTAATGATGTAACGAATAAATAAATAATAGTAGTAATGATGTAACGAATAAATCAATAATAGTAGTAATGATGTAACGAATAAAATTCATAGAGAAAATGATAAAGACGTAAACATTTCAAAACTACTTTTCTGTGTGCTACATCAGGCTTTATTAAGTCAAGAATTTCTTAACGTAAAGAAATATTCAATACTCAAGGTATTTCTAAATTTACCTCGTGTCAAGTCATGCATGAGATTTAAACATAAAAATATTCCATATAATATTAAAGGGTTTATACTTATAAAAAAACTATAAAACTGTAGATAAATATTAGCATATAAAAGCGTTTAGAATTTAAAAAGCAAAATCCTATTAGATTTTTCATAGATATTTTTACATACACTGATTATTGTAATTCCACATTGTTTAATAATTTGTGCTCCTTCTAATTTACTAGTTCCGTGGAAGTCTGGTATGTTATGAAGTATTTCACTCTAAATAAAAACAACACTTATTTGTATTCTTTTTCGTTCGTTCGTCAGACAATGATACTACAAATAAATGCTTGGAAAAGTAAATAATTAACGCAATTCTGCGGTTTCATATGAATATAAGTGCGAACATTGTCGGAGAATGATCTTTTCTCCGTCATTTCAAACGGATAATGTACACACAGATTATATATATATATATATATATATATAGTAAGCAATGAAAATATATATGGCAATCAAGCTACACAGAGGCTCCCGTGTTTCATCCCTGGGGGAATCGTCAGGCATTTAGCCTGACGATTCCCCCAGGGATGAAACACGAGAGCCTCTGTGTAGCTTGATTGCCATATATATTTTCATTGCTTACTACCTAGCTCTACTTACGTATCGAGCACTGTTGAAGTAAATACTGAAAACTGATACATAAAAAATTATATCTCCTTATAATATTTTATGTGGATACATGAAGTACTAATATATATATATATATATATATATATATATATATAGAGAGAGAGAGAGAGAGGGGGAGGGGGTGAATGTTAGTTTGCTTGAAGCATTGCTTGGAATAGTAGTAGTATGTTTTTAAAAGGTTGTGGGCAATGCAAATTCCGGGTAAGATGTAAGCTGGAAGGTACAAAGATAACAAATAGAATTCGAAATGTGACTTACTATATCTATTTTCTTAAAATCTTACATAACAGCAAGTGTGGTGTTAGCTGTTTGTGTGATGCCTGGATGATTATAAAAATACAACGGCATCCATTTTGGCAGATTAACTGCACAGGCGGAGTTTTCCTCTGCTTTTTATTATTTTTGACAAAGGGAAGTTTCTTTTCCCGAAATATTACATAAATGATTTTTATAATCATCCGGACATCACACAAACCGCTAACACAACACTTGCTGTTATGTAAGATTTTAAGAAAAAATAAATAGTAAGTCATATTTCGAATTCGATTTATTATTTTTGTTCCTTCCAGCTTACATCTTTCCCGGAATTTTCATTGCCCACAGCCTTTTAAAAACATACTACTAATATATATATATATATATATATATATATATATATATATATATATATATATATATATATATATTCATTTCACTCTCTGCCACTGACTGACTTTTCTCAGTACTGACCTTAGTCCAGCGCTCTTAGTAGCCGCGGCTACTACTTTTTCTCATCAACCTATCATGTCACCCAAATATATATATATATATATATATATATATATATATATATATATATATATATATATATATGATAAAAAATAGAAATGATATTCCAATGTAATGGAAAAAATGGAAAACCGAAAGTATTATACATGTATTCATGAACGTTTCGTCTTTATTTCAAACCTTCCTCGGGATGATTGGTTTAAAGAAAATTCTTCAAACCAATCATCCCGACGAAGTCTTGAAATAAAGATGAAACGTTCATGAATACATCCGTGCATTTCTATGTTTATTTTGAAATAACTAAATGCATTTTAGCAATAGCGGTTTTCTTTAGTTTCTATGTTTTACAATTTAAAATACTACTTTTTCACTAGTTTATTTCTGTATTATATTAAAAAATCGAAAATTGAAACGGATACTGAGAAACAGCTTTTTTTCTAAAGAATGTAAATGGTTTAATTTAAAATTAAAATTTTACTGTACGAAATAAATGCTGTGAGAAATATAAATGTAGCAGTTTTTAGAATATAGTTTTCTTTTATTTTACCTTCAATTCTTGATGCATTTATAAAGAACACACACCTATACACATATACACACATATATTAATATATATATATATATATATATATATATATATATATATATATATATATATATATATATATATATATATAAACATAAATATGTATGTGTATATGATTGTGTGGGTAATGCCTATACTCACACTACTGATAATAATAATAATAAATTAAATTAGAACCCCATATAAGTAAGAAATATTTATAATTTCATCAAATATATTTTCAAATTCATTTAATCAAATATAAATAAAGCAAATAAGAGATTCAGCCTTGTTTTGGACGGGTAGTTAATAAAAAGTGAAACGGTTAGCACTTTTAATCGTGATACACTGTTACAGTTTTTAAAAGAGATGTTATTGACAGTCAAGTATATAGATAGGTGGAGACATTAACTGTGGACTCTCCATAGGTTCTCGCTATTGTTCCCTGAATCCAAACGCTCATTTTTCGCAACATGTGCCGTCCCTTTCTGAGTAAGTTCGCACCGGAAAAATATGTGACAATTTTGTTATTCTAAATGTTTTGCTTTTATGTCGTTGGTATTTCTATCACATCTTCGTCCTTTCATTAACAGGTGTGTAAACAAATATCCATGCCGTGCATTCCTGTCTGGACAGCAAATGTACATTCTTTATAACTCTATCTCCGAATTCATTTTATTATGTGGTTCCACGGCTTCTTGTCGTGCTCTGCCAAGCATGAAGTTCTACGAAATAAATCTTTTGAAAAAAATTAAAGATTTCTTAAGGTTTTTGTATCGTTGTCAGATTGAAAATGATAATAAGTCTCTTCAACTCGGCCTTTATCTTTGTCGTTCGTCTTTTTCAATTCTTAAGATACAGTGTAAAAGTAGTTTGTCACTTGTTTTCGCTCGATATAGCCGACAGGGAAATGCATTGTAAGCGGGATTAAATAAAACGTGATAAATAAAATGCATTATTAATATTATTTGAGGTGAAAGGTTTATGAAGTGGTATTAATTTGTTAACTTTCTCGTCGCTGTTCTCAAATGTTAAAATATTCTTTGATATTGGGATTGAGTTATATTAGAACGATAATTCCTTTTACTTTTTTTAATTTGCAATTTACTTACCAGTAACTCATCTCTTACTAAGTGTGTGCCTATTACTGCTCTTATATTATGTATCATAACACTCGCTTTCGTCACTCACCCATCCCACTGTATCTCGACTTCCCTTAGTATATTCTTATATTTCTATCTATCTATCTATCTATCTATCTATCTATCTATCTATCTATCTATCTATCTATCTATCTATCTATCTGTTTGTTTTTCTGTGTATTCAAAGGCTTAACTAATTAAAAAAAATAACAATACAACAGAAGACTTGAACAATCTATTTTAAACTACAGAAAATATCACCACAAGTATAACAACTATTTAACTCAATAGATAGATAAAATGACAGAGAGTGAAAAGGATAGACAGGCAGAAAACGAATATGAACATATTTATTTTCGATTTTGTATTTAAATTAAATAAAAAGACGTACTGGTTTTGCAAACTCAATATTTCGGTATTCAAACAATCTAGTAGCCAATGGGAATCTCAACGGGTTACATTTTTCAAGGATATATTTTTAACTTACTCAGTGGATTGATGGAGTCCATTTTGATTTTCTGACGTCATCGACTGTGCACGGTTATCATCATCTCTCTATTGTAATGATTACACAATGATGCAGGCATCAATTGTGCGCCAGGACGGACACGCAAACATGATAACAAACCAGGTATATATATATATATATATATATATATATATATATATATATATATATATATATATATATATATATATACTTTGAAAAGTCACACAATTTGAAGCGTTGGGTTGGTGGCAATAATAAAGATATTTTTTTATAAAATATTTAGAAAACCTTGCACAACGCAGATTATTTGTTTTTAAAAGAAATTATTTATTCATCTCAAAAACATTTTCTTTTATAAACTTGAGTACTTTCGGTAAATCTACCATCTTCAGAAGAATATTTCTTCTTTTCTTTTCTTTTTTTCCTTTTTTTTTCTCTTGGTTGAGACATTCTCGTGGCTAAGTTGAAAATCCGTCTAGGTGTTTTGACCAAGTGAAAAAAGGGTTGATATGGGTGTGTGTCACGTGGTCGGAGTGGAATGATACTTCCATTGGATATGTTGTTGTCATATATGCTATATATCCTCAGAAATATATTTGACAATACATATATCGGCATATATATTTAGATATGATTGATCTGCTGTAATAAAATATTCAAACAAATGCTAGGGTGAAAACTACAAGCAAAGTATACATTAAAACATGTAAAAAATACGCTTAAGAGAAGACGCATTAGGTAACATGATAATAACTGACTTTCAAGATATCAGTTTCAATTGTGATAAACATACATGCGAGCCATATCTAAATGGTAACGCCAATAAAGTATACGTAAACCCAAAGTCTAATCATGAAAATATATTACAAATAAATTACAAAATAGATTGCTAGTTCTATCGAACGTAGGCTTATCAATACATCTTGCAACAAATACGTATTTAAGAAGTAAATCAAAATTGACAGCACAGCTTTAAAAATAATAGGTATAATAAGATCTTAATAAAGTATAAGCAACTGTACACCAATAACTATACTAAAGATAAGAATAGAAGACCAAGAAATATGATCTGGTTTATACCTGCCTATTAACCAGATGCGAATATTATACTTTGTAAGAAATTCTAAAATTTTATCAGAAAACATTTCCTAGTAACCAAACCTTTGCGAAAGATATTCAATGAAAATAACGTACAACTATCATACAGCTTCTGCAAAGGCTTAGAAATGATAATTAAAGCAGACAATAACAAACTATTAAACAAGAGTAGATCAAAAATAAAATTATGAAATGCGCAAAAAAGTTATCAATATAGCAACAATATAACTAACACAAGGAAGAACGATAATATAGCCACTAGAAATTGTAATAACTCAAACTCAATTATCTATCGCTCAAAAAGATATACGAAATTGAACATGAAAAGAAAAACTGTAACTATAGCACACGTGCAATTTACCAACTACAAAATCACTGCCAAAAGCATTGTTAACCAAGCCATAATATTTGTCAGATAAAAGCTGAGTAATAAGAGTACTATATAGGTAAACCCTCCTTAGATTGCAATACCAGGTATAACAAGCATAAAACACAATAAAGTAAAAATGTCGATTAAAAACATTACTAGTGAAACTTCATTGCAAACATAAAAAAAGCGGGCGCTCGTCAATTATTGAGTGGAAAATAATACGATGAACCAGTATATATAGATATTTACACGACTCGTCTAGATTTCTCATGTTTAAATGGGAAGCTTGAACTATAAAATTTTAAAGATACCCCAAACTAACTAAACTGTTGAAGTGAAATAGCATTCAACTGTACACTCAGAATACCCTTTACTTTGTATGATAAAAAAAATCACAAATACATTAATAAATAAAAAATAAAGTCTAAACAAAATCAACATCTAAAGTAGCAATGTATGACAAAATAAATAGAATATAATTCATTCCAATCAGACATGTAATAAAATAAGCCAAATGCTAGTTCTACAGTTTAACAAAAGAGCTTTGCTGCAATCACACAAAACATACGAAGAACATGACCAGTAATGATCAGCAAGTCTTTTGATTGAGAGAGGGTCAGCCATTGGCTAATGAAGACATTACCCCGTTGGAAGAAAATAACAGCGAATCTGATTGGTTTATTAGCTAGACTAAACACCACGTGGATGTATACAAATAAACAGTAGCAACAAATCCGTATGCTTAGCGTGACGATTCCTTACTGGGATGAAACGCAGATGCCTCTGTGTAGCTTCATTGTCATGAATATATGTTCATATTGTACTACTTTGCTCTAGTCAAGTATTTGCACTGCTGAAGTATATATCGAACATCTATACAAAACATATTATATCACCCGATAATAGTTTACCTATACACATGAAATTATATATATATATATATATATATATATATATATATATATACATATATATATATATATATATATATATATATACATATATATATGTATATATGTATGTATATATATGTATATATATGTATATATATATACATGAAATAATTATGTTGATTTATGTATATACATGAAATAAGTATATGTATATATACATGAAATGATTATATATATACATATATATATGCATGAAATAATTATATATATATATATATATATATATATATATATGCATGAAATAATTATATATATATGCAAGAAATAATAATTCTTCACTAACAGCCATCCACATTATTTCCGTTCACCCGCACCCTCCACCTTTTCACTCATAACCATCATCATTAATCTCATTCCATGCTACTGACTTCACCCCGGATCTCGGTCCTGCGCACCCAGTAGTGACCGCTACTTTTTCTCATCAACCAATCATGTCAACCCAATATTTCCACGTACTTGCATGACATTTTCCTTAGAATTATTATCCTGGGGAAGTCTTACAAATAAAGACGAAACGTTGATGAATATATAAAAAAAACATCCTTTTGGATTTTTTCCTTTTCATTTCACACACATATATATATATATATATATATATATATATATATATATATATATATATATATATATATATACAATAATATTTTTATAAATAACTATTAATTATATATATAGGGCCTTTAACTTACATTAAATTGTTCAAATCAGGGAAAAGTGTTTTTACAAAGCTAGTTATATATTTAAAAAATCTAATCAAAACATAATCTCTTTCTGCTCGCTATCCCTCACATACATTCTTCTAGCTTCGGGTTAAATACAATTATTACTTTTGGAGATAATGATTTATCATTGATCAATCTAATCTATTCATCTTTTCTTTGTGAATTACCTTCGACTGGTAGCAGACAGTGAAAGAGAGAGAAAGAGAGAGTGAGAGAAAATGACAGAATTGAGAGGGATATAAATTATACAATTAAAGGCTGGATAGATCAAACACCATACAGTAAAATAGATGTAGAGTAATACATAGACACAGCAAGAGCTTCTTTAAATTGTGAATTGCGGTTATTTAAAACAAATTTAAATGAACACGTTTTAATAAATAACTGAGTAATATTGACCATGTATATCATGTAAGGTACACATATAGAAAAAGCCAAACTTTCATTAACTCAACTTTAGTATAACATATATATATATATATATATATATATATATATATATATATATATATATATATATATATATATATATAAGTGCAGATTAGTCGTCCGATGCTATAGCAACGCGATGTGGTTGCCGTAAGATGGAAAAGTGAAAAGAAATAAACGCAGTGAGAAAGTTAAACTCAAAACGATTTATTAATAATTTCACGAAAACTGATTAAATACCAAAATAGTAAATACTGTCCGGTAAGTAACAGTTCGGCAAAGGGTAATCTTGAATTTTCGAAAGAAGAACTTTCATTATCAGAAGAGAACAATAAAATACCGAGTGGTCGAAAAAAAACGGGAAAAACCGGTGTCAGAACATCGAAATACGACAGGAGACAATTGGAAGTTGGAACGCAGAAAATTTCAAAATTCTATTAAGCAATTATTTAACTAAAGTTAAAATATTATAAACATTTGTTTAATTATATACAAATTATTATGATTTTATTATGTTTTATTTTATATGATTCATTAATTAATTTTTTTTATTTTTATCTCCTCTTTTTTCCTCTTTATTCAATTCAGATTTAAATTTACGTGGGGGCTGTTATTGTCTATGGGGGATAACTTATTTAAAAAATATATTTAGAAATGAGATTTGAAATTTGAGAAGGAATTTGAATTGTGGAATTGATCAAAGCCAAGGAGGGAACCGTTGTAACAGGGGAAGGGGGGGGGATAAGAATAGATTTTGGGGAAGGGGGGGAACTATGGAAAAAATAAATAAATAAGAAAAAATATAAACAAAGACAATAAACAAACAAACAAAAATAAAGTTAAACAAACAAAAATAAAATTAAAATAAAAAAATAAAATATACATGCATACATAAAGTGTAAATATCTAAATACATATTAATTTACTTATTCATTCATTCATTCTTTCCTTTCTTCTTTCTTTCTTTTTTATAGTTAATTTGAGATATATATATATATATATATATATATATGTATATATATATTTATATACTTTTTAATAATAAATATTACATCATTTTCTACATACGTATATGTTTTACTCTTGCGGAATTATCAGTGTAAGGATAACTATTCAATCCGGTCACACGATTTTAACCCGGATCAAGAGACACATTTTACTCTATTCCGATGTTCTAAAAAATAAGGTTACTTACAACTCTTACACGACAAGATAAACAATAAATTGTATTTATTTCAAGCAAGCGGACAACCATAGTAATCCGTCATATCAGTTGTCAATCGACAACATTTTGCATTTAAAGCTTAGGTTAGACGACTAATATCATTTCTCATAAGAGGGCCCAGCCAAAAGTAGGAGTCTCATTAAATACGACAGATACGCATGAACATTTTTTTTTTTAAGTTGTTATTAATTAAAAATCATATTTTAGATCTGCCTAAGGATGAGTATAAATCATATTAATCACCATTAATAATAATGATGTGAAATCATATATACTAGAACAATTCGATTAATTACTCTTTGTAATATTTATTACTTTTTAGCTTTTTTGCATTTTAAATAGGTTCGTTTAATCAACCATCAAAATGTGTTAAAATACACTTACTATAGTGATTTAAAGTTTAAAAGGAGCAAAACCAAATGTAAAATGATGTATATATTTAAATCAGTTATCGAAATAATATGCTTATTTTTGTAAACAAATATTATATACGTGTTTACACTCTCTGTCAAATGTAACGTAAAAGAATTCGTAATTCGCTAGTTTCAGCACTATTATTATTTATATATACTCAGCCCGGTAGCATATGTTTGTCATGCTTGGAAGATCATTTCCTTATGACACTAACCCCAAAACGAAGAGGTAATGATGGATAGGATGATATCATAATTAACGAACAACATAAACTGACCGCCAAAGGAGGAGGTAATGTCTGTGAGGATCATATCATGATCCACGAATTTCATACACTGACCTCCAAATGAGAAGTAATGACCGAGTAGATGATATCATGAAAACACAATAGAGAGTAAACTTACCGCTTCCCCCCTCCCGGAAAACGAGTCTAGGAAGATGTTATAGCCAGGAACGATCATATACTCTACTGCCCCTAAGATAGAGGTAATGCCTGTTAAAACTTTATAATGACGAATGAAAGGATACTTAACTGAACCTCTAAAGAAGAGGGCAAGCTTGAAAGGATTCAATCACTACCATTTCTCAAAAAGGAGGTGGCAATGCCTGATCGGTTTATATTAACAGATACTACAATACTCCCTCCGAAATCGAGGAGGTAATACATAGGCGGATCTCTTCTCATAAAAGAAGGAAATGCTTCGAGACATGGGACTGCCTGCAAGCAATAAAGATGAAAAGTGTTGAAGACATGAAACTTAAGGTAAACTTATTCATATCAACGTATTAAATATTAAAATAAAGTCCATCATTTTTCTAATTACAATACAGTTTACCGGTGCGTTTTTGTGTCATCTGCTTCAGTCAATTGTTTGAATAAAAATGGTGGCAATAATAATACTTTGTGTGACAGAAAAATGATAGATATTTGTATCATAAGTTTTTAGCATTGATCTTTATTTACTTTTCTTAAACATATGAATCGATTTTTTTGATTGACATGAAGCTTAAATGAAATGAAAACGCGGTCAAAACGAGGGTGAAAAAATACTCTCGTTCCCGACATTTCGTAACGAAAAAACATTGACATATTTCTGATGAGGTTGTAAATTATTTTGGTCTATTAAAACAATTTCCAGCGTTATCGATAATGTTACGCATTCATTTTTTAAATTAATATGGCTTTTGTTTGAATTAAAGTTTTAAAACATGACGTAAATTATATATCTATGACATCACGCCAATGCAATAATTATTTTGTTATGGTAATGTTTTAAGCCTTATTTAAAAGAAAGGCCAAACAGGTCAGTTAGTAGAAATTACGATTGAATGTCTCAAGGTTTCAGTTTCGATTTCCGGTAATAGAATCCGCTTTATTTGTTGGGGATTTATTATTTAATGTTAATGCAATATTGCCCATTTGTAAAGGTCTGATATTTCGTAATGAGACAAATTCCATAATGTATTGAGAGTTTAAAATTTTGTGACAAACCGACGGATAAAATCTCTATTTATATGAGATAATGTCAAAGTCATAGAGTTAAAAATAAAAAGGGGAAATAAGAAGAAAGACGTTTTATTATAGAATTAAAGGTCGAGGGAGAATTGGCTTACTTGCTATTTGTTTTCTTCCCAACCCGAGACACAAAAGTTTCTTACTGGACAAATTGTGTGTGACCGGGCGAATATATATATATATATATATATATATATATATATATATATATATACGTATACACTGTTTTTATTGTAGATTAAGGGGTTATTATTTCCTACTGATGGTTAACCGCTTATCAAGGTTATTCGAGGATACGGGTTAAAAGGGTAATAGTTGGACGATGATCACCACAACGAGAGGATGGGAAACAGTGAGTGGATGGACAGAATACTACTTAAGAAGGCTTGATTATCCAAGAGGTGGCGGTTCAACAAGTATCTGTTTACATTAGACTTAAAAACCACCAAATTGTAGTCGGCAGGGAAGCAGCATCGAGATCCTTTCTTTCACATATGTGATGTTCTAGGAAAGAAACTTTGTTCATGGAAGCTCAATTTGTGTTTGTCTATAGAAAGAGATAAAGGAACATGTATTGTCATTGTGTTGAGTCAAGCGAGTTTTAACTCTGAATGTTTTACCATAAACGGGCCAGGGTTTGAGGCTAAGCCGTGCACCTACCATACACTTAAAGATATAGTAGACCGGGACCAACAACTTCTCTTCTACGTGAAAGAGGCTACAGGGTAAAGAAGGGTACAGAAGAGATAATCCTCTATCAGGTCTCAAAGTGAGGTGCTATGTCAAGGGGCAATAGAGAATGCTCAAATATATGACAGTGGTACTCCATCTCATAACGTAACTTGCACTCATAAAAGTAGATATTGAGTCTGTATGAGCTACGTTCTTGATCGGTTGAATGATTCACACATTTTTCCAGCGACTTTAGCAAAAGATTTCATGTAAGTCTTATATTTCAAGTCTGTAGTGAAAGTCAGTCCGGGGAGCTTATATAGAAAGAAGCCACCTCAAAAGTGTTTCAAATGGGGAGAATGATCAGACTGTAAGTGATGAAAAGAGATAAGCTCTGTTTGTTAAGTTCTAAAAGTAGAAAAATACTTTCTCCCTCATTTAGCAAGATGCTCCCAATTGGATAGGACAGATTCAGAGAAATATTGAACATCAATAGTCTTCGAAGTGCTGTAATATGTCATTTTGCTGTCTGTATAGATGTAAAAGAATCATCTCAAAATGATGTTTAGATGATCGTTTATGAAGATCAATATGTAGGGTTAGCCAAGAATTTATTTTAAGGAGAGTGCTATATGTTTTATTCATATATATATATATATATATATATACATATATATATATATATATATATATATATATATATATATATATATATATATATATGACAAACACGACTTTTTTACAGTCCTATTGGAGATAAAAGAAGTTGAAGGTTGTAAGGAGATGTTTTAATTATTCCATTACAATGAGACGTAAACGAACCCCTCGTTCCAAGCCTTATCGATATTACGAGCTATTGCCCTAGGAACGAAGTCTCCCTCAATGGATTCATTGGCCCTGTGCGCTGAAAGAGTCAGCATGTGAACCGTCTATCTTGCCGGACTTAATCGATATTGCGTGTAACTAAGTAGATTGTTTGGGCCGAAGTAGCTAACCACATTTTAATTACAGATTCATGCAACTTACTTATGCACACAGGAGACTGATCGCTTTGTACTAGGATAAAGCGGATCGATCTCCAAGGTGATCGGCGATATATATATATATATATATATATATATATATATATATATATATATATATATATATATGTAAAGGAGTAAGGCTACCAACATTTGTAGAATGTTTTTTTCAACATTTATTTATTATTTTGTTGTTTTTTTCAACATTTATTTATTATTTTGTTGTTTTACCATTTTATGATTTTATATATAACGCGTTTCAAGCGGTGGCCCGCTTTCATCAGATATGAAAATCCATTTGAAGAAATGTCTTTCGATTCGAGCAAATGTTGTTTCATTTGAGGAATTTGTTATTGTTTTTGCGCATGCGTGGGTTTGCGGGTGTGTGGGTATCTTTGATTCTTATTTTTATTTTTTATTTGTCATTTTTCCTGCTTCTCTTGGTCAAGTGCGTGTTACCCATCCATGATCCATCGGTCATCCCAGCCTCCCAGGGTGCGAGAATTTCTTTTGAAATTTAATACTTTTTATTGCTTTTTGTCGTCTCCAAAAATGAAGTGGTGTCTGCGTGCGCGCGCGCGTGTCCGTATGCGTGTGGACTAACCTTGAGTCTTGTGAATAGGTGAGCGACACATACACATACACACACATAAGTACGCACACACACCCATGCGCGCGCACACACAGGCGTGTGGTTATAGTGACAGAGAGGGGGATAAAGGTTGAATTATATACACATACATACATACATACATACACACGCACACACATACACATATATATATATATATATATATATATACATACATATATATATATATATATATACACACATACATACATACATACACATACACACATACACACACATATTTGCAAAAGATAAATTAATGCAAGCGGTCCAAATAGATTTGAACTTGGTTTGGCCGATTTCATAGTTCGGTATTTTATGTGCAAATTTAATGTCTATTGTAAATGATTCATTTAACACAAGTTGCTATTTGACTCATAGCTGTGTAGAAGTGCGCAATAAGAAGTTATGTACTAATATTATCTTCCTTGAATAAGAATTTTCCAGTCTATAGATAACTATAAATAGTTATTTATGTTTGTACTTAACTAGAGGTGGATAAAGTGTGATCAAAGTGTGTGTTGTTAGAGTTATAATCTGTTTAATGTTGGATTAAATTTAAGTATGAAGTTTTTTTCTTGTGTTAGTAAGTGAGTGTAGTCTTGGCTTTGGAAAATTGGCATTATTTTGAATTTTCCTCCGCTGCATGAGTGCACATGTTGGGAGACGAATAATTGACGGTTTTCTTTGATTTTAATGTTGCTTTTATGTAAAGATACTCTATTATTAAATGTTTTTGTCGCACCTATATAAGCTTCATTACATGTTGTACATTCTAGCACATAGACAACGTTCTTGGAGGTGCAGTTAAGGTCTTTTTTTATTGTGAATGTTTGTGTTGGGTTTTTAAATGTGTATGAGTTCCCCTCCATTATTATGTCACAGACCCCACATCTTTCCTTGTTGCATTTTGTGACCCCTTGTATTGTGTGTTGGTTGAGTTTAGATAAGGTTAAAATTTGTTTGAGGTTTTTCGGTTGGCGTTTGCTTTTTATTATTTTTGTTGTTTTTAATATGTCGTTTAGTTTGTTGTTATGGTTGAGTAGGGTTAGGTTTCTTGTTATTTCTGTGAATAATTCTGGATTGTTTTTGTTGTGTGTAGAGATGTATGCCAATATTTGTTCTTTGTTTCGTTTTTTTGGGATTCGTAATTGTTCTAATGGAATGTTTTCTGCTAGTTCTATACCTTTATGTATTATTTGTAGCGGGTATCCTCTTCTTTTTAAAGTTTTCCGTAGTTCCTCCAGTCGGACAATCCGGAGGTCTTTGTCACTGACTATAGTACAGATCCTGCGTGCTAGGGAGTAGGGTATATATTTTAGGCAGCTTTTGGGGTGATGGCTTCTAAAATGGAGATATTGTTGGGTGTCTGTGGGTTTGTGGTAGATGTCTGTGATTATGTGAGTGTTTTTAATTTTAATCAATACATCTAAGAAGGGTAGTTCTGTTTGACTGTGTTCAATGGTGAATTTAATCTTGGGGTGTAGGTTCTGTAGTATGCTGTGTAATTTATTGATGTCCCCCCATGTGGGTTCCCAGAGGATAAAACAATCATCCAGGTATCTTTTCCAAGATTTTATGAAGAGAGTTTGAATATTCTGTCCATATATTTCTTCTATCTTTTCATATAAGATCTTCTCTTGGTAGGCTAGTGTTAGGGTGGCATATGTTGGTTCCATTTTGGTTCCGATTGCTGTACCTAGAATCTGGATGTAGTTTTTGTTATTAAACTCAAAGGAGTTGTTGTTGAGAATAATGTCTATGCTGTTTAGGATGAATTGTTTGGTGAATCTGTGGTGTAGTATTTGTGGGTGTTTGTCCATCCAGTGTGATATTGCGTGTTTACCTAAGTCATGGGGAATGTTGCTATATAAGCTGCTGACGTCAAATGTAACTAATTTAGTCCCGGGATTTACTATTTGTGGTAAGGAGCCTAGGAAGTGTATGTCGTCTCTTATGTAGCTTTTGACTTGATCGGTGAATGGTTGTAGTAATATGTCAATTAAGTTACTCAGTCTGCTTGTTGGGCATGATGGTCCTGCTACTATGGGTCTAAATGTAAGGTCACTGGGACTCGGGACACTAATATATTCTGATGCCTGTGTGTTGATGGCATTCCTTATCTCATTTGATTTATGTATCTTTGGTAGTCCGTAGAAGTTGTTTGTTTTAATCATGAAGTTTGTTAGGAAATCTTTTTCTTTTTTTGTTAGTATATTATTGTATGTTGTGCAAAGTTTTGTGATTTTTGAAATGGTGTTGTTATCAATGTTGGTGCTAATTGATTTGTAGTAATCATTGTTTTCTAGTACCTCTGTAATTTTCGATTCATAGTAATGTTTGTCCATGATGACTACCGCACTGCCTTTGTCAGCTTCTTTTATAATTATGTTATTATTATTTAGGATGTTATCTAGTGCTTGGTTTTGTTTAGATGTTAGGTTACTAGTAGGTTTAGTTTTACTCTGAGGGTTGATGTTCCATAGGTTTTCAAAGTAGGTGTTTAGTTCTTTCGTATTGTTGTGTTTATTAGGGAAATATGTTGATTTGTTTCTCACTAATGACTGATCTGTTTTGTTATCTTTATTGTTTAGTGTTTCTATTAGTCTAAATTTGCGTTCAAATTCTTTAAGGTCCTTCCTCAGTTCCGTGATATTACTTTTGGGAGTAGGGCAGAATTTGAGGCCTAATTTTAGTATTTCTATTTCCTCCTTTGTAAATGTGTATGTGAATAAATTGATAATTTTGGGTTTTAAATTGTCTAATCTGGGATTGTTGTCCGGGGAGGGGTTTCTAAAAAATGAGGATGAGTGTTGTTTGTTTCGTTGATTTGAGGAGTTGTTGAAGAGTGATTGCTTTCTATATATTGTGTGTGTTTTAGAGGATTGTGTTGGTTTCTGGCAAAATTGGTGTCGTGCGTGTTGATATAATTGGCGTTGTGTGTGTTGTTATAAGGGTTTATTTTGGTATATTTGAATGTGTTATTATTGTGAGTTAGTTGTTTCGGGTTGGGGTATCTTGGTAGAGGTTCTTGATGGTGGACGTAGTTGTGGGGTCTGTATTGTTGTGTAAGTTTATGTCTGTAGGAATTGTTATATGGTTGTTTTGTTTGATGATGTGGGTAGTGTTTGGAGTATTTCGATTGTATCCATTGGTGTGTTGGGTGGTTGTAGGGTCTGTTTTGTTGTGTGTGGTAGGGTGGGAGGTTGTTGTATGAAGGTTTCATCTGTTGGTGTGGTGGGTGTGGGTAATTGTTGTAAGGTTTACTTGGGTGATTTTGGTAGGGGTTGTTGAGTAAGGGTATTTTGTGGTGGTTTGTTGGTGTGGTGTAGGGTGTATGATAGGTTTTTTTTATTGTATTGGTTGGTGTGGGTGAGAGTATTTAGGTTTGTATTGTGTTGGCCCGTATTCGTAAGGGTTAGTGTATGGTTGAGGTGTATGTGTGTTTATGTTGTATTTGTTGTATGTATGTGTGTGAGTGTGGTTGCGGGGTGAGTTTAATGAAGATTTGGATTGAAACTGTTGAGAGGGGTGGGTAAGTTATGTGGGTATATTTATGTTGTTTTCGTTGTGAGTAACTGGATCTGTTGTGTAAGTATGTTTGTGTGTGGTATGTGTTTTTCTTCTTACCTCTGTTTTGTGTTATCCACTGGTTTTGTGTATGTCGTGTGTGGGTGTTTTCCATTGGGTCTTGTTCTGGGTTGTTGTTTTGGTTCATGTATGATGTTTGTTCTGTCTTTTCTTTATCGGGTAGGCTTCTTAGCCAGGATATTTTTCTTTGGACAATATTCCTGGATTTTTCTTCCTCCTCTTTGCATACGGATTCCCAAAGTTCTGATAGGAATTGATGAGTTTCCGTGGGGCATGTTTCTTTGATTTGAGTGGAAATTTTGTTGTCTATTACCGTGTATTTTTGTGTGAAGTGTATTTTGTTGTCTTCTTGTATGTCGATTTGGGCTTGTAGTTTGGATATATTTAGGGCTTTTTTTATTCTTTTTTGTTCTTCCGTGTCCTGTGGGTTTATTTTTTCTCGGAATTTTTTGGGGATGAATTGTTCCTCCATCTCCAGAAATGTTTTATATGTGGATGCGGTATCACTACTTTTTATTGTATGGTAGAAAGCCATTTTCCTTAGTTTTTATATACGTATATATATATATATATATATATATATATATATATATATATATATATACGTCTATAGATATAAATATTATTATCAATACTTTTATTCATATCCATATGCTGTCTATATATATTTATTTCGACCTGTAGAATAAGACAGCTTAACAGTTTAATTTGTTGATAAGATACGCGCTTGTATATTAGTTTTCATTGATTTTTAAATAAAGTTTCATCAAGTTTCAGAAAAAAATGTTCAAAAACTTTGAACAGACCACGAGAAAAAACAAAACGAATTACATGCGTCTTTATTGTTATGACATTCTATTTGAAAGTATATCGATCCCTTTGTTACAAACTTTCTCTGTTTTCTAACTGATTTAATTTTCAAGTAAAAATAAAAAGCAGATTTTAATTAAGAAAATAACACTTTACTATGGCTCGAAACACGTGTAATTCAGTTGCCGTTGATTGTTGTATGACAAAATGTCGGTTTTAATTTTTTGCGAATGATTATTTGCAATATAAAAATGTGCCTTTTTATTGAATTTTAGTTCATCCTTATCGATAAGAAATAAAGAAATGTACATTCGAAATAATATTAACGATTGACTATAAATATAATTTCCATTTTACTGCTTTTTTGTAAGATTTGGAGATCAATTATGAAATGTAAAAAATAAGCATATAAATACACTATTAATCAACATATTTGTTTCTAAAACCGGATGATATTTTTTTTAAATAGCAGAAAATAAAACGGAGAATAATATATAAAAGTCAAAGTGATTTAAAATGAACTAGAACCAAGTAGAACATTATCTATTCCGAAAGTTATGCGTATTTGTATTAGCTCTGCATTGGGTTTTTAAAGATTGCTGTCTGCCTCGTTGATAGAAGCCGTAAGCATAATATACTGCGAGTTTATTCTGGCTATTTGGGCGTTTGTTTTTCATGTCACACCGCAATGAATAATTTCACGAACTGAGAAGTGTTTGTCTTTTCTGAAGAGTTCAAGGAAGTCATAGCCAATATTGACATACTAATGTTGGTTGCCCCCCACCCCATAACGAAACACATTCGTAAATACACTAAACCAAAGATTCACTGTTTCGAAAATATTTCGTGAGATTAATACAATATTGACCTCGGGAATGTAACAAAATATTGTATACTTATATATGCTATGTTATTGCAAGTTCACATTCATCTGGGTACACATAAACTATAGAAGGTATATGCTAAATCATATATATTTTGCACTCCTATATATGTATATATATATATATATATATATATATATATATATACATATTAAAGAAACACGTGATATGTTGATTTGCAAACAGGTATAATTACATTATTCTAATTAAGATGATATTACTGCTATTACTACGGCTACTAATGATAATTATAATAATAAGAAGAAACAAGAGAAGAGGAAGAATAATAATCGAGAGATACATTACTTGATGGTAATATTCAATCCGTACTTAGGATGTTGTATTATACTTTATACTCAATGACACTGCTGGTTTAGTGTTATAAGACGGTGTTATTGTTCAGGAGTGCTAGAGAAAAACGTTAAGTTGAAAACGCCCATCCGTAGCTATAAACGTCTGATTTTCAGAAATAAATATTCGTCGGCCATGTTTTCTTTCGCTGTTCTTTTCTCTTTTCTTTCTTCAGTTTTTCTTCCTTTAGCCGAGACTAGAGTGATCTCTAATGTATACGCACCGGTTTTGACCCAAAACGTGTTATGTCCACGAAATGGGAGGAAAGCCGCTGATCGGAGATTTACATCTTTGTCGGGCGTCAGCTTCTTTCGACATCAAAGTAATTCGAGACAATTCATGCTTCGTCAAATTTAGCAGTCATTCTCTTGTATTCTTCTTTTTTTGTTTTTGTTTGATGTTTTGGGGGTTTTAGAGCTCGACTTCAGAAGACTGAAATGGTTTCTTTTGTGTCTTCATCGACAGTCACTCTCTCTCTCTCCTTTCCGTCTCTCTCCCTCTCTTTCACACACACACGAAGACATAGCCATACGCACGCTAACTCATTTTCTTTTTTTTTGTTTCGTTGTATTCTGTTTTTTCTTGTTCATTTAACATATTCGACCCTAGCTTAGGTACCTGTCTACGTCGGAGTTTATGTCCCACTACTGCACGGCACCTGAACTTCGAACACGTATGATTTTACTTTAAACGCTTATAAAACGATTCACAATCATTGTCTATAGTAAATATATATATGTAATCAAAATAAAATTAATTAGAAAGAAAGTACTTATCTAATATATAGATATATACATTTTACTTGTGAATGGCAATATATCTGACGAATCGAAATTGTATTTTGAATAGATATACCTTCTTTCTTATCCGTGTAATATGTCCTTTACGATTCATGTTGTATTTACATTCAGGTTATTTCTGAAAATAATTATTCCGACACAGAAGATTATTACAATGGAGATAATGTTAAATCATGACTTATAAAGCTGAAAATGTAGTGGAACAAATAATTTGACTTAAATGTAAGAATAGGAATTAATTTCGTTTTGATCTGTTTCATCTGTTTGTGACTTATTATTTTTTAAATTAAAGAAAATATAAACTAAAATAACGTTAATGAATCGCAAAGTTTCGCTAAATGAATAGCATGTATTGATAAATAAAATATATTTTAAAATTTAATATGTAATGTAAATACAAAACGACATTATAAACGGAAACAGGGGATGCGTATACGTTCAATTTTGTCAATTTATTACACTCTAAACCGCTCAAGTAAGTAGCTGACTCTTTTTGCAATCGTCTACCGATATTAAAGTCAGATACGTCTCAAGATCGTGTACTGCTGCCACATATTGGGAGGTGCCGCTCCGGGTACGTTTCGTTGTCTTGATCAAGAATCGACTTCGAAATCTATTGGAGATGATCTTTTCCCGTTCTTACAGCCCCTGTCTCACTCATATTCTAACTCTTTGCTAAATACAAAAATTAAATAAACACTTTTCATTGTATAGATTATATGGCGATTGCTATCTCCCTTACTGTGTATAGGTCCGAAACTCGTGATCCAGTGTTTAAACTAAAAATACAGTCAATCTCACGACATGATACATGTTAATGTAAATGTTATTTCGCTATAAACAATACACAGAATATGCGTATGTTTAATTGTTATGCGCTTTACTGAAAATGTAAAACGGCGACAGATCAATTTAAAGAGTATAGCAAATATATGCTCCCTTTGGCTCCCATAGATGTGCTTGCCTGTGAGGGTGGTATAATAAAGTACAAACATATACTGCACTGCCCCCTCAAACGAGAAGCTTAGTCTTGAGAGGAGTATCTCCTGACAACAGAACCGATACTAGCCTATCTCTTCCTAAAATGGGGAGGGAATCCCTGGGAGGATTGTATCATAAAAAACAGAACAGATAATAAGCTACTCCCAAACAGAGCGATGTTATATTAGAAGCATGCTATCATAAACCCACAGAACAGATACTACACCCATAAAATAGGAGGTAATACATGGGAGGATGGTATCATGACAACATAAGCGATACTATTCTATCTTAATTTGAATTTACTATTGACAGCTAGTACATTATTCTGAAACAGTGTAAATGTAGCATTAAACGAACATAACACACTACAATTAATAGAAGTAATAATAAATGTTCGGCTTCACACAGACAGATACCAACTATCCATTAGTAATAACTTAGCTTCTAATTGGCGTTTAGTTGTTTTTTTTTTCATTTCTCCAAGTCACATTGTATTTGTTTACATTTTAATATTTAAATAATGCTTTCCTCGATTTACTTACTTTCGTACATTAGGTATTGCTTTGTCCTTCCTAGATATTTTTGAAAGCCCAATTACTTTCACCTCATAATTTCTTTTTAATTCGCTTTTTTGAAGGTGACAGTTATGAAGTAGTTTCCAACATTACAACATAGCTTACTAACTTCGGAGAATTACAAATCAAGACCTTTTAAATATGACTGTAACTTTGTCTCGAATTAGGCGTGCATCACGACTACTACATAATCAACCTGGAAAAATGAGAATCTACCACCTAGGGGCGAGTTGTGGATGTATTTGGCTGAATCCGGTGCAATAAATCAACAATGTACATTTAATAAACACATTATTCATAGTTTTGTTGGCAAGAAAGAAACCTATACTATCAACGAAACATGCAACCAATTTTTTAAGCTATGACAGAGAACAATTAGACATATTAGAAGAGGATTGCAAGTCTACTGCATATAAATGAGTAAAAAAAAATGTTGTTATGTTTCAATAAATCTATGTTTGAAGAAAAGCCAGCACTGTCTACAGAACATGGAATTTCATTCCAGCAGGAAATCATGGCGGTAACAACATTCAGATATGAGTCTCACCTTCGTCTCTAGAAATGGACGACTCAGTATCCCGTAGGTTAACTACAATCCACGATCATATCAACGCATTTTTTATCATAAAGTTTTCCATTCATAAAGTTCAAACCTGAATAAAAATGTGTTCTGCAACACGGCAATCACGTTAACCATATCTTAGGATTGCTGTAGAGATAAAATGATACGAACTTTGTGTTGACCTTGCAAAAAAAACTGATCTCGACGAAAAGTAATTTTGTAACATAAGAAAACGCAAGATGTCCATACTTTTTTTTGTGGGAGGGAAGTATTTTGTCAGACGCAGTAGGCAATAATGCCCGATAACAACATCAGCGACTTCCGATAGTATATGTCGTGTATTAATCAATGCATGCAACAAGGCACTGGTAAATGATTTGCATGTTTCTGCATTTAAATGGCTGCAAACGTCTACTTTAGACGTTCAGTTTTTATGCTAATTTAGTAGAACCATAGACATTTTCTTCGAAATGAAAATTAAAATTCATAGGTGTTTCAAAAAGAATAAATCAGCCGTTTATGAACGCGGAGATTTTCTCTACCGTTTCCTCTTCTTTTTCTTCTTCTTCTTCCTCTTTTTCTTCTTCTTGTTGTTCTTCTTCTTCTTCTTCTACCATATATCTTTATCTTTTTTTTTTAAAATTCTCCTGTTACGTAGTGTCTTATAGACTTCCTGCACTCTATCACTTGTACACTCAACCTTTCCATAAGCTGTGTTCCTATATATGTTAATAAAACAAAAAACGTGTTAAAATATTCATCTTTTTAGTGATGCATTTTGTGTGAAAACATGTATGTTTCAAGCTCTCACTCTCCTTCACCTCATGTTGTTTGACACCTCACTCTTACTTTATAATATCTATCGCTTTCGCTTCTACAATTGTCTCTCTTACTATGTTTATTAACAACCATATATAAATAAAACTTCTCATAAAAGATTGGGATGGCATATTGTGAACAGAATAAATATTTCTAGAAATCGCATTTAATAGTATTTAACCTGTGTGTAAAGATGAACATCGATAATGAAAGAGAGGAAGAGGGAGATATATGAGTATCATTTTGGATACTCCTCACTTTTTATGCAACTGGCTTTAAAAACTCACTTTTTCCTGTTTCAAACAATCTAATTCGATCTCAGTTCTAAACTGAAAATGTTACGTGTTTTATATATATATATAAATATATATATATAAATATATATATATAAATATATATATAACGTTTATATAAATATATATATATATATATATATATTTGTGTGTGTGTGTGTTTTTGTGCGTGTTTCTTTTTCTTTTCTGTGTTATCTTTCTTCATTGGCATCGTAAGTTTTATATCCAAATTCACTTCTCTCTTTCTCATTCATCTTCGCCTTCTTCTTCTTTTTCTTCTTTTTTAAACTATTAACAGCATCGTTCCAGTTTTACGGACCCGGCGCCTGGGCGGCAACGCCGCCATACAATCAAGCGAACACACAATAGACGCACATCAGCCCTATCAAATTTCCAACAAGTCCTTAGAGGCTAGAAAAAGTAAGTTTATCGCACATCACCCAGGCACAAGTACACGAACATAGTTCAACAACAAAACCATATATATATATCTATACATCTATATATCTATCTATATATCTATCTATATATATATATATATATATATATTAGGTTCTTATAACTATGAAACTAAATTTCGTATAAATGATTTTCGAACTCTTCATATTACAGTGAAGTGTAAACAATTTTTTTCTGATCTTAATTAGATGTGAACCATAGGTAAATAGAAGAGAATTATACACATTTGAGCAAATTCTAACAATGAATGATAAACGGTAGAGAATGGAAACCCTTTTCAAACATGTAATTTCAGTCATATAAGTTTCTGTTAAAACGTCTGTCACAACATTAGTAAGGATTTAATAGTTTTACAGGATGTTGCCGTTCTCCTATTTACACATTTGAAAAAGTTAAAGGATGCCACATTATTCAAAAGTAACTTTCAAACATGTATTCCAGCTAGTATATGTATATACATATACAACAAGTTAGAAGAATACAGTCTGGCATCTGCACACAGACGGTTAAAACGTTATGTTTACGTCGCTGTTTGCTTGAGGAATAGACAACAGCTTCGGTATATCTTTTTGCGACTAGGTATCACTTTTTTCAAGGACAGTGCTGCTTACTTAGGTCATGTAGATGGTCAAGTAAAGGTTACTTAAACATCGTCTGTTCTTTTAAGCGGGTCAGCTTTCTGACCTGCTTATTTCTGAAAGAGTAACCAGAGAAAACTAAATTAGATGTATGCGAAAAAAAGGAACGTAAGTCCACTCCATGATCATGAAAGGTCAGTTCATCCGGAACGCAGAACAGCTGCTGCTGCGACAGCATTCGCGAGATACAACGTGGATACTGCTGTTATGCATGAGACTCGCTTGACTACTGTAGATGAACTCACTGATAAAGGGGCAGGCCAATTTTTTTCTGGAAAGGCAAAGCCGAGATAGTAAAAGGGGAAGAAAAAATTGTTTTTCTATCTAGACAAATATCACATCCGATTTAGAACAACTTTGTGGAATTAGTGATCGAATAATATCGCTGAGGAAACCTTTATCTTGTGAGCGTAACGCGTCAGTTATCTAAGCATATGCCCTTAATTTGGATAGTAGCCAGGATATGAAGATCTAAAGATGTGTATCAAAGAGTTACCCAAAAGTGGAGGAATTCTGTTATTTATATGACTTTAATGCACGAGTTAGAAGTGATCACGAACCCTGGGTTATCTTAGGAAAATAGTGTCTTGCTGATAATGACATTCTTGTTGTTTTTCTACTTCGTCAGTTGTGCACTGGATATAAACTTGCCGTATATAATACCTTTTACCAACAAACACCGATTCACGAGGTAACATAGATACATCCTAGATAAACACACGGGCATGTTATAGACCATGGCATCAAGCGTAAGTGCAGTCTTCGAGATAGGTGTACCGTAAGAGGTATGCGGGGTGCAGACTGGTGCACTTAACACAATCTTAGTCATGCAAATCTAAGGATGTGTATAAGTAACAGAGATTTGAGCCAATAGAATGAAAGTACCTGAAACTTGAAGGGCCTCACTCGACGAAGACTAGGAGCAGTTAAAATCACAGGTATAAACCAAAGGAGGTGAAGTTCTTGGCCTAAGGAAGACTAAATATAGGAATTTGTTTGATGAAAACGTTTATGAAATTACCAACCTTTTGATCGAGTAAAACAAGGCTCATGAGAAATGTTAATGTTTAAATAGACAAGCTAAATAAATTGCCAGAAAACCTTTTAAGAAGCGAAATTAAAACTGCCGCGTGATATAGGTCAAACGAAGAACAGGTGGTTGGCTAAAATGTCAGCAGAAATAAAGACAGCTTAAGACCACAAACATTCGAAAGTAATATACAACAAAATCAGCCACGCTGTTGGTCCGCAGTCTCTCACTAGCTTATCCTGAAAATCTGAAGAGTGTTGTCCCCTTTTTAGCATTAATGAGACAATAAGCCACATTAAAGTAAGTAACACGGTAAAAGCAGCATAACTAGATGGGATACTCGTCGAATAATTGTTGGCTGGATGTGATAACATTGCAAAACAAAATTCATGAACTCGTCCTAGCTCTTAGGGAGGATTGGATCGAAGCAATACGGATTACGTTTTATAAACGAGAGGGTTAAAAAGTCTAGGTGTCGTTAGCGTCGAGGCATTAGCTTACTTGAAGCAATGAGGAAGTTTCTGTCAAATATTCTGTTTAATCGTTTGATAAAATAGAATTATCTGTCAATCATTCCAGAGACACAATGCGGTATTGAATCTAACTGCGATACAATGGACATGATATTCTCTGCTCGTTCGCTAATGGTAAACTGTATGGAGAAGCGTGTACTACTATACTAAGTTTTTATTGATCTGACAAATGATATCATTAATTGGAATGGACTTTGGAAGACTCTTGGGAGACTAGGCCGTGCTGCTTTGTGGAGATGCTTCAGCAGTTACACCATCACATAAAAGCCTGAGCGTACTTTAATGGTTCACTGTTTCATTAAATATCAGTTTAAATTGTGAAACAAGTCTTCATGCTTACTCTATAATAATTCTCCATATATTTTGCTAACGCCTGCTTTTACGGGGTGCGATATTGAATTAAACATTCGGTTTCGTACATCGAACAAGCTTTTAAACCATAAACGTTTTATTGCAAAGTCGAAGACCTTTCAGAATATTGTTATTGAATAAGAAGATAAAGTAGACATTACTTCATTTACAGAGGAAGGCATGCAACTAATTATGACCGAGTTTCACAGTGCATGTAAAGCTTTTACACTTATCATCAGTCTCAGGAAAACTTGTTATGTATTCCCCTTCTATAGGGGTGCCATATGTGTAAACAAATATATTGGTTGATAATAAAGAGATAGAAAGTTTCCTGAAGATGTGTGTATCTTGATATTACGCTGAGTAAGGACTGTACCCTTGATTCTGTAATAATTCACAGAATAGCCAAAGCCAGTTCTGCTTTTCGTAAACTAGATACGTGTACGGTCAAATCGGGGAATTACATAAAATTTAATGAGTATTGCTTATGAAGCATGCGTTATTACTACTCTACTATATCGGTCCGATACTTGGGCAGTATATAAAAGCCACTTAACGCTAATAGAAAGAGATAATGACGCTTGTATTCGGAGAATAATACACATAAACTGGAAGACTTTCACATCTGAAACTGTAGGCCTAAAACAATCAAATAGCATTAGTATAGAGATGAAAATTATACAAAATGTAATGCGCTGGACTGGACACCTTGTTAAAACTTTGGATGAAAGACTCTTTACACCAACTGTTATATGGTGAGATTTATAGAGGAGAAAGATTGCAACATAAAGCAAGTAAAAAGTTTTAGGAAGCTCTGACAAACAACGTGAGACTTCTTGTGATGTATGTACATACATGGGAAACATGATCGTAAAACTACAGGGAAAGATTTAAACATTTTGAAGAGCGACGTGTCGATCATTTCGTCTTAAAGTGTGTTGTAAGAAAGTCGGATGAAAGTGTTGTGCCAGGAAATATGAAAAAAAGAACTGAAGTATACTATATGTGTGGGTTTTCGTCAAAAGCTGTACTTGTAAACAATGTTACATGATCCAAAAACTGGATAAACAATGTATATGATGAAGATATACCAGAACGACGTCTTGTGCTAAGTTGTAATATTTGTGCTCTTTGCTGAAATGTGCATGACAAGACATTCGGTGATTCATAATGACGCTAACGTACAATCACCCTTTCCATAAAAAAGTTATGTCACGTATGTAAACGTCAATCTAAGACTGAAGCTGGTTTAAAGCGACAACTACGTGCACAAAGCCACTAATTAGAGAGATCGAAAACTGTCCGTGGATGTTTCTATAGAACAAGTTTGTTTTCTGTAAGACCTGTTGCTATAGGTGCTAATGAAGGCCGTTTTTGACTAGCTTTATAAAAGTATAAACTAAAATAAAATACAATGAAGTAAAGTATGTCCAAACTGTTTTGGAAACGATCGTACGCCATAATGGACTTGATGTTCTAATTGTTGGAACACTAGTAATTCTTTAAATGTATATATATATATATATATATATATATATATATATATATATTGGCAAACATTATTAAATAACACGGAGTGGTTTTGTTTGATGGGATTTTTTTTTTGATTTTTTCAATTTTCCGAATTGTCCATCTAATGTTTCGGTCAAATTGATGTAAATATGATCCATGGGTTTCTTGTTCCATTCTTTTTTCTTTTTTGCAAGTACTTTCGATTTGAATCGGCAACTCATCTTCAGGCGGTATTAGTTTTAGTGTCTTTACAAATTATGACTTTACTGTTGTGCTCATTTTTGAATTATAACGGCGAGTAGTTTATAACTTGAAAAAGCGTCGTAAAGTTGAAATGTACATGAGAGCGTGATGGCGTTCTACACATATGGGAGATTTTAAAGTTTGACTGTTTAAACCGTTAAGAAATTGATGACGTTAAAGAAAGTGCATACAATTCAAACGCATAACTACCTAATGGCTAAGAATTTGGTAATGTTTATTAAAGACACTAGACTAATACCGCCTGAAGATGATGGACGCGGTGCAAAAGGGGTGCATAAAGGTAGTTAATGATAGAGGGTCAAAGTCCTGCTACTTACTAAAGAGAAACAGACTATTTTAAGGGATTCAATTTAATTCTATACATATACATACGTATACTCAGTATAGATTTATACACATACAATATATACGCATAAAAGAAATAAAACTAGCGAAAGGTAAGTAGATAAAAAAGTAACAATTCTAGAAAGGATAAAATAAGAAAGACAACAGATATACGGAATGAATGAAAAATAAATAAACATATAATAATCTCTCTAAATCCTACCCTTTCCTTGAAGATTTCGAGTAATATATATATATATATATATATATATATATATATATATATATATACATATACATATATATATATATATATATATATATATATATATATATATACATATATATATATATATATATATATACACATGAGAGAGAGATAATGAGAGAGATTAATATACGACAACATAACTGACCAGATTTTGGCGTGCCGATTTATCTTTGCTGGTGATATCTTTATGTACCTTTCGACAAACGTCGCATCTCTTACTGTCTTTGTCCCGTCGTATATATCAAATTAACCCCTTATTTAATCCTCCTGTCTCTATAGCGCTTTTTCCAGTAGCCCGTGAGTTCAAAAACGTTTCCACTCAGCCACTGAACGCGTTAACCTGTCGTGGATCGACCGTGAAGCGTATCCAGCCCACTATCTCTATTTCTTATGGCGATTTATGATGACGCCAACTCGTGTACAAGCCTTTCCACCGTTTGATATAATGATAAACAAGTGGAGAGAAACTCTCTTTGATTTTTTATTTTTGTTTTCATTCTTTTAGCTCTACAGTATGCATCTGTTGATGCCAGAGCTTGGATACACATCAGCACACTCCGCACACACACACACACACACACACCCACACATACCCACGCACATACACACACACACACATATATATATATATATATATATATATTAACATGGTTCTCCCCAAACAAGTCAGGCCGCCACTGTAGACGTAAGGGGCCACTTAAGATTTAGGGTGTAAGTTTTAAGGGCCATCTTAAGTCGGGAGCTGTGCAGCGAGATGGCTGTTTACATTAGATTTAAACGTCTTCATGTCGGTACAGTCGAGAAAACGGAAAGCAGGAGGGAGTTGAAGAGGCAGTCGGCACAAGGAAAGAAGCTATTGCAGTATAAAACCCTCCGGCATCTGGGTGCCTCCACATTGAATGGATGGGATTTAGCTGATTGTCGAGTTGGTCTAGTTTATTTACGTCGTGGGTTTCTAGAGTAACCAGTTTATCGGAGCAGAATCAATGTAAATGTGTGTAAAACAAACACAAGGGTGCAACATTGCGGCGATGGGACAGGAGCTGAAGCTTAGTGGATAGGGGCGAGCCTATTAAGTAGGCGACAATGTTTTTGAATGTTGTCTAAGAGGAAGAGACTAGTGAATGATGCACTAGACTAGGTATGGCAACACTACTCCATGCATGGGTGAATGGTTGCTTTATAAAGATACATGATAATGTAAGGTGTGTGAAGTTTACTAGCACGGTAGAGGGATCCCACCTTATTTGCATCAGCCTTGGTAATGTTTTGAATGCATTTGTTAGAATTCATGTTACTTATGATTGTTAGGCCGATAAGTTCGAATGTTAGACTTTCTGGTAGGATATTATTTCTTGTAATTATTGAAAGAAAAGGAGCTTTGTATTTGCGGCATTAAAACTTACAAACCATTTATTACCCCCATCCACTACAGCTTAAAGGTAATTTTCTAAGGATTCAGCAATTATCTCGGTTATGTACGCGTCCGTTTGGTTCACATGACGAGTGTAGAGCGTGGTGTCGTCAAACTCAATATCTCAGACACAATGTCATCTTAGAGGTCGTTTGAGAAAATCAGGAACAATAATGTCCAAGGATTGACTCCAGGGGTACACCATCATTTATGGCATGTTGCTTAGATACACGGTTATTGAGGATGACTTGGATCTTTTTGTTTGTTGAGAAAGATCTAATTATATTAAATATTTTCCAGTAATACTATATGGGTGAATTTTTAGGAGACGCCCTCTGTGCCAGACTTTGTCAAACGCTCTGGATATATGAATACCTACTGCCTTAGCTTCACCTGCCTTCTCAAGTGTATGACCTATGCGTTCAGATATTACTGCTAGGATATCAGCAGTAGATCGAGCTTGTCTAACTCCATACTAGCAATCGGAAAGAAATTTAACATTAACTAGGTGCCGAACTATCGCTATATTAATTAAGTATTCAAACATTTTAGCAAAGATCGGAAGTAGACTGATTGGGCGGTAGTTCTAAGGATTGGGTCTATCCCCAGATGTTTTGAAGACTCGTATAGCAATGGTAATTTTCCAGCTATCAGGGATGTTATAGTAAGCAAGACAATTGTTGTAGAGTTTACAGAGGATCAGTTCAGGGACCAGTTCAGCAGAGCATTTCTTCATTACTGTTACAGGTATAATATAAGGCCCACCAGCTTTGGATGTGTCAAGGTGTGTTATGATGTGCCTGGCATGGGACGAAGTGATAACCAGATTTTCGAGTGTAGCTTCGGTCCGCGATGGGAATTTAGGGGGGGGTTACTGAGTCAAAAATTGAGTTTACGGGCAGGTAGTTCAGCCTTATCAGTTGCTGTGTATACATGTATATATATATATATATATATATATATATATATATATATATATATATATATATATATATGTATATATATATATATATACATATCATGTATATATCATGTATATACACATATAGTATTATAAGGTGATATAATACATTGTGTATATATTTTCAGTATTTTCTTCAACAGTGTTAAATACAGCTAAAACGGTTAGTCTTGCTTAATCACCATCTATTCACTCGGTCCGTATATGCAGCATCCAGTGGTATGAAGTGCTGCTACCTGATGCTTTTGACTTAGAACTTATATGCAAAGACGTTATCGACAATGTTATTGGAATGTTGAGATCAAATAATGCATTAGGAGTCCTCATCTCGTCATGGATTAATAGGTTCACCTCCGTTAAAGGAACACTATTGAGAGAAACAACACAGATCGTAACTCATATACAACTCTGAAAACAACATTTAAAATATATGAAGGTCTTGTGATTACAAATAAAAAAATATTGCATTGCATTCTTTGTTCTTATCTGGCCAATGTTAAGCACAATACCTAAAATCGAAGACGACGTTACTTTAAAAATGTAAGTGCTTGTGTTAGGAAAGTTTGCAGAAAATAACAAGGTTTTTATATAGGACGAACTCCGAAGAAAGTATTTGAGTAAAATTGCATATACTAGTGATGTATTACAAAAATAGGTAAAGACATGTAACATGACTTCACTTGGTTTATCTCAGATAATTACATTGTGTACATAATTCAGAAAATACAGGTAGATTATTTAACAATAATACCCATTGTGTATGCCAGTAGATAATATTGTAAGACTACTTAAAATATACACCCAGGCATGTCACAACCATCATCTATTTTTCTGATGGTTGTGATGAAAAGTACAAACTTTCGTAACATGTATGTTTAAGAAGAAGATTTTAGAATTAATGCGGTTTTCTTTGCTAGAAGTTATGGGAAATCGTATTATTATAGTATAGGTCGGTAATTAAAACATCACAAAGATAAGCGATGTTTACAGAGACCATTAAACAATAACACAACACATTGCATAATGATCCGTTAATTAGTATAGGAGTTAATCATGTACATATAAATATATTAACATATACACATACCTAACTTAAAGAAGATACATTTTACTTACATTACACATTTTACCATAGTATTACAAGTTTAGTATTTATTGCAGGTTGTCGGGTTTTAAATAATGTTAGTACGAAAATAGCATAAACCAGGTCCTATGATATCAGCAATTATGATATGTATGAAGTGATGAAGATGTAAAAGATATTATCAGTGTGCCAAATTCAATAAAATCTCTAAAGTAAAGACGATACGTTTGTTGATTGCTATTACTTCAGCATTTCAGGTTTGTTTGCTATCGATGATATAGGACCGATTAATATATTATCCGTGTATATAATTTCTGTGGTTTTTAAGATGAAACCGTATCCCATACAACGACGTGTTTACTACTAGCTATCTAGTTGGTCTAAAGATAGACTCAACAAGTATAGGGCATTAAAATAGTGCTACTTAACTACCCCATTCATCTTGTTCTACTGACAAATCGATAGTTATTGACATTTCTTGGGGTATATTCTGGAGATTAATATAAGGTTATATAACTATGATCGGAAAAATTGTCTATTATCGACTGTTTATTATGGCCAACGATAAGAAAACAACACTTTATATCGACCCTTTCATGATTGTAGTATGAGACACATTACAAAAAGGAAATTTCGTTTGCCGATAGTAACGCAACATTTAAAAGATATTCCTTACATGTCAAAATGTACTAAAATTCTAAAGCTTAAAAATGGGTGATTCGCAGATGCTTTCGGTGTCTAGTTCAGAATCCTCTTCATCCAAAAAATTACTGTGCACATGTTCATTACTCATGTTGTACGAAAATTTTTTTAAGAAAACAGATTTTGTAATACTGCGGTTTTCTCAAAGTCGTCGGTGCATACAAATTCTTTAAAATGGCAGTTTTTCTTAACTATTTTGTGATAAAAAGCCTTGCCGCCACTTGTAGCAAGTAAAATAAGTGTGAAAGAGACTTACCTCAAATTTTTAGATGAGTTTCTGTGAAATCTCGTTACTATATGCAAATGAGATGGTTCCTGTTTGGGTGAAACCCCTGTTTTCTATAGAAGGGAGTGTGATAAAGAACCGTGAGGTTTAACATAACATCAGCGTATTTACGGAGAGTAATGAGACGTGCCGATTTCAACCGCGTAACCCTAAACCACATACTTGGAGTTAAAAATGAAGATTTTAAGGACAGTCATTATATTATATCGTGTTGCATCAATCAAGACGTTAGTAACATGTGTGCTCCTTGTGTTAGTATCATACGACTTCACAAGATTACGCATAATTCGACGTAAACAAAATCTAAGTACTTATGTCTTACTATGTATAATATTTAATTTTAGAGACGACGACTCACGGTCTTATTATTCGCTATGGCGTAACTGACGCGCACACTTCCAGACGGTGTTTCATTGACAAAGTTAGACATTTTGCAAATAGAGTTTTGCGCGGGTGTTGTCTTTTTCCTACTGATAGAGTGAATAGAAGAAAAAGTAGGGAAATATGATCTAAGTTAATGGAAACACCGTACTTATCACGTGAACATTGTTACATGGTATACTATTTTTCAGATTACACCGTATAGTGTGCAACAAAGTGTGTACCACTAGACCTATATAACGTCGGGGGTTGTAATATCGTATGAAAACCGTCATATAACTGCTCATTATAAAATTCTCTCAGAGTACACCAGTTCTTGTAAATATTTTTAACTAAATATAACTTATTATAAACTACATACATCGATGTTTCATGCTTACACAATCTTCAGTTAAGGGGTGTTAATTAATGTCGGTCGGAGAGCTCGAATCCGGTTTCCAAGTCGCCGTATATATATATATATATATATATATATATATATATATATATATATATATATATATATAAGTAAGAAACTAAAAGTGAAACTTTTAGTAGAAAGAACCTATAGTAAAATGGTAAAAGCTCAACATACTAGATAGAGCAATTATAAAGTTAAATGGACGAAGAGTGATAAACATGCACGAATGTCCAAATTTATTTCAAACTTCAAATGTTCAAAGCAAAGTATATTCTGTAATAAAATTATATTCATTGTTCTTTTTTTAAGATAAGGCTTTTCAAAGACGAGATCTTACTATAAGAGGAATTATACAGATAGAAAAGTTGGCAATAGAAAAGCCAAAGTTACACATTTGAACAAATATTCAGAAAAAGATGGGTGAGAAAAAAAGTTCGAGTAAAAAGATATTGGGTTTGTCCGGGTGGTAATAGAGCGTACTTAAACGGAATTAAAATGAAGATATCTGGCCAGATATCTTCATTTTAATTCCGTTTAAGTCCGCTCTATCTACGATTTTGAACTCAATTTTCACCATTGGATTTACTTATTTGTGAACGCCTTCCTATGATGGCTCTACGAAACGTTCTCTTCTCCATTCAAACCCTCTTCCATTGGACACGTTATCGGCGGACAATTTCGGTTTTAGTGCCATATTCTAATAAATAAAAACAAAATCACACGTATCAAAATAAATACAGCAAAACGGAAGTAAAAGCAAATGTCACAGCACACGTTTAACAGGTGTTAGAATATGGAAAGCATCCTGCACCCATCAAAACAACCCTTTGAGATTCCCCAAAACGGATGCGCCAACCTTCATTATAACAACCGCTATCCAAAGGGATACACACAAAGAGTTCGGACATATGGTACTAGGGCACGCAGGATCTATATTACGAGGATACCTAACAAAATGACAACGCACATACAATAAACTACTTTATTCTAGCCACTAGCATATGCTAGTGCACACCTATGTATTAAACAAAATATAACGCGCCAAAAAATCAGTTTGCTGCTCATCCGCATGAAGAAAAATCCCAAACACACACGTATCTCAATCTAAAAAAACTCAGACAAACATAACAGCAATAATCAAAACAAATAACCTATACTACAGAAACTATAGAAAATAATATCGGCAAAATTAAAATAAACGAGACAGTATTGATAGCTCGATCGAACCAACAAATCAATAACATATCAGAAATTAACACGGGATATTTAAGTAATCGTCATTTACAAGCGCCATGCAGATAATGGTCAATAAATTGATAAAACTTTCAGAGGTCTCTCATGGTCCCCTAGACGCAGACGTTTTTCTGAAGTCGCTATCATCTAAACCTACATTGCGGAAGATTCAGCTTTAAATTCTTAAAACCAACCGCACAGCTGTAGCTGATGCCCTTAATTCAGTCATAAACATAGTCCTCTTGGTTAGTGTGTCAGTCGATACACCTTAATCTTATGAATAAATCTCACTATAAGAATAAGATAATTATGAATGTGTATGTTTATATTTTCTCAATCAACTGTCTAGAGAGCTCTATTCTTTTTTAAGAAGAGCATATATATATATATATATTTCTTAATTTTCTTATATTTTTGTTTTTAATAGGGGCATCTTACCGGATACCAGACATTCAACAACTCTTTCAGAGACTCCAAAGGATAGATCGTTTAGAAAGTTTAACTGTCCCTTTAAGTGCAATTGTCTTGTATCTCTCTTACACTTTGTTCTTCGTGGATATTCACAAAGGTAATTTTGAAATTATTTTTTTTTATAATCCCGGTTGCCCCTATTAATACTTGAATGAGATTATACATATATGTGCACGTGTGTGTGTGTTTGTGTAGTCATCCACGGGAAGAGTGCTTTGCTATTACAGCCCCTTAGGATGGAGTCGAGACCAACGCTTCTAGTTGACATTAAAATTCGATCGTTCTATTCAACACTCTGAGATTATATTTACTGCGCCATGCATACAATTAAAGCAGAAAAAATGTTACTTTATATAAATAATATAAACAATCGTAGAAATCTTTTCGTTTGAACGAAGAGTTTCGCATTATAGCCATGACTTGCGTGTATACTTAAATGTTAATCTCAATTGATCACTGGAAATAAGAAACACAATTTAAACTGGATGACTTCGAGTCTTTTCTACTCAATGCTTGTAGTGAAAAGAAGTTAACAATACAGGGTCATGTTGTAACAAACAATGGTTGATCAAGTTACCTCAGATTTGTGGGCTTATACTAGCGGAATTTAAAACACAAGCACACACCCACATATATATATATACATATATATTTCTCTCTCTCTTTTTCTCTATATATATTCTTGTCTACATACATGTTTACTTCAATTCACCATCAATAAGGTGCATTGCCATTTACAATGAGAGTAAATTTCGATACATATCTATAGGGGCATCGTAAGTGAGGAGTTGTACCGAGATATGTGTGTTAGTATTACATTTAAACTTCTGTGTGTTGATAAAGTTAGGAAACTTGGCAACAGAGAATACATTCCAAAAGCTAACAGTTCGTTGATATAATCTATTAGAGTAGAAGGCCCTCCGGCATCTGGGGGCATTGATCGTGACGGGGTTGGATTAAGATAGTTGTCGGGTTGGTTGGGCCTATTTAAGTCGAGGAGATGGGAGTCACCATAGCAGCAAGTTCAGCAAAAGATATTCAATCGAAGTACTTGTAAAACAAGTATGAGGATGCAACATTGCGGAGATGGGACAAGGGGCTGGATATTAGAAGACAGTGTCGGGCTTATATGATTAGAGATTTTATTTTAATCCTATATAACAGAGAGAAACTAGGTGCGTGTGCACCAGCTCAAATGTAACAACAATACTCCATGCATGAGCGAATGGTGGATTTGTAAGGATATAGTATACTAGTAGGTGTGAGCAGTTTTTAGAACAGTAGAGGGAGCTCACTTTTCTTGCAGAAGCCTTGGCAGTATTTTGTATGTATTTTTTTCAATTCATGTAACCTGTGAATGTTAAGCCGATGAGCTTGAATGTTGGACTTTCGAGTAAGGCGCTATAAGTCATAGCAAGTAATGGTTGAAAAGCTTTCTTATAATTGTAAAACGAAAGCAGTTTTATCTTAGTATCATTAAATGTTATCATTCATTTATATTCCCATTCCACTACACTGGGGGCATTTTTGAAGGAATCAGCCATTGCCTTTCATGTGTGCGTATTCGTTGTACAAACACGTCGATAATAGAGCGAAGTGTCATCGGACAATATACCCATTTCGGTTACAATTGTTCCAGCGTGGTCGTTTTCTTTAGATCAGGAATAATAAAGGTCAATGTATCGTCCCCTACGGCAACCCGCATTAATAGTAGATGGTTTCGATGTACGGACATTGAGGCGACCTTAATCTTTCTCTGATTCTGAAGGATATGATAATTTAAAATATTTATCCATTAATACCATACCAATACATTTTTATGCTCGACATTGTCAAAGGATTTTCATATCTAAAACACTAGTGATTTAGCTTTACTTGCATTGTCCAGTGTATTGTGTATGCATTCAGACATGACTGTTAACATATGCGAAGTAGAACGTGCTTGCCTAAATCCATACTGATGTGAAGAAAGAAGTTAAGCATTAACTAGATGGTTGACTAACGCTTGATTGATTAGTGACTCCCACGTTTTAGCGAAGATCGGAAAGGGGATTGATGGGGCGATTATTTTGCGGGTTATTTTTTCACCATAGTTTTAGAACACTGGTACCACAGAGGGGAAAATCTTGCTATGAGGAAAACAATATTCGGCAAGGCATGTGTTGTAATGTTTAGAGGTGACAGGGGCCACTTCAACAGAGACTTTCGTAGTAGTATAGCATGGATAAGAGAAGACCCGCATTCATAGGAGGGGTCAAGTGTGTGTATGATATACTGAACATAGGAAGCGGAGATGATTAGATCATCAAGTATGTTTTTACTTGTCCGCAACGGAAAATTTAGGAGGGAGTTGTAAGTAGAGTCCCAGATTGAGTTAAAGGCGAACCAGCACGCAAATAGTTCAGCGTTCATCAGGTGCCGATGGAATGGTTAATAGCCCATGATTTACCACACTATTATAGATTTTCCAGAAATCGCGAGTTTCTTATCATCTCGTTATACCTATACGAAACTGCGGCTATTTCACTGTTACAATGACTTTTAGATGATAAAATGTCTGCCTATTTCCAGATTATTTTTTCCGGTTGTCTACGAGCAAACGCAGCTGAGCACGTCGATGTATCCCATTGAGGAGAGTAGGACTTGTTATGGAATTTCCGCGTAGATACATGTGCTTCTATACCATTTGACCCATTATTTTACCTCATTTGCGCACTGGTCAGAAAAGAAGAGAAATACATTTACTCTATGGGGCGTCTCCAATGTGATCGGTGATAGAATCCCAATCAGCGTCTTTGTAGTATCTTGTAATTTTGAGTAACGGCTGTATTTACCCCATAAATATTTACCCCATAAATATTTACCCGATAAATACTTGTAAAGTTTAGTATTATTTACTATTCAGATTACTAAATATTTTTCAGAAAAAAAAGCATAGTGTGTTAATATTTTACAGAACTTTTGATAAAATGGAACAATATGCGTTATTCGAAGTGTGAATCCATCCTTTTTACAAATATATATATATACGTTGGATTATTGAATCTAACTATTATATTCTGCTATAAAAAGGGAACAACATGTGAAAAAAAATTTAGTTTCTGGATTTATTGGGTGTTTGTTATGTGATCTTTTTCATTCTACACTTCAATTATTCACTGTAACGATTAATAAATAATATTTTTGTTGAAAAGTCGATCATTTAAAAAAAATAATTAATTCTGAAAAATATATGCAGAATAATATTTGTTGATGTGTAATATAATACATAATATATGAGTTCTGTTGGACTTAAAATTCTAATCATTGAGCTAATTTTACCAACGATATTCACTTGTATCAGAGATTTCAAATATTTCTTTTTTTATTATTTTTAGATAATTTTACTATATTTTTGTTTCCTTATGATAAAATAAAGTTAAGTATTTAAACTTTATCTTATATATATATATATATATATATATATATATATATATATATATATATATATATATTATGTATATACATATACATACATATATATATATATATATATATATATATATTTATATATATATATATATATATTAATCCAGGTAGGGTAAAAATCCACAGGGTAGAAATCCAAAGGGAATCAAACCGGGTTAATAAAAGAGTGCTCAATAAAAATATAGAGCTGTATTGTGAATGCTTTTATTCAAACATGTTTGAATAAAAGCATTCACTATATATATATATATATATATATATATATATGCGACTACTCAGCTTAATTAGTAGAGAAAGCAAGTTGCATATTTCGTTAAATAGAATATGCTTATTTCATAGCTAATGGGATTAACTAAAGGTAGGCCCAATAAAGCATAAAAATAATCCGTTAAATATTCGGAGGCAAGACTTCTGACCCATGAGAAAGAGACATACACTTTTTTTTAGTTTTTTTTAGAACCACGCTGTTTTATGAAAAAGAAAATTACATACTTTATTGGGATCTTATGGCAATTTATCCAATCACGCATATACTTTCCCAGCTATAAATACTAACTGGTACTGTTTTTTTTTTGGGGGGGGGGGGATATAATAGCAGACAACCTTGACAGTCGCACCAAATAGTTGTACTGACAACACTTCCATGTGTATATGTTTTCTTATGTGTTCTTTGATAATATATTTGTTTACTCCATTATTCTCGTATGTCTTTATTTCAAGGTCAGAATACATAACAAAAACAAATTCACTTGGTTTATTTGTTTCGCTGTTTAAAAGAAATGTTTGAAGTTGAGTTACCCGTTTAAGAGTCTTGTCCTAGAGTATGTTTACTTACCTTCAGATACTTAATAAAAATATTATTTGGATGTGTTTAATTTTTACAAATTTATGTATTTAGCATGTTTGAATTAAGTTGTGGAGTTGCTTATATAATTCGTATACTTATGTATTTTAGTTTTTATTTTGCTTAAGTGTAAATTCCAGAAATCAAGGATTCTCTTCCTGGGGCTAACACTTGATCTCTATATGAGATACATATATCCTTGCGGTAAATTAAAGTTCTCATTTACCTCTCAAACGTTGAGTAAGTAAAGGGGAAAACATTAATTTTTCCTTCCAACATAGACAAATTAACTATGTTATAATATATCTTTCTCGTGGTCTCTAGGTCTTATCGGATTCCAGGACACAAAATATCTTGTCTGGTAAAGTATCTAGATCAGTGCTGTTTCTTGAGGTTACATCCCTAGTAGAAGGTGAACTATTCCTCGTATGAGCCAGTGTATAGCCTTGTCGATGGGATATTATTTTTGCTTCGAATACTATGTCTATTAAATATATGGTCAGGATTTCCTTGTAAAATGAAGTATCTTCATTTAAGGTGCTCCTGTCACACACACACACTATATATATATATATATATATATATATATATATATATATATATATATATATATATACATACATATATATATATATACATACATATATATATATATATATATATATATATATATATATATGTATGTATGGAGAGCCATGAATATTATAACTGTCCTGTTTTTAAATCTCCGAAACAGTTACATGGTAAACTACTGATGATCCCCGTGTTAATATTAGACACTTAAGGTCTCCTATTTTTGTTTCACTGTTAGATACTTAACTCCCCTTTTTATTTTATTTACTTATTTATTTATTTATTTATTTATGAATTTTCCAACGAATGTAAAGTCTGCAATATCTTGGATTTAGTTAGTTTCTCTGGGAAATTAAACTGCATTTTACTTCTCTTTTTTTTCTTTTTTTTTCTTCCTTTTTTTATATTGTCTAAAATGACTCAAAGCTTCTTTAGACTGTATATATATATATATATATATATATATATATATATATATATATATATATATATATATATATATACAGGGTGTTTCAAAAGTCTTGGGAACATTACAAATGCGTATATCTCATGAACTATTCCAGGTAGAAAAATGAAACTGGTGCCATTTTAAAGCTTGCTTAATCAAGTTTTTGGTCATACTAATGATTTTCGTGTTATCTTTCCAGGTGCAGTAATGGCGTTCTCTAAACAAGACAAGGCATTTTGCGTCCTCCAATTTGCAAAGACTGAATCGTGGACATGTGTTCAGCGCGCATTTCGCAGGAAATTTAAAAAAGAAGCCCCTGAAAGGAAATCCATTGTCAGATGGCATGCTAAATTTGTGAAAGATGGGTGTTTGTGCCCAAGTAAGCGAACAGGTCGCCCTTCAACTTCAGAAGATGCAGTTGAGCAAGTTCGGACAGCCTTTCAGCGGAGCCCCCGTAAATCAGTGAGAAGAGCCAGCAGGGAACTTCAGCTTGCTCCTGCAACTGTCTGGCGTGTCTTAAGGAAACGACTGCAACTGGTACCTTACAAGCTCAAGTTGGTCCAAAAGTTGAAGGACACTGATAAGCCACTTCGCCGTGACTTTTGCATTGCAATGCAAGAGAAGTTGGAAGATAACGGCTTTGATGACCGGCTTGTTGTTAGCGATGAGGCGACTTTCCATCTGAATGGCAAAGTTAACAAGCATAACACTCGCATATGGGGTACTGAGAATCCTCATGAACTTCTTGAGCACGAGCGAGATTCACAAAAAGTGAACGTGTTTTGTGCAATTTCCAAGAAAGGTGTCTATGGACCGTTCTTCTTTGAAGAGGCAACTATCACTGGTGAATCCTATCTCAACATGCTGGAAGACTGGTTAATGGCTCAGTTGGAACAAGCAGAATCTGATGACTTCATTTTTCAACAAGATGGTGCACCACCACACTGGAGTCTTAGAGTAAAGCAGTTTCTAAACACAAGGTTGCCTGGTAGATGGATTGGGAGATCTGGGCGAGGTGATGACGTTCTCATGCCCTGGCCTCCTAGGTCTCCAGATCTTACCCCGTGTGACTTTTTCCTTTGGGGCTTTGTCAAGCAACAAGTCTATGTGCCGCCCCTTCCAAGAGATATTGACGAACTAAAGGCTCGAGTAACGGCAGTTGTGGGAACCATTGACGTCAAGATGCTGGAACGCGTTTGGCAGGAAATGGACTATCGACTAGATGTCTGCCGTGTGACGAATAGTGCTCATATTAAGCAACTTTGAAGATTCCCCACAAAACTTGAAACTTTAACCTTTCCAACGGTACCAATTTCATTTTTCAACTCTTAATAGTTTTTGAGTTATTAAAAATCGTTATGTTCCCAAGACTTTTGAAACACCCTGTATATATATATATAAATATATATATATATATATATATATATATATATATATATATATATATATATATATATATATATATATATATTGTATCCCCGCTGTTCGCGGACTCTCTTATACGCGTATTCTCATCATAATCGTTAACTTTACCTATCCCTTATACATTCGCTAGAACTTAAAAATATCATAATCATTTAAGTTAAACTAAGGTCAATACGACAAGAAACGCAACTAAAAATGCTAATTATCTCGTAGGATTCATATTAAATGCAGGCCATACAAAAGCATTGGTATTCTAAATGTATCGCGAACTTCATACGAAACTAAAATATTAAAGAAATAAACCAATTTCCAAGCAAAACGGTTACTTAAACACAGGCAAGTGTGCAAAAACCTTATTTCTAGTGAACTTCGAGGAATCAAAATCTATTCGCGGAGTCTTGCTATTTGCGGGTGTGTCTGAAACGTAGCCCTGCGAATAGCGAGGGCCTACATAATATATATATATATATATATATATATATATATATATATATATATATATATATATATATATATATATATATATACATAACTTCTTTGTAATATAGTAGGAAACCTCCCAGCAGAGGGCATAATATTTATTTATAGAGGTGACAACAGAAGCTGAAGAGAGTCGGATGGCTATGTCTTTCCGTGCTTGAAACCGACGGTACAAATGTTGTACTAATTTGTCTGTACCAATATATATATATATATATATATATATATATATATATGGGGAAAAAAGAAACAATGTCTCAGACAATATGTAGAAATGAAAATGGAATAAAGAATAAGCAATTCAACAACTAACAAAAATAAACTCAAAAACTCATGTTGTAAAGTACCACCGAGATATTTCGGTCGTAGATACGGCCATTTTCTATCGGATAATGAACTTTATTTCAAAACGGAAAAGTTTTCAAATGTATACAGAGAATGCGATTGGAAGAACATGTCACGTGCAGACAACAACAAAAGGGGGGAGAAAAAGGAATGCGAGGAATGTTATGAAAAGAGAAAAGAAAAAGAAGATGAAGTAGAGGAAGAAGAATAAAGAGAGACCGATCGACCAGTGTATTTATAACGTCAGTGTAAGAAGAGGAAAAGAAGAAGAGAAAGCAAGAGTAAAAAAAACATTTTACAAAGGCATAAAAACAAAAATAAAGTCCTTTCATCACCCACTACAGCTGGAATTTACACTATTACTTGCGCCAACTGTGACAAAATATATTTCGGCGAAATACAACGTCCGTTACAGAAACGAATATATGAACATAATCGTGCCATAAAAAACGGCGATACCTCTAATGCACTATGCACCCATATGATCTCTTCCGGCCACCACTTTAATACCCATAAGGCAATCTCTATCAAACATATTCATGACACCAAACTTCGACGTCTGATCCTATGTCATAAGAACACCATTGCCCAAAGACAAGGTTTCTTTAATATTTCCTTTCCTTCGGCTATATCGATTCTATACGAGATGAATCTTAATGAATATGACTCGGGCTAACTTTTTACCCTCGTCTCTCTTCTTCCCCCATCTCCTCCTCCCCTGCTTCCTCTTCCTCCCCTGTTTCGTCCCTCGACGTTAACGTCTCCAATTACTACTAATCCTTGTAGACTTTTGACGTTCCCAGTGCGAATTCTATCGGCAGGCGATATCTTAGCACTGATTTTTTTCTCTCTCTCTTTTTCTTCTTTAATAGTTCTGGACAGCAAAATGTCGATTTACCCTTTCTCACGTTTACTCTTTTTACTCTTGCTTTCTCTTCTTCTTTTCTTCTTCTTGAACTGACGTTATAAAGACACTGGTTGATCGGTCACTCTTTATTCTTCTTTCCTCTTCTTCATCTTCTTATTCTTTCTCTTTTCATAACATTCCTCGCATTCCTTTTTTCTTCCCCTTTTGTTGTTCTCTGCACGTGACATTTTCTTCCAATCGCATTCTCTGTATAAATTTGAAAACTTTTTCGTTTTGAAATAAAGTTTATTATCCGATAGAAAATGGCCGTATCTACGACCGAAATATCTCAGTGGAACTTTACAACATGAGTTTTTGAGTTTGTTTTTGTTAGTTGTTGAATTGCTTATTCTTTATTCCATTTGTATTTCTACATATATATATATATATATATATATATATATATATATAACACTTTATTTTTAAATTTCCTTATCTTTTTGTTTTTACTAGGAAATGAGCATCCTACCAGATGCAAGACATTAACCCGCTATTTTAGACACTCCAGTCGATATATATTTTAAAGATTCTAACCGTCTATTCAAGTGCAATTGTTTGCATCTCTCTTTCACTTGATTCACTGGGTATATTCGCTAGGTATTTTTTAAATTATTTTTTATTAGTCTGGTTGGTGCTACTATGAACCCCACTCCGTCATACGGTGGTCGTCAATCAACTAAGGAGTGACATCCTGGTCGCGGTGGTAGATTGTGACTCCGACTCGTGCCAACTGTCGTAGTGGCAATAACAAAAAAATATAGATCTAAATTCCTCTAGGCCGGGATGGCGACGATGATGATTACGTCGCCGATCTTGTCGTCTCGTTCAGCTACTAACACACTCCCACGTTTAAACTGTTTATATCAGCGAGCGATCACTGGGCGAACAGCAACCGGTTGGCTCTGTTAGGGCGAAAGATCATTCAAAGCAAAACAAAAGGTAAAGAACAATGTTTAACAACTCGGTCGGGTTTTTTTGTATAGAAGAGTAATTATTAATAAAATAAATAATTGATTTTACATTGGATTAATGTCAATTGTACTCGTAAATGTCTTTAGCAAAAGGTTGTATTTTCTCTAAGTTATTCCGCTAGCTCTCTGTATGCCCAAATTCTTTACACAAGTAGTCGTTTAGTCACAATTAACTGGCGAAGGCGACAGCGGGAGTTTCGTCCGGTTTTCTTTTTTTCGACGCACGCCAACTTGGCGTGCACCGGGCGAACGTCCAACTTTGTCTCCCGAGAATTTAACTCCTGTTCTGGTGAGCGTGAAAAAACGCACACTCTTTTATTGAAGATGTCTATCGTCGTACACCCCCTTCTCCGCCATCTTACCCCCTGTGGTTCTTGCTCTCTCAAGGAGGATGGGGATGGGCGACTCACTCCCCTCTCCCTAATATAAATGGGATATTCTTCTTAGCTTGGCGTTATCTCCAAAACAAACGCTTTGTTATTCTGTCACACAGCCGGTGGCGATCTGTGACCAGGTTCGTAATTAACGATGCCAAATAAATATCTGCCAAGTTAAAACAGCCGTCACAGATTCGTGATTCCAAAACGCGCCATTCACCCCAAACAATAATATCACTTTATCGACACTTCAGAAATAAATTTAAGATCATGGAATTTCATAATCTTTAACTCCCATCTGGCAACTGTCTCCTTGCCTTTGGAGGCAATGTATTCTGACTATCAAACACGACCCATGAGACCAACTGGCGTCTTGTTCCTGTCGTTTGAATAAGTTCGTTTCTACGTCAAATATATACTAGTTTTATGTATCAACTTCGTCTCGACGCAGACCCCCCTCCCCCAGTCGGCATAGCATCACCACCAAGATGCATACTAGCGCGTCACCTTGGTACCCGATCTTCATGGAGCCCGGATACTTTGTCACACTACAATTATTGGGATGATGGGGATGTTCTTAAGATTCCAGTTTCTTTTAATGTCGTATATAAGATCTTGGTATTTCGTAATATTTTCTCATTTTAGCTCTGTTTAAGCCAGATTCATTAGGGCCACTGACTTAAACAAGGGTTGCTACTTTCTCCATTTTGCCCTATATCATCATGTTAGCTCCGTTTTCAAGATATGTAGTTGTATGGAGTGCATAGTCATAGTGGATAGTCTATAACTTATTTCCAACTGTTCTTTCTGGTATATGCTCCCAGGACTTGCTGCAAAATGTAAAGTTACCCGAGGTAGTTAATAGTCATGCTTCGTCTACATTGTTCTGAATAAAAGAGCAATATAGGCTGTTTTCTACTCTTATGCAATGTAAGAATACTGGAATGGCAGTATTATAACATCCCCTGAAACGTAATGGTTTCATGTCCCTAGTAGGTATTGTACCTCTACTATTTTTTTCATTTCCGAGATTATTTCCCCCCCCCCATCTCTCTCTCCCTCTCTTGTATGTTTTTCTCTCTTCCTCTCTCCCTCTCTTATTTGTCTTTCCCTAGGAAATATAGATATATCTCGCCGTCTTGCACAATTTGATCTCCATCCGAATTTTTTAACTCATTCCTGCCCGTTTGATCAACCATTTTTCCGTATGCTAATGTTTCATTTTGTATAGGATAATTATTTACCGGAGGGAGTCGTAGAGATGTGTGTAGGATTATGTTTTTACATTTGCCCTTAGACCTTATTTGATTTGGATGATATAATACCGTGCCACCCTTTTTATTTATTTAATATAGCTGTATTGTGGCATTTTTACATTATGGCTTCTGCTCATTCTGGATTGAATTCTATATACTTTTTTATACCATCTTTTATAACTTGTCGAATATGACATCGTAAGAGGGGCTTACATCTGGCATTCCATGAAAGCAGATGCCCTGTCTAGTCATCAGACGTGTTTTATTGTGAGATAGATTAAAAGTCGCCTTGTTATAAATCTAATTTCTCTTTTTGCTCAGATTATGCTTTTAGTTCCGTTTTTATGGTCTGCACCATTTTTTTTTATAAATCATTTATTTGAAATGCATATGGCAGTATCTTCTCTACTTCACATCCTATTTTTATCAACTATAAATTAAGATCTTAATCATAAAACTTTCGTACATTGTTGGATACCAGGGTTATCTGTATGACATTTCTAGATCATATACTCCGTAGAAGTTGAGTTATCGTAGGAATTTAATTGCCCTACACACGGACTACTTCAAGCCAGCCTGGCAAAGGGTCTACTAGTATTAAGTAAAAGTCCAAGTAATGTACGCATAATCCATATACACACTACTCGATCAGAAATATGAAATAGTATGTATAAAATTTCTTAATTCTTTACATATTATGCATCTTATTCTCATATTCCTCATGAATATGCCGACCATCATGCTTCTAATTGTATCCGTTGTTTTGTGGTTGCTATTGCACAATGTTTGCAATCTTGTACACTTTTTGTCGCTAATTTTCTTTGTATTTCTGGATAATTATTAGATTCCCATTACTAATCTCTCCATTTTAATCTTTATGTGACGATACAATTTCTAGAGTTTGTATATATTTTTATAGTTTTTTAGAGTGTAATTGTCATGAGTCTGGACAAGATTATTAAAAAATAACTTGTTCAAGAAACATTAACTGCTTGTCTGTTTCGTCTATCAAAATAACACGGACAAATTGTTCATTCTGTGTTGAATTGACATCACATTTAGAACACCCATTGGCACATATCTTTAATTTTCATATGTGTACACTTTCTTTTGGTTTGTCTTCGTCTTTTTAAAAACAGGAACGCGCATAATTTTTTTTCGGGATTATGTAGATGAGAATGTGTTACTTGTATCATTTGGATTATTCGGACTACTGTTCTCATCTTGGAAGTTATCCTCACAGCGTTTCACTAAATATACTATTCCTATTTTCTTCTTATTACTATATATTAATTAATATATCAATAGGAATAAGTAGTGATACAAAATGACAAGTAGTAAGACTACACATCTAATATAAGAATAGGTTCAAGGCTACTCACATTCATGCATGCAAAGACTCGTAGCACAACGTATAAAAGTGCTAACTTGAAATCAGCTCTCAACGAGTCTTGTGTAGGTTGAAGTTACAAACCTAAGTGCGAGCGATATTAAGAATAAGATAACGAATTACTTAAAATATCCACTGCTCATGGTTGACGGAATGAGAGAAACCTACTTCGTGGATTAAATAAATACATACCCCCCCAGTTCGACATAGAGATTCCCGAGTTCGACGGGATTACCTGAAGATTGTCGGAAGTTATATCAACCGAAGCTGTTTGAGAATTACATCAAAGATAAGAACAGTAGTCCGAATAATCCAAGTAATACATACTGATAAGTTATGTATACATGTAACACTTTTCTTTATATTCTTTTTTAATTCTCTATATTCTAGAAATTGTTTTCACCCTGGCTTTACTGCCAACTTCGTTTTCATTTCTACAGGATCATTCATTTTTTGGGTGAACGAGTTTCCTAGACAGACTGCCATTTGTAGAAGACGCGTGGACATGAAGCCTTCTGTGTCTAGCAGGACTAGTGTCGCCAACGGACAGTTGTTGTTATTTTTTTCATGGCAAGGGGAGCTGGAGGCTGACACAGTGAAAATAAAACAAACAAATATAAAGTCGAACGATAGACCACACATCGAGACTGTCAGTGCGACAGACTGAATGACAGGCAACGCCATGACAGACACCATTGGCGCTTTTTTTTACACTGTCACTTCCGGTTTGGCGTCAGTAAGCGTCAAGGTAAACGACGATGACACTTGTTGCATCGAAGTTTGTAAAAGCTGTTATGTTTGGAAGATGTTGGGGCGAGGCGAACGTGGGCGGGGAGCTTAAAACAGGGGTTTGGGTATGTTCTTCCTTTTCGACGGCACCTCTGCACAGAAAAAAGACTTAGTGTGACGCGTAAGAATAATTGTGTTTGTACGCACGCGCGGATACGTGTATAGGTTAAACGTTTGTAAATGTTTACCTGGTATTGCAATGTGATTAGTTCAATTAAACAAAAGACAGGCATCTGTTAATTTTGGGTGGTCTTTTGGGTTAGATCGCAACCGGGTATAAATGAGGTGTAACATACAAAATCTTATATATATATATTTATATATATATAAGATTTTGTATGTTACACCTCATTTATATATATATATATATATATATATATATATATGTATATATATATATATAAAGAGAGAGAAAGGGAGAGAGAGAGAAGGAAAGAAACAGAGATAGAGAGAGAGGCAGACAGACAGACGGACAGACGGGCAGACAGACAGAGAAAACAAATGAACAAAAAGCGAAAGTTGTTTGCGTATTCATCAACGTTTTTTTTATTCAAGACTTTCTCAAGATGACTAATTTGAAGAAAAACAGTAAAGTCAATATTTGAAAATACGTGGTGTGTCTATGTTTTTCGAACAGACCATAAGTGTTAAAATTCAAAAATGTGTTGCGTATATGACGTAAAAACAAGGTTAGCATTAAAAATATTTGGTGTATTTATGACATAGAATGAATGTGTTTTTGTGAATTAATATCGATGTAGGTATAAAGTTTTTGGGGGAGTGTGGTGTAAAATATATAGCTTTGATCTAAATTCAAGTTTTGATCAGTCCGTATAAGGTAGTTGATTAAAGCGAACGACTTGTTTAATTATCTCAGACATTATAATGAATGTTAGTCTATGAAGTTTGCTTTTTCCTTTTTATTTTCCATTACGTTCGAATATGATTTCGATAATTATGATATACATACAAACATATATATATATATATATATATATATATATATATATATATATATGTATGTATATATATATGTATATATATGGTATAAATGATATATAAATATCTATTATCTATGAAGTTCTCTCTCTCTTTCTCTCTCTCTCTCTCTATATATATATATATATATATATATATATAATTATATATATATATATATATATATATATATATATATATATATGGAACTTGAAAAAAGAAAACCAACAAAAGTATTTATGTATTCATCAACGTGACGTCATTATTATAAGATTTCTACATGATGATTGCCTGGAGAAAGAATGAATTTAAAGTATGAAGGGGGAGGGGATACGAGACATTCCCATTGAATATATATATATATATATATATATATATATATATATATATATATATATATATATATATATATATAAACTAATTGTTATTTGCATGTGTCTTAAGGAAAATCGATATGTTAACAGAAAACGCAATTACATTACAATACGGGTTTAAGTTTAAACAAAATCAAAACACAGCGTTAAAACTCTCTCCTAATTGCATCCATGATTTGTAATTACAATGATGTCTTATGTCCACAAAATAATAAAAAACATATTAAAACGTAAAGAAACAAAATATATATTTTAAATAGATTTCCTACGTTTCAAACTAAAGTGAAATTAAACAAAAATTACCTCCGTAAAGAATCTATATTAAAAAGTGTCTTACATTTCAGTAATTACTTTTGTTGGTATTTTCAAGATTGCAAATAATTTACTAAAAAGATTTGGTTTCAGTTTGTTAAAAATAGTTACCGTTTTACAGCTGTCTCCAAGAAACGAAGCGGTAACAAACACCTTGCTTCCAAACTTTACACACATGTTGTCTCTTAAAAACCTGACTTATATCACAGTAGTCTATAACTCTTCAGTTGCAATATGCCCTGTTCAGGGCGAATAAATATGTGTTTAATATAGTAATATTTCCAAAGATTGAATATAATTAATTTTATTTTTAAGTCGCAAAATCTCATTTAATTATATGAAAATATTTATTGATTATGACATGACTTTTTTATTTCATGTGTTCAGTGAATAAATACATATAGTCTAATCTGTCATTAAAGCTGTAATCAATTTTGTAAATGAGTGTTTCCTATTTGTTTTAATGACACGAAGTATATAGTAAAAAAAATATTTTTCTGGGATAGAGTAATGTTTGAACAAATATCATTTTTTTTAATATACCGTCATATATAATTAACTAAAACATATCTAACTTAGCTATCTATCTATTTCTCTCATCCTCTCTCACTGCATGCTTATTTAACCTCTCTCAAGCATTTCTAGTTTTGCTTTATTTTGTTTGTATTTAATATTCGTACACACTGTAAACACGTCTATAGATTAGATAACGAAGTATGGATCCTTTTACCTATATATTATCTTCATGATAATTTTAGCATCACACGGACCGACTTCAACAGAGATATGAAACAATGTCTTTTAACTCTGATGAAAGCGATGGGAGACATTTAAGATCAAAATTAAAAAAAAAACTTGCTAGGAGTTTTCACACAGATTATAATGGTTTTATTATTTTTCAGTAATTCAATTTTTAATATATAAACAACGCTTTATAAATAAAACAATCCACACTTTCCACTTTATTTAGGGTTGCAGTTCTTGACTGAGCCTGTCATTCTGATACCGTTCACCATCACACAGATAGACTTCAACTAAATAAAGTTACTAATAATAGATATGAAACAATGTGTTCAAAATCTAATGAAACAGTATATAACGAACAAATTTGAGATCAAAATACAAAAATGCATCATATTGCTTTCCAACGGCTTATTATATTTCAGTATTGCACATTTTCATATATCAACAATGCTTCATCAAAAAAACAATCTAAACTTTATGTGGCGTTGCTGTTCTTGCTTAAAGCTGTTATTCGGATACCGTTTCAACATCACACAGATCGAATTGAATCAAATAAAGTGACTAAAATATATGAAACAATGTTTTTAAAATCTAATCAAGCGTATATCACCGACAACTTTATGATCAAAATAACAAAAATATATTGTATGGCTCTCTACCGGTTTAAATATTTTACAATAATTCAAATATCTAAAGAGAAATATTACTGTAGCAATACAAAAAGTATACTTAAAGTGATATGATACAGATGATTAGTTTTGCAATGAAATAAAAGTTGAATAAATTGTCCTTGTTCTATTGAGCCAACGCTGCACTGGTACGTATAGTAGTAGATTCATAGAAATTACATACACATATTTGATGATGAAAAAGGCGCAACTGCTGTGAAGTAAATATTTATAACTCTTACTTGAAAATACTAAAACGACAGAATTATTGACGCAATATGTACTATTATTCTGTAATCCCTCAGAGTTCTTACGAAGAGCATCATCATCATTGATTGCTGACTAATAATAGCTAGTGAACATCTATGGTGTCTGAATGACAACAAGTCTCTGCAGGTTTAGCGTACTCTCCAACTCTTTTTATAACTATCGAAAATGATTTTGGGTCATTGAAACAGCCGCTTACCATAAATTGTTCGCTGGTAACGACCATCGGTCTTCTATGGGATTTGAGTGGCAATAGACTTTCTCGCCGTCCTAGTGCTCTTCACACCTTTAAAGTGTAGGTATTTCAATGGCTCTCCGTGCCTGGTCTTTCTATCTTCATTGACTCTTCACGGCTATGTCGTGTGGTATCAGTCGAGGCTAGTGCTATCACATTGCTGTTAGGTGTCTTTTTGAATCGTAGGGAAGTTTATGAAAGTTCTTGCAGTTTCCGTCCTCTTGAGTTCATTTAATGGTGTTCTTTTATTGTTTTAAAGTTAAATTATTATTATTATAATTATTATTATTAGTAGTATTATTATTATTATTATTATTATTATTATTATTATTATTATTATTATTATTATTATTATTATTATTATTATTATTATTACCACAAATGCAACCACTACTAACCTTCCACTACTACTAATACTACTAAGCTGCTAATAATAATAATCGTTGGTACCCTAGCAACATCTTATGCAAAAACCGAAAGAAAAGTGAAGAAATTGAAATCAAAGGGTGCATTGACAAAATACAACGCACACATCATAGACAACAGCTTAACTATTAAGGGAAATCTTCTAGTGCAAAAATAAAAAAAACATACACATTTAATCTGGCCAACAACAGGTTAGTAAAAAATAACGAAATAAAAACGGAAACAAAATATAGAAATACTAATAAACAAATCCAAGGGAACTGAAACTACAAAGAAATCACATAAAAATTATACCCCCCAAAAAGCTTACACCAGACCTTGCTGGATGATCATATAGGCTCTAGAATGATATAAAAGCCGATGACAGTTATCACTATCTGGACATCTACTGGAACGGCACAGAGAATACTCGAATCTATGGGGAGACTTGTTGCCACTCAAATTAAAAGAAAAACAGTGTTCTTTATCAGCCATGAATACATGATAAACGA
>OY744530.1:58187038-58217038 GCA_963556195.1 Sepiola atlantica
TGAGCTACGCACACACAGATACATTGACACCAACGCACACACAGACAACACGAACACAAAGACACAATGACACCAACGCACACACATACACAATGCATTTCTCACTGAACTTTCTCTCATGAAGACAAATGATGATTGACTACATTTAATAACTTTCAATGAAATGTAATTCATATATTTGAGTGAGGAAGTTTTTATTACGATTTCCTGTCAGATAAAATCGAAAGTCTTTCCAAACTTTGCAATTTCTCACAACGAAATTCAACGAAATATCGACCTACCTGTCTATCTCGCTATCTATATACCTATCTATAATTGTTGATTATATATATATATATATATATATATATATATATATATATATATATATATATATATATATATACAGATGATAATGGAATTAGAATAATGACACAATTTTTATAAACATAACTCAATCCCATAACTAAGTTACATTTTAGCATTAGAATAATAAAGCCTTAGAGAGAACAACTTTGATGAACTCACAGTTCATCTAAGTATATATGTTCACTGTGACAAACATTGTTCTAGTTGGAATCATCATTATATAAAAAATAAATATTTACCTGTGAATATTGGAAGAAACATTGATTAGTCAAACTACCAACTATATTAGTCATGAGAAGGCATTGTATTGAGGCATAGCCTTTACAAAAGTAGTCACATTCCATGAAAAATGCCAGTATACGTAAATCATATGTCCTTAATAGGGTTAATATGAAAATTCATATACACTATACTCTAAATTTACAAAAGCAAAGAAATTCCCAAATTGTTACACTTTTATTATCATTAAGGGAATGCGAGCACAACAGGGTTATGCATTTTACTGGTAGGATTATTTTTGATGAAAAATATAAACATCGTTACTATTTTAGCAATGTTAATATAAGCATTGTCAATAAACATTTTTACTGGTATTTTACTTACTTTTATGGTATCCTTATCAATCACGCCCGAGTGGAACCATTATTCATACGACACTAGCATCATTGTTATGTATTAAGGAAAATGAAGGTATTCTTGTTGTATATAAGTCAATTTTATGTTTGACACTTTAATTTATTAGAATTAACAACTTTCATCATTTTTTTAAATATATAAACGGTTTTTACTGTATTTTTTCAACAATACAATACATTTTCTTACAATTCAGATTGAAGTTCCTCAAACAAAAAAATTAAATCTGATAAATCAAAAAATGTGAACTATAAACCTTGGTATTTCTGATTTCACTGATTTTTTTGTTTTCTCTGAACTAAAAACAGTACCCTAGGGCTCTAATATGACACACATGGGCAAGAGAATGGAACTTTATTTCGGTTCTTAATATGTAACCTTTCTTAAAGGGTACACACGTAGCCTACAGCCAAAGTCTAAGTTCTTACTGGATCGACCTAGGCCCTGGGGATATTGGAGAGCTTTCATAAGAACATCAGATCGATCAAAACGATTGTCAATAAAAGAAGACAATGAGTTCCAGCCTAATGCCCTTCGGAAAAGCCCAATACATTTGTATAAACGATTAATTCTTGTTTGATGTTTTGCGCTAAAGAAACATTTCTACCAGTAAAATACATAGCCCTGTTGTGCTCGCATACCCTTAATGACAATAAAAGTGTAAAAATTTTGGAATGTCTTTGCTTGTGTACATTTAGTGTTCAGTGTATATGCATTTTGATGTTAACCCTATTAAAGGCATATGATGTCAGTATACTGGCATTTTTCATGGAATAGTACTTAGTGAATGTACAAAATAATAGGTTGATAAGACATTACTGATTTACAAGTTTCTAAGCCTCAATTTCTGCATCTTAATCTTTATCATAATTTTAGTTTTTATAGAATTTGGGCAAAAAATAAAATTGTAAAACAAGAAAACTTCATCTGATGCGGAAAAATGTGTGTTATGTTTAGAATCAGCATACATCAATTTACTAGAATCAGCTCAAACGTAGAATAACTAACGACAAAAAGTCTGCTGACAAGTGTCATGTAATTACGACAGTGAATCGCTCAAAATGCATTTCTGCTTCTATAAAAAATAGCAATGTAAATAGTTTTTTAATAGTTGAAACAAATTATTTCATAAACTTAAGAAAATTGAAATGTATTTGAAAGCATTTAAGCTGTTAAATAGACAATCACTTTTTACTTTTTAATTCCCATGTATTAAAATGCTGAATGTTTTTCAAGCTCAAAATGTTTATTTGATAAATATAGATTAAATAGCAACACCATAACAGGGTTTTTATAGATTCATAACAAAAACATATGTCCATCATTTAAACGACATACTGAAAGTACGCTTAACATATTTATTACAGTTGACAATGATAAAAGGCAAGCGACGTACATTATACAAAACAATAAAAGATAATTAGTGTTTCTTATAGATTGTGATAGGAAAACTGATAATCGGGAGACCTTACATTTTTGTGGAAGTCCCACGGGAGAGATCCAACATCGGTGATATTTTTTATATTTTCTGGTCCCTTTCAGGCGCAACCAGAAGAGAACAATCAGCAGTGATCAGCACCATAATCGGTTCCTTATAATTTTATGACCCAAATATACAGTAATAATTATATTTAACTATCAAAATCCTGTTTAGAAATAATTAGTATTTACTTCGTACAGATTATAGTGTAGGTTACGTGTAGGCAATAACGTATAAAGGTCTTAGGATGTCCAAGTTATGCCTTAAGGCACTTCCTCAAGTGTATACCCTTAAGATCAAAGTACTCATAGTACTGACAATATTATCAGAATAAAAGATAGTTTGAATGTAATTAAGGTTGTATTTTTGTAGTACCTTTATAAATAGTTTGATTCCCAGGGCCACCACCCCGTCACTCATCCCTTGCACACCACTGCTTGCAGGACATATTTTTGTACAAATCTACAAATATAATCGTTATTTAAGATATTCAAATTGGTCAGGTAAAACGTTTGTGAACAGTATGAGATGGTAAAGTGAAGTGAAAGTGTTAATGATCAGAGGGTTTAACAGTAAACGCTAAAGTCAGACTGGCGTATTTTTTAAAAGCTTTTTTTTGCTTTTCTGTGTTGTTGTCCTCTCGTGGTTACTGGCGCCCAAAATAGTCCTTCGTCGAGTTTCTATTCAATAACAGAGGGCGACTAGTTGAGGAGACGTCGACTCTTCACCACCCGCGTCCTGACAGGATAGTTCATTGTGTATGCCTTGCAATGGAAAAGAAGGAGGTCGTTATTCACTTGAGATTCACTTTGAAGAAGCCGTGCACTGTCCCGTGCATAAGCATGTCGTCTAGGGCAAAAATGAGAAGGGAAAATAAGATCTAAAAAAGAAGTAAAAAGAGAGAAAAGAAAAAGCCTTTTGTTCCAATCACACGAAAGAGATTACTTACACTCTCTTCTATGTAAATGCTACTTCGCCGGCATAGCTGTCATTTAAGAATAAAAAAGAAAAACATGTACTTTGGAGCCAGGCGAAAAATACATATCGAAAAAGACACCTTTTTCTTTATCGTAAAGATCAGTTTATTTTATGTGATTGCGAACTGGCAAAAGAAAATATAACTTTTAAGTTTCAAAGTTATAAGTGTATAAAATGTTGTTCTGATTTATATCCTTCACTGGAGATGTTGACAATCTTAAGGTGTTTGAGTGGCTGATTCTAAAACAAAATGGGAAGAAGCAATGTCAACATAGCAGTAATGATACTAAGGTCAATGGAAACATAGTTTTATAACGCTATCGCTCCACAAAGCACCTCTACCTCCGCGCAATTCTCTATATTTATAAGAGTTGGGCACACCCTTACATGGTGTACTGTTGCAAGATTTAGAAAGGTGCCGCTTAGAGCACTTTGTTGCTGCCTTGGCAGAGTACAACATGCAGGATGATGTTTTCTACTTCCTCCAGCATCTTTCTCGGAGTAGAGACGTTGCTAGTAGTTCATTTGGTCATTGTTATTTGTATGGTAAGTGCTCCACTCATTTTTAATCGCTGATACGTCCTGTAAAAGGTTCGAAAAAGATGTCCCGTCTTTCTCTGCGTACCAAAACCAAATGGAATATCCATGAACAAAGTTCATGTCTAAAGCCTTGCCGTCTGTGCTGTTTTCGGCCGGTTACAACATGGTCGTTTTTGAAATCCAATGTCATCACATGTTCTCGAGGCGTAGTCTTCTTGGATAATAAAATCTCCCTGATTTTACTCATTGTTTTCTAGTCATTACATTGTGATGTTCCTTGTCCAACTGAACAACTCATTAATCGTTATCCTCGAGTATATTTTAGGGCTTAGAAAGAGGTGGATTATTGGTATAGAAAAACGAAGATGTAATTTTATTTTAAATTCTGCTTTTTACGTAATCCAATACTACATTTCTCCGGAACCTTTTGTCCAGTATCAATGAAAATCTATAACAACTCAAAAGAAAGAGATAAGTAGAGCGAACTTGATGTTATTGCTAAATAGTTTCATAATGATAGCTTGATAGGTTAGTATAACACTTTAGTAGATTTTATTTTATAAAACAAAACTAATGATTATATATATATATATATATATATTATATATATATATATATATGATATATACATATTTAAAGAAGGAAAGATGAAGATACAAAATTGCATAAAAGTACATAGAATAACATAAAAGTGATACACATGTTATTACATCGAAAGTTATGATGCAAGGTGTCACACTAATCCTTACACCATGTTTTTTTCAAAGATAAAACTCTTCTCGTCTTTTATCTTTGAAAAACCATGGTTTAAGGATTAGTGTGACTCCTTGCATCTTAACTTTCGATGTAATAAAATTTGTATCAATTTTATGTGATTTTATGTAATGTTATGCAATGTGTTATCTTCATCTTTCCTTCTTTAAATGTATTGATCTACTCAACGTATTGAGCTTTACTTTATCACGATAGATCACGTTAACGATACTTCACTCATCGTTAATGATATTATATATATATATATATATATATATATATGTGTGTGTGTGTGTGTACGTGTGTGTGTATTGCGTGCGTGTGTATTTAGGAAAGAGTTTCCCTTTAAGACAAATATCGTTACATATGACAGACAACTTTATGGCTTCATATCCTTTCAATTAGCAGAACAATAGTCTATATTTCAGTGGGGAATTGGCCAATGATTCCACCGTATATTAACACAATGATCTTAACATTATTCTCCTGAAAATAGACCCGGATAGGCTCGAAAGTTCTTAGGACACCAACGATTATGGCAGATTCATCGGACAATTCCTCATCCAAACAAAGACCTTGATTCGGCTAATGGAAATGATCCTCACAAATATATCCAAACATAAGTTGTCTGTCAGGTTAAACGATGTATATATATATATATATATATATATATATATATATATATATATATATATATATATATATATTTTATAGATCTTCACTAAACAAGTCCAAGCCTAAAACAACAATAGACAGAATTCGATGTATTCATCAATTAAGCCTTCTTCTGGGATAGTACACCGACTGCATCGTTTTTCTAACAGGTTGATGCTTTTTCTATGGCCATAACATAAGCCTCAGTTGCCGATATAACTTCATAGGATTCAATCACTTTTACTAGAACATTCTTCTCAGATTTGAAAACAGGCAGTCGTCACTGAGGGCAAGATCTGAAAAATTGCACGATTGCTAGAGAATGTTGAAGTGAAATCCATGTACGTTCGCCATCGTTGCAATCGAACTTTCACACGATTCATCGTCTTGATGAAAGTACGCTTTTCACTTCTTTGTTTTTGGCCGTTTTTAACTATTTCTTCTTTCAAATGCAGCAATAATTTTATATAATATTCACTAATGATGGTTCTTCAATTTTTAAAGTACTCAGTATACAAATCTCTTGTGCATCTCAAAATACCAAAGGCCGGAATCCTGCTTGCCATATTTACGGCTTTTTTCGTTTAAGATGGCTTTTACATGGTGTTGCTCGCTTAGCTGATTTCCAATTTGACTCGTAGCGAATTGTTGGCTCCATGTTTCATCCATCGTCAAATATTGACTCAGATAAAAAAAAAACTTTTAGCTGTGTTGATACAGTTGCAAACAACTTGTTAGTGTTGTTTCTGATCGGCTGTGAACAAACTCTGCACTGACTCACCCATTGACAGATAGTAATGTCAAATAATGAATACACTGACTTCAACTCTATTTATATCTCACGCAACTTCAAGTAACGATCTACCAACAAGAGTGCGTGGAGTGTGATGTTTTCGGAACTATTGCCGAATTAGGGCAACCAAAACATTCAGGATTATTTGTGTCTGTGCTACCGCGTTACGTGTCAACATACTGTTTCTTAAACGTTGTTTCCGAGAGAGCAGCGTCAAAATAACACGTATCAAGCATTTGAGTGACTTGCACAGGATGTGTTACTCATTACGAAGTAATGTTTTACCAACACACGAAGTTAATATGTTTCCATTGTTTGAGAATGTGCAGCAGTAGTTTCAGTAAAATAACAATAATTTGTAAATGAATAATTAGATTTGGCTCACCACTTGGCACGTGATATTTTAAGGTTAGTCCTTCATAAAAAAAAAACATATGTCAGGATGTGGACTTATTAAATGATGTTTTATAAGTATATATATATATATATATATATATATATATATATATATATATATATATATATACATACATATATATATATATATACATACATATATATATATATACATATATATATATATATATATATATATATATATATATATATATATACATACATATATATATATATATATATTGTTCATTTCTACAATCAGATAAAAACACAAATCACGAAAACAACATCAGCTTTAGACAAGAAGACCTAGACTCGAAGTTCGTCCTCATTTCAACTCTTTAGTAGGACACACATCGAAACCAAGGATTCGAAAATCGGGTCACCTCTATGTGCGACAACATGTCTACCTATACGTAGGAAAGTCGATTGAGCTTTTATGGAATGTGAACACTACGGTGAATTTCCGATGGTGTATAGAACCTACCATCTCAACAGTTATCCAACCTTGAGACCCCATGCTCCGCAATAGAATTCAAGTACAACCTACACCAGTACCACAAACCACATAGAATAAGGATGTGATATATATATATATAGATATAGATATATATATATATATATATATATGTAAATATATATATATATATATGTAAATATATAATATATATATATATATATATATATATATATATTTATATGTAAATATATATATATATATATATATATATATATATATATATATACATATGTCAAATTATGGATATAATATTCTAACGTGATAGAAAATGAAAAGTGAAAAACGGAATTATTAATAATAATTGATTTAAAACAAACTTATTACACTTATTCTAGATAAATCTCGGCGAAGACTTCTCGAATAAGCACTCATTTAAAATTCGAACAATATTTAAACAATCTAACACTTTCCACAATGTATCTCTTTTTATAACGAACATATACTCTCAGAACAAAACTTGAATTTCGATCCTAGGAAGCTTTTTCACACTACATTTTGAACAAAGCTTTGTACATAATATCGATAATAAAATTTATAAACCATTCATTTCATGTCATAAACACATTACACATTTTGAACTCGAAGGCTATGGTCACGTCAAAATCGCACCGCATTTTTTTAAAATTCTAATGATTGTATCGTTTGAAAAATAACATTTAATGTAACACACCTATTTAAAATGTTGAATTCTGACTGCTATTGTTCGTTGGGAAAAAAACATTATTTTCGCGTAAATTCTAACGATAATGTGTCGTTTAAAATAAACATCACATGGTATATAGGCACTACACATTTGAAATTCTTACGGCGATGTTTCGTTCAAAAAAATAACAAAACATCCTTTTCACATCACAAACACACCACACATTTTAAAAGTTTGTACTTGTATTTCTTTAAATCAATCATCCCGAGCTAATCTTGAAATGAAGACAAAACATTTATGAATACAAGAATGAATTATTTTTTCTTTTTTATATATATTTCTTAAGTATATATATATATATATATATATATATATATATATATATATATATATATATATATATATACGTGAAGCTACCTATATAAAAACCCAGGAACTGTCAATGCATAACATTACATATGAAACGAATAACAGTATTTTGAAATATTTAACGTAAATACAATTGAGCTTTTGGCGCGATTAATGACGTCCCGGAATTGAAATGTTAAAACTCTGTTCAGGAATTACACCCGTTTGTTCTTTTGAGATTGAACGAACTCACATACGGCGTTCACGGATATCTTTGAAGTGATCGTCTTTTCTACAGTCTTTTTTTTTTCATTGTTTTTGCCACTTAAATATGATTCGACGGTAAATACTTATGCAATATTCATAATTATTATTGATTTTTACACCAGAAACATTATCAAGACAAATTGATAAAAAAGGTATAATCAAGCTGAGAATTATGTTATGTTTTACAATGTTTGCTTAAATGAAAGAGTTCTATCTTAATACGCACAATATATATATATATATATATATATATATATATATATATATATATATATATATATATATATATATATATATATGGGGGGGGGGTCTGTCTGTGTGTGTGTGTTTGTACATGCTTCCTTTCATTAAGTAGAAAGTTCTTATGACGTCAAGCTGCCGGATAAAGTGTTAAAATTATCATAGTTTATTCGCTATTCAGCGTTGGCCGAGTGGTTCTAGATGTCGGGATTTAAGTTGCAAAATACTCGAAATCCGGGATTTCGAATGACCAGTAGTGAAGAGTTATATCTCTATGCTGATGAGTTCCGATTTTAAAGGACGAAACGTGTACTTACATAGATAATAAACAAAACAAATATTATATATATATATGTATGTGTGTGTGTAGGTGTGTGTGTGTGTGTGTGTGTGTGTGGGTGTGTGGGTGTGTGTGTGAAATAGAGAAAGAAACGACACTTTTAAAGCTAGATTTATTTTATTATGTTATCAAATGACATAGTGTATCTTGTTGTATGTGTTCTTCGTTCTGGTTATTGTACACATCCGAATTTATTCATCCAGGTTTACATTTCCATTTCATCTCCAGAACACATTTCGTTTCCTTCCCTAAATTCTTTTTTGGTTTATTTTTGTTATTTTCTTCAAAAAAATGTTTTTTATATTCTTCTCTAACAATAGAAGTCCTACTGATTCTCTACCGACTAAGGTTGCAAAAAGACACGGGGGACACTCAACAGCTTTACAAATAACGAACGCATGCACAGGCGTCGACATTTTTGCTCCCCTTCCCTACACACACACCAACAAAAAATAAAATAAAAAAGAACAAAACAAACAAAGTGTGCCGGTTGAGTTAGATTGATTGCCCAGTGTTGCCCGGGTTAGTATCCCAGTTCGCCATTATCTAATTAACCTTACTCTTTCTCTCGTTTTGGACAAATATGGATCGTGTCCGATTCAGTCGGTACTTCCGGTATTTACAAATACTTTGTCGTAAAATATGTAAGACATTTGATATCTTGAACTCTTTAACATTTTTGATGTGGCCAGTGTGTAATAGTATTCTTCAAATCTCAAATTTAAAGTTGTTTTTTTTAAATAGTTCAAGTGATTTTACAATGTACATTCGGTGCAAAATCCTTACACTAAATAAGCAAAATGTACGTAACTCCTTTACACATGGCGACATAAACCTATCGTGATTTGAATCATCGTTAATTTAATAATAAATACCAACGTGTATATATGTTCATATATATGAAATCTAGGTATTCTTTCATTTCAGGACAGATTGTTAAACTCAACAGATATCTACTGCTTGCTTATACATTTTTATGTTTTTTTTTTTGTTCTTAATAATGTTTTTGTCACCTGCAGAGTATTCGACAAATACTCCTAAGTACTCGTGATACATAGCAAATATTTATCAATCTTTTAGATTTTGAAACTACAAAGATTATTAGGTAAATCGGAAATATTTAAAAAAAAACATAATCAAGCAGAGGAATCATGTTGTGTTTAACAATGCTTGCTTTAATATATAAAAATATGAATCCATCCCGTCACACACACGTTTACAAGTAAAAAAAACTACGGACACAACTATTTTGTGTTTAAAGGGTGCGACAAAGAAAATATCACGTCCGACAACCCACCCATGACAAATTTGAAAACGAATCCTTTACTGTATTTTTATAATATAGCCTCTACTTTCTTTTTTCTGTTTTTTTTATACTGATTTACACACTTTTTAAATTATTTTAATTTTATTTTTCAGTTTTATCCTTCTCATTTCTTTAACGCGTTTTCTTTTTCTTTTTTTAACATTCTAGTTTCTTTTTCTCATCTGTTTTTTTTTTTTAACTTCACTGATTGAGCCATTATTTTGTATAAATATCAATATCAGTGTGACACTAGCTAATCACCTATTTCCTTAGGATATACCCTCGTTTTAAAGATAACTTACCGATCAATGTATGCTTTTAAAACAATTTTAAGATCTGCATTTAAGAATCAACAAATTAATTATTTTTATAATAGCAAAGTAATCAACGATACTTGGGAGCAATAACTTTAAACTTAAAAGTATTTGGCGATATGCTATAGTCATTAATCATGTAATGTAATTTCAACAAGTAATTCGCATAATATATGTTTGTATTATATCCTTTTAATATGTGCCCGAGTTGTGTTCGTTTTTGTTTATCGTTTACTTAACATATTTTCTATCAATATAAATTAAATAACAGGAAACGGATAAACAATCAATTTGGAACTCAATATTTTCTCAACAATGTTGAACATGTTATAACCCTATAAGTCAAGTAGTATAATCTATTCTCATATAATTTTCAGCATTATTATGCTTCTAATACATTTAAGTATTTTTGGGTACACCACTTTTGACCTCAAAAGTTTCTAAGCATAATTATGTTTGTCTGTAAGTGTGTAGAGTCACACTAGTATATTAAGACAGAAGCAAACTTATATAAATTCGCTTCTTCAACTTCCTGATGCAAACGTGTTTTCCCTCGACACGTTAGTTTAATTTTTAATCTTAACTTCATATGTAACAAAATGTTGTGGTGGAGATGCACTCTCTATGTAGTCTACACATGTTAAACATATGTTCGCTATAATTAAACTAAATTGAGTTAATTCCCGGGAAATGACTGTTATACGATTTTTGTTTTACTTTTTAATGCCGTCGCTTACTGAATTACTTGCAATTTCGAGGTCCCTTCTGGTCGGCTGGATCATCGTGTATAGCAAAGTAAGTACTTGGACACGAATGCGTACGCGAGAAAATTGAAGTCGTTGTAAAGTCACCATGATGAATGGCAAAGATCAATTCCGTCTGTCAATAGTTATGAGCAAAATAGCAGGTCAGACGAGCCTCTACAGCGTGAATGGAAACTATTGTCTATAAGAAGGATAACTGCGAAATAACACTTTTATACGTTGCTTCTGCTTGTCTCGGACCCCATACTGGTTTTGTCTTGGCCTTCGGGTCTTGATTTACGCCGGCCAAGGTCTGTCCTGTGCAGTTCTGGGAGGTCCACCTTCCCAGGCTTTGCCTCCCCTCTTTGGGAGGAGTAAGTTTATTGCTTACTGCCTGAGGCGCCCCTACCGGGGAATGCCGACGGGGCTGCCCAGGCAATTTTTGAACCCCACTTTCCCGACCCGAACTTGGGTCACATCTTACTTGTGGGAGTAAGATAACAACTGGCCTTGTGCCTAACTCCTGGAGAGGAGTAAATCAATACTCTGCGTCAGAAGAAATGCGGTTTAGATTGCGAAACCTGGACTTCATTTATAATTCCTACTCTCAAAGAAATCCCTTCAGAAGGTTTTTTTATATAAAAAAAGATAAATCCACCATAATTTCATTAACTTAAGAAACGTAGTTTCCAAGATATTTTTTAAATATTTGTCATTGTGATCTAGTTGATTACAGAAAGTTGTCTATATTTTATTATTAATATTATTTATTTTGTGACGTATATATGAGGCCTGTATAAAAGTATCCGACCTTATACCGGAAAAATATTTCAATAACGTGACGGGGTTGGGACCTTAGTTCCCTTCAAAGTATGCCCTTAGAGCTTGCACACATTTAGCCAACCGATCTATTTACTGCTGGAAACACCTCTGGTTTTCATTTCCGCCGTCGCGTTCCGTATTATCTCTTTATTCACACTCTCTCAACAACAGCTGCATTCCGACCAGTTTAAGGCTTGCCAGAACACTGGCCACTCTCCGCTGATATGCGGCCATTTCTGAATCGGTTGAATCTCTTCTTAATTTGTGCTACACATCGCATTTTCGTCAAACATCTGATGAATATCATGCGACGAGCGGATATTAACACCATTCCAAAAGAAAACTTCGACAGCGTTTTCCGGCAGTGGATGGATCGATGGGCTAAGTGGGTGCAAGAACAAGGAGCCTACTTTGAAGGAGGTAAGAGTCCTTACCCTGGCACGTATTTAAAACATATTTTTCTGGGCTAAGGTCGGGTACTTTTTAGACAGGCATCGTATTTATCATTTAAAAAATGTAATTAAGTGCTTTTTATGACAGAAACGTAAATGAAAATAGCTATTTTTTTACTAGCAATCATATGTCTCATCCGGGCGTTAATACGTTCATATGTTTTAATTCATATGAAATGATATTCAAATGCAATAGATGGACAGTATTGGGGGGTTTCAGATGTGATGTTTAAAAATATCTTCACTTCATGTATTAAAGAAAATTAGAGAATAGAGATCAACTGAATAGATTCGATAAGGCAACAATCTTTCAAGTGTATTTTTTAGGTTTTCTTAAGACTCACTTTTTCTAAGTCCGAATTCATTGTTTTTAACCAAAACAATGGTTTTAAATTATCGGGAAAGAGAAAACTGTTTACTTCGTAACGCATGCCTACAGAGGCCGATACGTGTTAAAAACATTAATGTCGTCTATTCGGAGCTGTTATATTCCTATAATTCATGGGTTTTAATGTGGAGAAAATTCAACTTCCCAAAAATTGGCACTCTGGATTTGGACATAAAAAAATGTTAAATCCTTACTTCTATGAGAATGTCTTTATCACTCACTAGGGACAGAAAATATGAATTGTCGTATCAGAACAGATACTATACTTTGAAGTATTAATTTGCACAAGATATAAAAATGCACATTAAAAAGAAATTAGTCATACAATTTGCTTATAGCTATAAGGCCAATGATATATTGAGAGTTTTAAAATGTCAAGTATTAATAAACTATTCCTTTCACTCTTCTCCACATATAAGAGGATAGGAGTTTAAAAACGTTGTTATTTCGAAATCTGCTTTTCGTATCATTCATTTTTCGCATATAATGTGCACGATTCATCTAACAAAAACAATAGCATTATGCCGGCATTTATTTAAAGGAAATATTGCGATGTAATAAAAATAATTTAAAGGTAGCTCTATTTCTAAAAGTACGAAACGATTGTTCGTTTCGTATTCTTACACAGGCGTATAAATATTCGAAAAGTTTTTTTTAATTATTATTTTGATCTCATGTAACGTGTATTTTAAGCGTGCGTTTAATTGTTATAACTCTAATTAATTTAGAATTCAGAATAGAAAAAACTCGCCGTTTTTATTAAATGAATGAAAAAACATTCGTAACAAATATCTGAAAGTTTAATTTTCAATAATATGAAATATTATGATGATGAATAGATTTGAATTGAAGGCATCAGAGAAAATACTTGATGTGAGTTTAGGATTTTAGTCTTCCATTTTACGCCGTAAAGGATAAATTTTCTTTAAAAAGTATGTTTTTATTATTGTGTGTTTTATTTATAAAAAAAAACACATTTTACTGAGCAATAAATAAAACGACTAGCAAAATTATGCGACGGGAATGAGTATATATTTCGTAGTACGTACAAGTATTTTACATGAAAAGTATGAACGATTATTATGAATATATTTTCAGTCGGCTATAAGGCAAAATAAAACATGTTTAAACACGCGTTGCTAAAGTTATTTTTACGTACTTTTAATGTTTAATGATCCTATTTAAACAGGTTCAAGATCTTCTGAATTCAATATGGACATCGAATCGAAAGTGCAGTTTCCGAGTCTACACTTTGTTTGGTTCTTTTGATGAACCATTTGACTCTGATATCACGACATACATATAGTTTTGCTTTATCTATGGAGATGTTGAAAAGTTTCGCCATCGTTCTGCAAGCCGAATACAGTATGTTTAGTTTGAGTAAGAACAGATTTGACTAATTAATATGGTGTAATGCCATTAATTGGCTTGCCAATGCATACTTGTAGATCAGGTAGATTTCGGGTTAATGCTGATAAGAGGCACAGACGTTTAGGTGACTCTTATAACAACAGTCTCTGGGAGATTCTCACTAGTCAATTTGCAGCGGAGCGACTTATTGCCAGATGAGTGTGAAAACGATGCCTACTACGTCTACCTTATCTTAGTCATACTACTATTGGTTGTAGTGACTCCTAAAGGCTCGTGTATTTCATCAGAACATCTCCCAAAATATTCCTGATCGACAAGATCGCATTGACTAAGAAATGAATACCATTACAATAGATAAAATATAAGATCGATGTTATAGAGTATGATTGCAAATACATGATAAATACGCATGGATCTATATTAAGGGCACTACTTGCAGAAGTTTATAACTATGCATCTATTATTTAGGTATATTTAAGATGTGAAGAAATATAAACCCATTGACAATCGGAGTTAGTAAACAAGTACTCAACAAAGACGAAGCTATGCTTTGTTTTGATAGCATGGTGGGGAAAAACAGACGCTGACGTACTAAAAAACAAAAGAAGAAAACAATGAGAAAAATAACACGGAAGATTATTTCAGAAAGAACTAGACAAAAACACCGAGAATGTTTGGAATAGACAGTGAAAAATATATACATTAAGAACAGATAAAGGCAGCAAAAGGTTCTGAAAGTAAATGCTGATCGATAATCAATCAGAGGTTGCTTCAGTAAGAGTAACACAGCTTTAGTTAATTAATTACCTTTCAACTTAATCCAGAAAAGGTAGCATCAAACACACACAAACACACGCAACAAATACATCTTACATATAAAGAGAAGTCAGTTGGATTTTATAGATTAGAACCTAATAACAATTTGTCTAAACTCTCTATTTGACTTTTCAGATTTAATCGCCATAAAATAATGCAATGCATATTGTTTAATCATTAGAATAAAAATGATTATAAATAAAACAGCGCAGTAGTTAGGTGTAATGATGATCGAAATCGGCTAGGAAATAAATAAACGCTATAGCCAAAAAACAGCATTTGTCTAGTGTGAGATTCGAACCCTAAAAGAAGGTATAAAATACTGGAAACAAAGGTGAACGTTTACTCACCACCGCCAACGATCAACCGAAAATGTTTTATTTGTTGAACCTAGGTAAACTGTTTATGAGTTTGTCGAAGGGATACAACATTTTAAAAATCAGTGTTACCCTTCCGCATGAATAAAAATAGTGCTAAGTTCAATTTAATATAAAAACGGATATCAAAACTTACGATGATTTAAGTAAAAGCATTCTAGATGGATTTTTATATGTGTATTTATTTATCATTTTACTGGTAATAAGAGGTATATATCATCATAGACCCCTAAAATGGGGTAATCTGTTGGCCGTTCCTGGCGACCTGTTATGTCGTAGGACGGGGTCCTGGTGGCTAGGCATTTGTCCACTTCGGCCCTTAATTTGGCCTTAATCGATCAATCGGCTAGTCACGTCATGAGCTAGTATCTATACATTCATCCTTAACCGTATTATTCTATCTGATTTTTCAAAAAAAAACCATTGTATTTCTTCTTTTTATTTTTCTACCTAAATACATTATAGATATTTTAAAAATCGCCCAAAATTTGCTGAATTGTCGCAGCGAAATAGCAACTCACTGTAGACAGAGAATGAAATTCAGTTTAGGATAACTATAAAAGCAAATAAAAATACATAATTTTGATAAAATATACTTATAAGTAAAACTAAAGTATTAAAAGTATGTGGATGCGGGTCAATCACGTTGCGAACGAAGAAAATTACAAATGCCAAAGAGTAATGTTTTAAAAGAAGTTATATTTTCTTTTATTAATGTTTTTCTTAGAGTGGTGTTTTCTGAGAGTAATGTCTCTTTCTCTCTCTCTCTTTCTCTCTCTCTCTCTCTCTCCCTCTCTCTCTCTCTCTCTCTCTCAGAAAAATGTTATTTTAGTAGCAATGTCCCCGTTTTCTCTGAGAAAGTTCCTTCTACGATCAATGTATTCTAATATCAATGCATTCTAGGAACCATGTATTCTGAGAGCAATGTATTCTGAATGCAATTCCCTCTGGATATCTTAGAGAAATGTATTCTGTTTATCAAAAAGCAATGTATTCTGGTTATCTACGAACACTGTATTATGGGAATATAAATAATAATCCTACATATATACTCATATTTGACAACTCTATTTGGCGTAAAATTACCCATGAATGTTTTATATATATATATATATATATATATATATATATATATATATCTTTCTTACATAGGTTTCACTTTCACAACACTATACCGAAGACTCACCCTACATCTCTCCGACACTAGCTCTATATGCCAACACCTAAAAAAACATAATTGCACCCCCTCCCAATATAGAAACATCCTTGTTAACAATACCAAAATAATACACCACGATACCAATATCAAAAAATTAAAAATACTCGAAGCCCTCTACATAAAAACTAAACATCCTACAATTAATAATGTCAATTATGAAACTAGTCGCAACATTTTAAAGTGTCTAGCATAATAATTAACATTACCAAATTCTTAACCATTAGGTAGTTATACGTTTGAATTGTATGCACTTTCTTTAACGTCATCAATTTCTTAACGGTTTAAACAGTCAAACTTTTAAATCTCTCATATGTGTAGAACGCCATCACGCTCTCATGTACATTTCAACTTTACAGACGCTGTTTCAAGTAATAAACTACTTGCCGTTATAATTCAAAAATGAGCTCAACAGTAAAGTCATAATTTGTAAAGACACTAAAACTAATAATGCCTGAAGATGATTTGAGGATGGCAAATCGAAAGTATTTGAAAAAAATACAAAAGAATGAAACAAGAAACCATGGATCATATTTACATCAATTTAACCGAAACATTAGATGGACAATTCGGAAAATTGAAAAAATAAAAAAGTCGCATCAAACAAAACTACTCCGTGTTATTTAATAATGTTTGCCTAAATGTATATATATATATATATATATATATATATATATATATATATATATATATATATATATATATATATATATATATATATGCATTTTAAGGGCAATTTGTTATAAGAGTAATGTATTCTAGAAATATAAATAATTATCCTACCTATGAAATTCGATTTGATCACTTCATTCGGAATTAAATAGATCGGCGATTCGGTAAAACAAACCAAACTAAAGAAAATATAAGAGACACGTTTTACAGAGCAAGTACATTCATAGAACTGTTGAAAGAAATAAGGTCGAGACGTTAATGCCCTTTTAAAATTAACTTGATCTATATACAAACATATGAAGATCTAAAGATATATAAATCTAACTTGATTCGGCATTAAACTGTCTGAAAAGGGTTGATATGACGTACAACTATACAAACAAATCAGATCATCATAAGTATGGTGTTCCATCGGCTCATAATAGAGACGCTTAAAACATGGATGTATCCGTTTCTAATGGTATTTTACGTGTTTTTAATATTAAATAATGAATTTAAAAAAGGTTCAATAACTTCCGCCACCAATGAGAACATCAGAACTAAAGTGCTAACTGCAAGTCTTCTGTTGGTTTGGTTCTCATATCAATAGTTTAACTGTGATATCGCAACACTTATACACATACACATAGAAAACTTTGCTTTTTACATATAGAAAGTTAGGCATACAAAGGCGCCTATGTTTATTCCCGCAGGAGATCATCAAGCTACAGCGTGGATTTATTGTCTGCGATATCTTTTATACCTAAGTAGCGTTTGCTCTGGCTAATTAACCAATCAACTATTATTTATTTTTTTTATTGGTCAATGGGCAAACTACTATATAAAAACAAAGTTCTTACTGACTTTTGCTGGATACCTTTTTATTTGAATTTCGTATGGATGCAATCTTAGGAAGATGGGTGCTCACCAATTATCCAGTGATAAATATACGCTGTACAAGGTGCATGCAGATATTTAGACGACCTGTATAGTTTATGTTCAAATGAGAAGCTAGAAATTAAACATTTTAAAAATCGCCCAAATTTGCTTAATTGTCGTAGTGAAATAGAAATTAACTGTAGACACATAATGGCATTCAGTTTAGGATAATTATACAAGCAAATAAAAATACATAATTTTCATAAAGTATATTATATAAATAAAACTAAATTATATAAGTCTAAAGTAGTAACGAGTAACGAAATAAAAAAAGAAAATACACTTTATATTAGTCTCAACGTGTTAAAATAAGTCACCTAAAATGTGGACCAACTTAAAATAGGATGCACAAAAACGATCTTCAAACAAAAAGGAGAACAACCTAAGATCAGTCAGATTTTTATTTAAGAGTAGTTCGGCCATTAGCCAATGAAAATAATAGGCCGTGAAAAAGCAATAATAACGAATCTGATTGGTGAATTTACTAGAGTAAACGCTACTTAGATATAAAAGAAACCACAAAAAATAGACCCGAGATTTTACCTGGAGGTTTCCCTTTACCTTGAAAAGTTTAGTCTATGAAAAAATACAGAAACTATATGCACACACATATCTTTTTAACGCATCTCCCTCTGTCTCACTCTCTCTCTGTCTGTCTGTCTGTCTCTCTCTCTCTCTCTCTCTCTCTATATATATATATATATATATATATATATACATAGAGATATAGAGAGATAGATAGAGAGCGGGGAGTGAGAGAAAGAAAAAGAGAGATAGTGTAGATATATAGTGTGCGTTAAAGTTCACTTTAAAAATTAGTACATAAAATTTCCCTTCCTTATGAATAACACAGAAGAATGAAGCCTTGCTATTTGTGATATATATATATATATATATATATACATATATATATATATATATATATATATATATATATATATATATATATTAGTGATGGGACGATTCAAATATTTTCCCGATTCCGATAAATTACCGATTACGATTACGATTCTTAAATCGCTTAATAGTCGAGAAAATAGAACATCATTTCGAGGAGGGCGAGAATAGTACTGATTTTACGGAGAGCCCCCATCTACATTTAATGTAAGTATAATTTATTTTTAATCTGACAAACTTCTTAATTTGTTTGCCTTTATGGATTGCATCAAAGATTTTACTGAATACATTCTGCAATTTTCATCTAAATTTGTCACTTATACAATTTCTGTTTCTACTCATCCATTAATACCATTTTACCTATGCCATTATTACCGGTTTATGTTTGACTAAATTGGTTATTATGATTTATAAATTTTAGTTTTACTGGTAGTTCAAATTTATTGTTTCATCATTAGTACCAGCAATAGATAATTAAGTTTTTAACAAACAATCTAAAAACAAATAACATTTTTAAAAAATCGTTTGCGAATCTGAAAGTAGGCTGAAATGTGTACGATACTAATTCCGATACTCTATAAAGTTCCGACTTTTCTGATTCACGATTGCGATATTTATTCATCATCACTACACAAGTATATATATATATATATATATATATATATATATATATATATATATATATGGGTGTGTGTGTTAGTGTGTGTGTGCATGGGTGGATACGTATACATATATATATATATATATATATATATATATATATATGTATATATATATATATTTATATATATATATATATATATATATATATATATATATATATATATATATATATATATATATAAATATATATATATGCTAAGTGACAGAGAGAGAGAGAGAGAGACAGACAGACAGACATATCGAAATAGAGATATTTATATTCCACATTCGGAAAAAGTACGTCATTTTTCCCTTCCTCTTCAATAATCGAGAAAATTGGTTTACTGTATCGAAGCAATAGACGATTTAAAAAAATATGTTCAATTGGGATATTTTCTTGTTCTGTCAGGAGGAAATACACTAAAAACATTTTTTTAAAAATCATTTTCAGCAATGGCGTCAAATTAATTCACCCTGTCTCCACACATTTGTTTGAGTGAACGCTTAACGTAAAATCATCAGTGGAGAAATATATCAAACTTTTGAAAAAAAAAAAAAACATATATTCATGTAGAATAAATGATGACATAAAAAGTGTTATAGGACATAAATAAAAATAAATGTGTACAATGCGTATACTAAATTGCATTTTATGGAAAATTTAAATTATATTCAAATTATTTTACAGCGTATTTGTGGAAGAAGGAAAAAGCAGAACAAATGGCGGTTCATTATAACTTCTATCGAGACAGAAAGAAGAAAAACGGATCTTGTAAAAATGCATCAATTTCAATCAGAGCATTATGCAATGGAAATGCTATTTTAATATGTAAGTGTGACAGTCCAGAGAGTATGAAACGTAAACGTGACAAAGTAATGGAAATGCTATTTAAAACGTAACCTACATTTAAATAAAAGAAGAGGTAATGTCTGGGAAGATTGTTTCATAATAGAAGAACATATACTAAACTAGTCCCCTTGAAGTTAGCATTGAAAGATAGTACATCATAATAACTAGTATAGTAGATAGAATTGTACATTAATATGTGAACATTAAAAGTATAATAGTATAGCAATATAAGTAATAGTATAGTATCTACTCAGACAGCCAGATATCAAATTTCTATCGGTAAAATTTATATATATATATATATATATTATGGTATATTTATATACGTATATTATATATATATATATATATATATATATATATATATATGTGTGTGTGTGTGTGTGTGTGTAGATGTATACTCATATATATGTGTATGAAAATCTCACCTTTTAGATGTATATATGTAAGCGATTATATTTGAAACGTAAACATAATAATCCAATGAAAATGCGTTTTAATTATTTGGCGTGACAGACAAACAAACTTACACCTTAAAAACTGGGTGAAATCATATTTCAAAACTAAAACTGATGAACAAATTAAAATATTATGGATATCTTTAGCCTGACAGACCAATTAAAATAATTTCACACTTAAATCTGACAGACAAACTGAAACATAATAAAGCAATGGAAATAATGATTACAAGTTTAAATTGAAAAACCAACGAAAATAATATTTCAAATATGAATGCTACAGAGAAAAGCAAATGTTAGTATTAACAGAAGTGTTCAATACACGAAACAATCAGGGCGATGGACATTTTTTTTGCCGTGATCATTGAAAGGATGTTGAAGATGTGCTATTTCAATCTCAGCGTTTAGCAACGATAATACTATTTTAAAGTTAAACAACGTAGACCCACATATACATGAGAGGCCGACTAGAATGCTATTTTAACTTAAACATGAAAAGTCGACAAAAATGCTATTTAAATGTTTAGCATCGGAGACCGCCGGAAATGCTATTTCAACAATCAGCATCGGAGACCGATGATTCTTTTTTTAATCAACAATGCCAGACTGACTAACAATTAGAGCCCATATTCATAGACGCAGCTTAAACGCCTTGCGCCCGTTCAATATGCGCGTTCACAAATGGCAATACCGTTTTAAACTAGATAATACGACACGAACGGACGGACAAAGCTTGTAATATAAATGAGCAGATTCCTCTAAAAAAATGCGTGTTTTAGGATGGTAGAGAAGAAATAAAATGGACGACTTTAATGGTTTAAAAAATAAAGGTGTAGATGAGTAGATAGATGAGGGGAAGGGACCGGTTTCAACTATTCCGTTGACAAATAAGGCCCAATTTTGCAATCAAACTATATTTGTCCGATTCGTTTTCGATTCGCGCCATAACGTAATTTCAGCCAACCAAAAAATATAACGTCTTCTTTATTCCGTACACCGTCTTCAAATGTGTTGATCCATGTGTAAAGTGCGCTCAATTCTTTTAAAATGTATGCATAATAAGTATATATATATATATATATACATATACATATATATATATATATATATATTTATATATAAACATATATATATATATAAATATGTGTGTGTGTATGTTTGTATACATGTGTGCATATATAATATCGCAGTGTATAGTTTTTAATAAACAACACACACATACATTATGCGTCTGGAAAACTATATTCTTCAATATCTATATATACATTAATTTAATAAGGTAGTATATATATATATAATAGATATATATATATATATATATATATATATATATATATATATATATAATGGTACAAAATTGATATATAGCAGCATACATATATATATATATGTATATATTAATTATATATATATGTGTATATTAATTATATATATATATATGTATATATTAATTATATATGCATGTATATATTAATTATATATATATATATATATATATATATATATATATATATATATATACTTATAGAATAATTTAACAACATAACATACACAGACACATATTTTTTTCATTTTACGTCAGTTTAAGTTCTCAGAAATAAAGCTGGGCATTACTTAATCTGCATATCAGATACCTAAATAACAGTGTGCTCAGTTTAAGTTCCTCTTTACTACGAAAACGTAAAGCAGTCTAGAAAATTTATTTTCCTCTCCCCCAATGGAGTAATTAATATATATAGTAACTATATTAGTTATTTTTGTGAGCTCTTAGTCTTACCGAATTATAGGGCAAGACTGAATCTAGTCCGGAGAAATATAAAGTTTAGTTCTTATAATTCAGGAAACATCAATTTGAGGAGGTGCACCATTCCTCGTATATGATTCATATAACTCTTTTTTATTAATTTTACTTAATCGTAATGTACAAAAAATAAAGGAACCCCATCCTGGGTCTAACACTTATGTCTATATAAGATACATAGGTATCTATGTATGCAACTAAATTACTTGTTTTACCTTTTAAATAGTGAGCTATTAAAGCAGGGAAGAGCATTAATTGACAAGTTTAATATGTTGTATATATTTCTTGTACTCTCTTGGTCTAACCGAATTCCAGGACAAGAATTATCTATGCTGGTGGAGTATGTAGCTTATTACTGTTACTAGATGCAACGTTATTTTCAGTAGCTTCACCATTCCTCATATGAGCCAGTGTATAGCTGTGTCTAGGGAATCTTATTTGGGCTTCGAATAGTATGTTATATTGAATATTTTGTCAGAGTTTACATGTAGAGTGGCGTAGCCTCATGTTAGTTTGCCCTGACCAACTGTAGGGCAAAGAGACCGAAGCTACTCTAGGATTGTGTTTATTAGGTATGGCTGTGTAAATGTGGGTTGCCCAATTACTTTTTTACTATTTAGATATAACGATATCAAATTAATAGTATATATAAACTATGACAAAAATACATGCTAAAAAATCCTTATTTCTGGTATTGAGTTATATTTAACATATATGAACTATAATCCTTCTTATTAGCCATAATTGTGAATTATCTAAACAAGTCTCTCTCTCTCTTTCCAGCGAATGTATATAGTGTTTATACACGTATGTACATTAAATAGTAAAGTAGCAGGAAGCTTTACGTCTATATCATTGTATTGATAGGTATAATATAAGAATAATTATGTTCAGTATGCAAATGTAATAAGTAAACAGATATATTACAGTGTTTAAATATTTCAATAAATTCAGTATGACACGATTAGTTGTATTGGTTTCGAGCCAACTGTTCACGTGTATTCTATCAAAGTATAATAACAAAAACGGTTGCATAAAAGGACATCAAAATATTTATGGAACGTCGAGTTCTTTTATAATTTGAATAAGTTGAAATCACTTATACCACTCTAAAAACTGTTACATTAGTTCAAACTCTATACAAACCGTGATTTTACGTCTAGTGATTTTCTTAGATAAATAGAGATTTGGTCCGTCTCTTCGTCAGTCACAATGTTTCCGCCAGTCAACTTCTTTTACACGCAATCATTAGATTGCGGAATTTGTCTCATTTTGAAATTTTACAGATCTTCCGTACTTTTAGAAATAAGGAATATTTCATTAAGAGTAAACAATTAATTCCCACCAAATGAAGCGGATGCCATGCCCAGAAATCGAAACTGCAATTTGAGATATTCGGTCTGACGTTTTACGAACTGAACTAGTTATATTTTCTGATAAATAGAGCTTAAAACATTACCATAAAATTATAATTATAGCTTTATAGAATTATGATTAACGTCATGTTTCTAAACGTGAATTCAAACATAGGCGATAATAAGAAAATAAATAAATTAAGGGGTAAACATTATCAACAGCGTTTCAAATTATTTTAATAGTTCCAAACAATTTATCTTGCTTTAACTACGTATAGGCGTTAACACATTCATATTTAATATATAATAGAATTTGAGCACGTAGAATCCATAATTCGAGTTTTCAAACATAAATATGCTAACCCTTTCAAGACAAGCATACCACTCGTTCCCTATTTGATTAAAAAAATAACTAATTGCTTTATAAAGGTCTTCAAAACTACAATGGTCACTATCATGTCGTTTTTTAGATATTTACTAAAAGGGTAACCATTCCGTGTTTGCATAATGGTTGGAGTGTTTGCTAATGGACCGGAAGACCGAGGTTCAATCGAGTCATACAAAGACTAAACAAATGATACTTGATGTTCCTCTTGATAAACACTCTGTATTATAGATATGAGTGTTAGCCAATGAATAGAGAGGGTTTGTGTAACTCTCTACTACGGTTGACTACTTTAGTTTTAGGTACTTAAAGTGTAGTGACGTTGTTCGGTCGCTTCACATAATGACGATTGTTGATTGCAGTTCGAAGTTAATAACAGTATAATTTTTTTTGAATGTTGGTCCTTTGTAATCAAATTACTATTCTAAAAGTTAAAACTAAGCTTTATTTAAGCGGTTTTAAAGTGAATGAAATGTGTAAAGATTCTGACAATTCTGCATAAACTCGTGTCATTTCGAAAGGCTTTAGTCTCAGTATAATCACAGTGCAAAGAGTTTCAGCTGAGGTGGGATTAGCGCCGCCTCATGACCTTTTCCACAAACGTAAAAGTTTGTTTCCGAAATATTTAAAATCAATCAGAATGATGCTTTCTTGATAAATATTATAGTATAGTACGACAAACATGTTTAATATGTGAATCTTTGGTCTTAACAACTGTTTATTATGTATTTGTAGGATCAAAAATAAAACAAAAGATTGTGCAATCAAATTCTGGTGTTAATCATATGAACATAAGAGGAAGAACAAGCATAAATGTGCAACCACCCAGTTTCTTTTTAAATATTAGACTTACTGCATGAGCATGGGATTATTTAAAAGCTTAAACTCTTCATATCTTCATACAAGTAGTTAACGGACACTCAGACAGACAGATGTCTCTCATATATGGAAAAGTGAACAAGTAAAAAGGGGTAAAACAAACAAATATTCAATAAATATATGGTACTAAACGCAAGTTAGGTTAGTTTTCTACCTACCTGCTTATAATTTCTTGTTTTTGTAAAGTATTTGAAAACGTTTTTATTTCAATATAAGGTTTCGTTTAAATCGTCTTTTGTTAGAGTCAGAAAAATAAATGACGGCTTTGACAGACATCACCGAAGTTTTATTGATAGGTTGTTCGTCTTTCTGGGTAAAAAAAATACAACTACTAACTGTAGAAATGTAATACCATTTGATCTTCTACCTAATTGAAAGGAGAAAGTGAAAACAACAAAGAAGTAGACTTCGGTTATTTCCAGAAAGAAGGGTCAACCGTTTTAGATTTTTACTGTAAGGATGTCAGATTTGAATAAAATTATAGATTGAAATCAACACGTTTAAAATATTTTGAAATAAAAAACAATGTGCATGTAGGTCGAGCAATAAGCGCTATTGTCTTTGGTGAGATTTTTTTTCTCAATATTCGTTTTACACCAATTTATTCCTTGTTGATTATAATGTATCATTGTCGTATATATCAAGCTATTTTAAGCAATTATTACAACACAGATATGAATAAATATTACATTGACTGAAAGAATGTTTTTAAAAAAAACTATATATAACCATAAACCATATTTCTTTAAAATAATGTACGTTAAAATACTTCCGTATCAAATAGTTATAGGACGAACACCAACACATCAATATTAATTCTAAAAAGAAAGTCATCAAAATTAACAAATAAATTTCAAGATACAAAATAGTATATGATAACTAAAAGATAAATGTGCCTGTCAAAGTAATATAAATGGTTTATCAGGGGCATGTATGTGTTATATGAACGCACAGTTTACTGGGTTAAGTCGATAACAAGATACAGCAGATAGCCTTTTAAAATAGTCCATGTGCGATGAAGAATTTATATTTTATCCATAATTGTCTAACTCCGTGACTTTTTATTACTGAAATCAGGGCTTAAGTGGAGAAAAACTAGCGCTGTTTCAGAGTTTTCTTTTCCTAAATTAGCTATAATAAGTGTATCATAATATAGCCCCATAGCTCGGTAAATAATTATTTATATCTTACAAGAATTTGTAGAAAAAAAATACCACGAGATTGCTCACCTGCTGACTTTTAAGTAATCAAATTTTTCCCTCTCTACCCATCATATCCACTCATCTCATAGTGGTGTTAATCATTAAAGTAACAATCTCATTCACCCTTATTCTTGAATATACTTTGTGCCTTTGGAAAAAAGATGACCGATTACTATAAAAATTGGCCCTTTTGGTTTCAAATATTACACACTCCAATAAAATGCTTATTTAATATAATATTAAACGAAATTGTGTCAAACATAAAAATGTTTCCACATCTGTAAGGATCCTGTTGGGCAGTGGTAGTAAGTAGTAGTATAGTGTTTCATCAGCACATCCGCTAAATAGGTAATCAGTATATTCGATGTCAAACCAATATACAAAATAAAGCATATAACGGTAAATGCAATTCGACTTCAAATCTGATCGCACCTACTGAGACAGTAGAGCTTTAATTGACACCACGTTGGATAAAACCACGCGATAAAACAAGTGAGAGCTCCATATTGGGACAAGAATAGCGCGATTCGAATTGATAATAATAGTCAGAGGGTTGACAGGACAAGCAAGAAGGTCGAGCCTCCTCGTGCTGGGAAGGTCTAAAAATGACGATGCAGTAATTAGCAGTTTGGCCTTGACCGCCCATTGACCCACTGTGAGCTTGCCTATAAATAAAGATGATTTCACCCTTTGAAATTCGTCTCCATGTGTTCAACGTACGTATCGATTTGAGAAACCGCCTACTGTACAGGCGAACGTGTTCAATTAGATTACACATTTGAAAACTAGAATAAACTACTAAGTAAAAAAAATTAATATTTGTAGCAAGCTGCAGGCACAGTATCATGCATAAAGCATTACTGTTTTATGAATTATATTTCTGTAAAATAAAGGACGCATATGAATATTAACAACATATGGTACAGTTGTTTTTATTGTTGGGTGCATAAAACGCTATATGTAATATGGTACTAATATCGTATTTAGGTTGTTTAAAGCAGCAGGAAGACACTTTCTACGTCTAGCCACAATGAAGACCAGTGATAGGGCGAAACCTCTGTTTGGATGATGGGTACGAGCATAGTACTAAATTCGTTATCTGTACGGGTGGTACGTCTTTTTTGTGTTACGAGAAGTGAAATAGTGGGCAATCGCAACAATATGAAAATAATATTTTGTTCTTTTAATTATTTAACATTATATAAATGGGGAATGTTTATTATTGAATACGCGACCATATTATTCGCGCCACATTAATTCATTTTTGTTTATTAAATATTGAATTTAAGGAACCAATAAAAAAGCGAAACTCCAAAAAAAACTAAAATTTACTATCGGCCTTAATGAGGCGGGGTCTTCCAAATACCGCTTCTCTCACATTAATTTATATTCCAATGTACCGTTTTTTTTTGTTTTGTTTTATTTTGTTTTTTTTGGGGGGGGCGAGAATTATAGACGGTGCAATTAATATCACGTGATGTTCGGTTTACAGAAAATGCATTGGGTACTATACTCGTAAACATTCACCGCTGTTTGTAGATGGTTTCCATTTAGGGTAAGGTATTACTCTTCTTTACTGAATAGAATTATCTACATTATCGGTAGCCATAATTAAACGAACATTACTATAATACTTCATTCTATACCCCGGCGTTCAGTAGCATTCCGACTACTGACTACATTTGTAAGTGATGTGGCAATCAGGTTTCGAATTTTTTGCATGAAAACATTTATCACGTCTAGACTCACTGCAGACTAATGATACTCTATATGTATGTGCGTGCGTGTGTGTGTGTTCGTAGAATAAGAGGAAATCATACAGTATGCGAAAAAAGTGACGGGAAAATATTAAACCAGAAAGGGATTATGTTTATATGACGTGTCGGTTAATTATATAACTTCCTCTTCTTCTTCTTCTTTCGTTAAACCAGATTATTCTGCATTCGTTTCCTCGATGTTTTCTAGTTAGACATATTTCTGGAAAGACATCGGGTACGTACAGGAATGACCACGAGAAGGTTGCCAACATCTCTAAGTAAAAGTGGTACTGTGGGACCGAATGGATTCGAACTTGAAACACCTAGGTCTCCAGTCCGTGTCAATATCCACTTAACCACCGTCACCTCCCAGATAAGTTCTTCAGATATGTAAAGAAAACACGAGTACTAAAACAATAATTTAAAATAGCATACATCCCATAGTCCTCAATAAAATAATTAAAATAATTAGTTTCTATAATGAATTCATAAATTTCAATAAAATAATACCCACTACTGGGTGGACGTCCGTACTTGTTGGAGAATAAAGTACGGACGTCCACCCAGTAGTGACCATTATTTTATTTTATTTTTCTTCCCAATATGTCTACCCTACATGTATCTGTACTTGCATGACATTTTTTTCTCTATATTATCATCCTGATGAAGTCTTATTAATAAAGACGAAACGTTGATGTACACATAAAATACATCTATTTTTTGGTTTTCCTTTTTCATTTTCCCATCACGTCGGATTACCTTCATCCTTCTCTTCCCATATATATATATATATATATATGGGAAAAGAAGGATGAAGCTAATCCGACGTAATGTGAAATGAAAAAGGAAACACTAAAAAGGAAGTTTTTATGTGTTCATCAACTTTTCGTCTTTATTTGTAAGACTTCTTCAGGATGATAATATAAAGAAAAATGTCATGCAAGTACGTGGCCATATAGGGTTGACATGGTGGGTCGAAGGGAGGAAATAGTAGTCACTACTGGAAAACAGTAGGAACCGACGTCCGGACCTGGTGAAGTCAGTTGCGAGGAATGAAAATAAATGTTGAAGAAACTGAGTGAAAAAAGTAGAAGGGGGTGAGCAGGGATACTGTGGATAGTTGTATATGAAAAAGTGGAGGGTTGGGGTTAGCGGGAGTAATGTTGATGGCAGTGAGTGAAGGAGTGGAGGGGTAGGGAAAGAGGAGGGTGGAATGTTTGTACCAGGAAGGTTAGGGGTCATGGTGAATGAAAATGTGTGTGTGGGGGGGTGTATGCAGAGGAATGGAAGATGGGTAGAAAAGATGTGGGGGGCTTTGTGATTTTGGTGGATAGGTAAGCGTCACGGTTTTAGAGAGGATTTTAAAAAATGAGGTGATTTAAGAGTGGGAGTGGGGAAGGGTGAGAGTGCGAGAGAAGTGATGTAAAGGGGAAATGGGTTAGGGGG
>OY744530.1:58219538-58247038 GCA_963556195.1 Sepiola atlantica
TTAATTATTAAAGACAATATATGTATTATCATATATCATCAGATCCTTTTACTTTGTAGTCTCCTTTTAAGATGCAGCTCAATGTTTGTCAATTTTTGATAACAGAGCAAAATATAAAATAAAATTGTGAAAAAAATAAAAATAAAAGTAATAAAACAAACTGTGGTTATTGGAATATAATAAAAAAACTGTTGTATATATATATATATATATATATATATATATATATATATATATATATATATATGTATATATATATATATATATATAGTCATGTATGTATATATATATATATTGAAAAGAGACATATCTTTCTAAATATATATATATTGAAGATATATCGACATAAATATGTTCACGTATGCATACACTATCACACAGACATATGTGTATATTTATATATACGTATAAATATATGCATACACGCTAACACACCTAATATATATACATATATATGTATATATATATATATACATATATATATATATATATATATATATATATATATATGTATATATATGCATATGTGTATATGTATATGTACGTTGATTCTTGAATGTGATATGCGTACAATACTGTTCTTTACTTGAGTGGAAACTGGAAGTGAATTTTCTAGTGTAATCGTGTGTAAAATTGGCGCGGAAGACTTTTGATATTTCCAATCTTCACATTGAAATGAACGGTTTGTCATGAAAACGATAATTATTAGCTCAACAAACAGCAAGACTTCCGCATTTCAAACATGAGTTTGACAGTCCCACTTGAACACGTCTTAAAAATTAACAACACTGAACATTTAACTTTGACAAAGTTACATACTTAACTCTCCGTAGTGTACTAGTTGTGTCACTCGTTTACGACGGGTAAAACTGTCCTTATTTTCTTTTTCTACTAAGTAACTATTGAAAAGTAGGGCAAAAAGCCTCTCGAGGATATCGGTTTAAGATGAAGACAATTATATAAGGATCATAAGTTATTACTTGCCTCCTTCACACAATATTATTCGAAATCAAATGGTGGGTACTCTCTTTCGTTCTCTACAATCATTTCCCACAGAAGAAACGTTTCTACTTTATCATTATTTCCAGAGAAGTTTCTCGACTGAGCTCTTATCTTGGGTTCCTTCTTGGAACTCATTCACTGAAAGAATACATCTTGTTAATATTTATTTATTTATTTGTTTTATAAAGAGTTCCCCCTCCAATGAAACATCCCATTGCTTAGTTTATTCTATGTAAAGTAATGGAATTTTAAGAACAATATTTGCAAGTTTCAAAAATGAAAAACACAGAACAATTCACTTGTAAGAGGAAATCACTTGCGTATGTGATGAACGTCAGAGTCATATTATATTTGTCTTAACAGGACAATCGTGAGAGTATGACAAACTTCACGTACTTTTTTTATTGTATGTTTTATGAAGATTCATACCATACTTAATGGCAGTTAAAATATCCATCATAATACATCTCAAAACTGAATATTGCAAGTAGTTCATTTATGAAAGACACTAGGCGTACGTTTGAGCCGTTGCGTTACAACCACTACTACTATCTCTTTACTTTGATTTTATTGGAAAATAGTGGCATTTTTAAAAGCATTTTAATCCTTTATCTAAAAAAGATAAAACATTTTGGTTCCATATTATAATAATTACTATTATTAGTAGTAGTAGTGTTTGTAGTAGTAGAATCTGATTTCCATACGATGTTTACATATGTAAGTTATATAGCGACGCAAGTCACTCTTTCTTTAAATGCTCACAAATTATTAATAAATAGTAGAGAGTTGTTAAATAAACATGAATTAAGAAGGATTGAGAGTAATTCCTGTATAGCTCAGAGAGAGAGAGAGAGAGAGAGAGAGAGAGAGAGAGAGAGAGAGAGAGGATGGGCTATCAGTTTATTACTTATACTTTGTAGCTAATTTTACAAAGTAAAACATACTTTTTCAAACATAAACCAATTCCATGACTAGGGTATATTTTACCATGCACGTGTTATTAAAGCATAAAAGAAAAGCCTATGGAAAAGAACGCTGCCTTACTCACATTTGGTATAATAAGTGTTACATACTCAACTCTATTATACACCACCGATGTACATGAAACTAATAAGGTAATATTAATAGTAAGTAACTGCAAAACTAAGTTAATTATCACAGCTACATTATTAATTATTGTAATTTTGTTTGCTTATATATATATATTTTAGACACCTGGTGTTTTCCATAAAAAAACTTATTAGAATGCCGATAGGAAATTATTTGAAAATAATATTAAAATATTACAAAAGTATTTTAGACTATTAAATCTATAAGAACAAAAGTCAAATCTGTTATTTTGATTATTCAAACTAGTGTTTTCATAATTCATGCTATTATTACAACGTTTACGCCGATGTAACCTTCGACCTTGTTCAAGTGCTTCTTGTAGAACTCGGGACTCTTCATGTTGAACTCAGGAATCGGTATGCAATCTCTAACGGACCTCTTATTAAAAGCACAAATGTAGATTGCCCTGGTTCCATCAGTCATGACCGGGTAGAAGTCTTAAGTACTTCGTAACTGTAGTCTTAGTATCGCCCGTGCTATAGGTTGAACCTTGAACCTCCCGAAGACTATCACCTGGAGCGCATTATTACTTAGCACCAGAGGTCCTTTAACAAAATCGAATCTTAAAAACAATAAACAGCATACATCAATTATTTCTCAGTATAAAGTGTTCATTGAATTGTCCTGCACATATATTCCTTTACGCCTCAAAATTATGTCTATAATGAACAAGTTTTTTTAAAAATTAATTACATTTTTTTAATTATAACTAATTGATACCCGTTCCTTTAGCCGGGTTGCCACAGCATTTAAGTATGTCAATTTCCATATGTATATAGCTTCTACTGGTTTATATCTATAGAGCATGGAATATGTCCTTTCCAACGTCCGTCACTGTTTACTACACAAAAATGAGATTTTTCAGCTTGCTTTTACTAAGGAGGAGATTACTCCCGTTTGCTCTTTCGACACAGGGGTAGATAACTCCTTTACCTATACATGCCCCCCCCCCCGGATCACGGTATGAATTGGCGTGGTCATCTTCCTATGCACCAGAGAACCTGTGCGATTTCCCACGCATTTGTGGGAGCAAGTTTCTTGGCGCTCTTGTTCTGCGACATGACGATTGACTCAATGGGGGAGACTAACCGGGTGTGTATATATTCCTGTGTTGCTCTCCAACACCCCTGCGGTATCATCAATTTCTATTTCCTCCTCCTCAAGCTCATTGGATGGTCTGACAGTGATGTTTCGTTCTACATCCATTGCTTCCTCTGTGCGTCGTTCCTGTGGGGGCTCAGGATTTGTTGACGGATTTGAGATCCCTGGAGTGGCATAATGTGGCCCGTCCACAACTAGGTGGATTTTACGGAGTAACCGACGGTTGCGCAGCGTTATCCGATTACTTCCATCTACCCGCACTCGGTACTGCCATTTATCATGTGTCTCCACGATTCTCCCTGTCTTCGTCCATCGACGACGGTAATTACCATGCTGGTTCTGGATCTGGATGAATTCTCCCACTTGAAGTTCCCGAAGTGGACGACAATGTTGATTATAGAACTGCTTGTTTCGCATATTACCTTGACCATTGGCGACTCCCTTTTTTCGCCAATGTCTTTCCATTGTTTCCGGGTTTAATATTTATCCCGTTGGACCGGAAGGTAGTCTTTAATGATTCGCCTGTATAGCATTACGGCTGGAGACATGTTAGAGATTTCCTCCGGTGACTTATAAGTAGGGAATCAAGTTCTCAAGGTATCGCATACAGTTTTGCCCCTCCCGCATGTCATTAGGGTCACTTCCATCATTACCGTATATCGATCAGCGTATACTAGATAGTTCCTGCCCTGTATATAAACAAAGTGTACGACAACTTTTCGGAATGGAAAATCCGGGTCTGGTCGTGACACCAATGATTCCTTAGTCTGATATAGCGCAATTGTGTTGCATGTGCGGCACTCGGATCTGGTTTGTCAGATGCTAGCATCTAGAGCCGGCCAGAACAATCGTTGTCTCGCGTTCGCCAGCATACCGTTTACACCCTGATGCGCAGAATGAAAGGAATCTAGAACTTCTGCACGAATTTGTCGAGGTATCGGGATTTTGTTTCCCTTCATAATGACCCCCTCTAAGCAGTATATTTCCTCCTACATAGGCCAATGGAGGTCATTGTGTGATTTAAGGAAACTATGTTGGATCAGATCTCTTAAGGTCCTGCATTCTTCATCTGTGGCTACCGCATCGACGGTCCTTTCCCATGTAATAGATTTCAGCTTAGGGTCGCTTTCATACATCGACGTTAAAGCGGTTTTGACTGCGGTGTCGATCATTTGGTCAGGGGTTCTTGATGGGGTACCTGTTGAGTATCTAGATACGCAATCCGGGGCTAAATTAAGTTTTCCAGTGTTATGTTTTACTTGGAAGCGGTACATCAGTGTCATTTCCTTGAAGTTCAACAGACGGGAGGGTTATATTTTCCAGGGCCTTGTTAGAAAATATTTTTTTTATTAATGGCAGGTGATTCATTGTTACCAGCAAATCCGGACATCCAAGCAGTAACATTCGGCATAATTCTAATCTGTAGACAAGGGCTAACGCCTCTCCTTCCACTGGTGCATATCGCGATTCTGCGTCGTTGGTAAAACGGGACCCAGCCAGAATTAGTTTCAAGTGACCATCCCTACAACTCATATTTAATTTGCCATCACATCTACAGTGTTTTTCAAATAGGAAGTATGATATTCTTGTGTTGCTGTAATCTGTTGCCAGCCCTGCCACTCTGTTAATTTCGAATGTTTTGACCCATTCTCAATCCTCTTCACTATCACTCTCTTCGATTCTTGGAATACACTCTCCAGTGTCTCGTCCCAATAGAATTTTCTGTTCTTTGTCCTTAATAGTTCTCGGAACGGGGCCATACCGTCTGCTTGTGAAAAGACAAACACCACCTAATTCACAAGTCCAAACCAGGATGTAACCTCAATGATATTTTTGGGAGAAGGAAATTTAAGGATGGTTTCTGTCATCTTTTTTGTAGGTCGAACACCATTTGCATTGACCAGAAATCCTGCGAATTCTATTTCCATTTCAGCAAAATTAAACTTATCCGGATGAAATACAATCCTCTTATCTCCGCAGCGATTGATATAGTCAACTGTGTGCCAGAACAATGACTCTATTAAGTCGTCACATACGAAGCTGTCGTCTATGCATCGGGGTTTACGAGCCGTATCCACTCTGATGTCATCAAACCGACGGGTGTATCCGTCCCTGATCCATGAACTTCTTGAGGGGCTCGACAGTACCTATATCGGCCCGACTCGGTGATGAATGCAGTAGCATATCGTGCGGCTGAAGATAGCGGTAAACTGTGGTATCCATTCTTGCGTTAAGGATCGTTTTCCTGGTGTATCCCGGTATCATCGAAACTTGATTGAATGGTGATGAGGTGTGATGCGTTTCTCTCATAGTAACATCATTCAACTGTTGTAGGTCGACCGTGCGCCTTGGATACCCATCTTTTTTCGGCGTGACAACTATTCTTCAACAGGTAGTAGGTGTTCTTATAGGTACCGGTTCTATTATCCCCAGTACGACGTCTCTGTCCAAGTCCTCTTTCTACCTTCTTCTCCCAGTGATGAGGAACGTGTATTGGTGTGTGAATTGCTGTCGATGTTACTCCCGGGACGAATTTTATCTCTAAAGGTGTACCTTCTATTGTTTGCAGTGGTTTATGTGGGCATGTGTTAAATGCGCTTGACTTAAAATGTTCCACTAACCATTGTTCAAATTCGTGTCTGTTGGCCTCTGTTGGTTTGAATGAGATGGTTTCTGGTTCCATCGGGAGATATGTTCTGTGCGGGAATCCACATGGGGCAATTGGATTTATGTTCCTTGATGAGCTATTCTGCGACTATGTAATCGGGAAATTGTAAGGCAACACATCCAGATCCTTCAACGCAGTTTGAGACAAATAAAATCCTGATGTATTGTCTTATACATATACTGCCTGTCGTGTCCTTTTTGTTCTCACTTATATGCATAGAAACAAAACACCTCTGTTCTGTAACCAGTTATGGGTTATACCCCGTATCCGATGGGTAGTTGACACGAGGAATCCATCTGGATATCCAATGAGTTTCTGAATCTCAGCTTCACTCGAACAAGTCTGTGTCGATGTGTCTGCAAAGGTTGAGATGCGAAGACCATGCTGGCTCACCGGTTACTTTGGTATTCATCCAAATTTTTCATGACTTCTAGGCATCATGGTGACTTTCACCGTCACCGTAGGGGTAGCTCTGGGACACTCATCTGAACTTGTTCCCCATCCCACACGAGGTGAGGCACGTTTTTAGATTGCGTTTTGTTGTACCTGCTGTCTTTGCGAGCAGAACAACTATCCGGAGCACTGTTGGTGAACATGAACGACTCCCCACTACTTGACATTTTACTCGTGGCCACAAGTTTACGGCACACTTTTTTCATGTGCCCCATCATTCCACAAAAATGGCATTTGAGTCCAACTACCGGGCAATCTTTCTGGTGCATTGGCCCTCTAGGGTGTGAAGTGTCTCCACATCTATTGCAAGGTTTTGTGTATCGTGTAGTTGGGAGGCCCCTGGCCTCTGGTAGTGATGTTCTTGGTTCGATCTTTGTACGTTGGATAACGTAAGAGAGGTTGTTGCATTGTAAAAGTGAGGCGTTGACTTATCTGTTGCCTTTAGACAGACCAATCGTGTGAACTTTTGGTCCAACGTGGCAAGTGACGCTACCTCCGCCAGTACCTTCCCTTGGTGTTCTACGTTGCTAAGTCCTTCTATCATTTGTCCGGCGACCATGCCATCTGAGTAGTCTACTTGCTGCCTGCAAGTTTTTTCATTTAGACATCAAACCCTGTAGCCACTGGTCGTATAGTACGTAAAATGTACTCCTCCATGGCAGAGGTGAGCGTTTCTGACCCTACTAATTCGAAGAGTAGCCTGTTCGTTTCCGGCGTACATGTCTCTCGTACTTCGTTACGGATTGCGGCTTGGTCTCCCAATCTACATACATCTTTGTATCCGGCTCATGTATCCAAAAACAATGCCTATTCTCTTTCTGTGGTATTCAATCCTATTGAGGGTCGTTCTGGTCTTTTAACTCGCAATGTATTAGACTGACCGCGAAGAATTTCTTTCGGAGCTCGATATTTTCTTTTTCCAGCTTGATAACTTGTTTCATGAATACTACACTTCCATGCTCCATGGGGGCTGGTAATAGGTAACTTCAATGCACGACGTAGTGCTTGACAAAAAAATCCACGTTTACAGTATTTATAATCCTGTTTGTAGCGCCATGTTGAGTACGGAAGCTGTCCCTTCCAACGTCCGCCACTGTTTACTACTCAAAAACAAGATGCCCGCTATTCTAGCGTGTTTTACACCCGACTAAGGGGAGATAACTCCCGTTTACTCTTTTAACACACTACGATGAATATATATTTACGTATTATTCTTATTGGTCTAAAATAAGAAACTGCGTGTTAAAGTAAATATAATAAGCTTCAAACTAATCACGAATATCGTTCATGTCTACTTTAGTGAGGATTATCATAAAAGAATAACTTAGTTTTTAAATTATATAAATGTGTTTTATGGTATTATTTTTTGTTATTTCTTTTTAAATTGATACACCGTATATCCAGTTAAGTCCAATACGTTATATTTGAACTCAAGTATTGATATCGTAAATAACTACCGCCTTGATAATGTGTAAGGTACACCTCTTTTATCGTTTTCTCAAGCAATTACATATTTATATTTACTTGTGAACAAACCATCTCCGACATCACCGTAAATTTTTTATGATATATTTATTTTTGTCTTTAAAAAATGTTTCGAAAGTATATCTAAAATATACATTTTATCATTAAAAATGCTATTTACACACTCTCTCTCTCTTCTCTCTCTCTCTCTCTCTCTCTCTATATATATATATATAAAGAGAGGGAGGAAGAGAGAGAACGAGAAAGAGAGAGAGAGAGAGATTGAAGCACAAATACCTCCCACTGTTGCAAGGTGATAAAAGGAAGAGAGAACTAGAAAAACAAGGGATGACAAATTTATTTTACTGTTGTTTTACGTAAAGGTTACAGTTGTTGGACGTTTTATTTTACACCTCTCATATTCTAATGATGCCGTTTTTTCGCAATACAATGTTAAATACACTTCCGCTATACACCGTTGGGGACGTGTAATAAGCTCCGAAGGCTCTCAGTGTCGCAATTAGAGAGTCATCATTCTTCAAAAATGTATCGATAGTAAAAGCAGGATGTGCACCAGTCTAAACCATATGGATGGATGAGAGCATCTGATCGACAATGATATCGTTTGCTAAATGACAACAACATTGACACTTGTCTTGTATGAGCCCATTACCAACACATAGATGATAGTTTGACGTCTTTTTTTAACATAGTTCAAGCCGCCACTGTAGACGTAATGGGCTACTGAGAACAAGAGGAAATAATTGATGTTTTCTGGGTAAAAATCTGTCTTCCTAACAATTATCGTTGACTAGGTTTTGACCTTTACGTAGTATTTTATTTTTAGCTCGTTACAGTGGCTCCATGCGTTGTCTGGGGCGATTTAAATAAAATAATAGAAAACTTTCACTAATGAACATGCCAACACATGAAATTCTTCTTATGTTTCATTAGTTCAAATTTGGACAAAATGCCTCCGAACCTTTTGCTCATATCAATAGCATGGAGAGATAGAACAACAAGCGATCGGATAATACGAAGGTTGTTCGAAAAATAGTCGTAGTGGAGATGAGAGCCTTGTAAATGCATAAAGTAGAGGACGGCCGTGTAATTTTGATGATAAAAAATACAAGCACTTGCTGAGCAAACTCCACGTCAACGTGTCAAATAAATGTGTCAGACACTTGCTGTCAGTACTGCAACAATTCCACGTCATTCATAGAGTATTGGACAGGTGTAAAATGCCCATGAATAAATGAATAAGTCAGAAATCGGCCATTATTAGTAACGGCATTATACATTTGATTATGCATTGCATCGCAACGAATATATGTTGTCTTTACATGCGTAATGTGGGCATCTGTATTCAAATTAAATGTTTAACTCTACGGCTATATATATATATATATATATATATATATATATATATATATATATATATATATATATATATATATATATATATAAAATAATTGCGGGTAATTAAATAATAACCTAACAGTATTCTTTCATTCTTACTCCATTCTATTACTAAACTACTATACAAACACATGCGTTAAGAACGAACACACAGACAACCAGAATCCATTTTGACAACATAGCGACGATAATCGCGATATCGTAAGGTATTCTTCCACGTTTGCATATGTTCATTTTAAAGTTATGCTGATTTACTCCGTCCAAATACTTATTCTAATGATATATTCTTTCATTACAGAAAATACGACAGAGAAGACTGTATTTCGTTATCCAATCCACACACATAGTGAATTTTTCATTTGTTACGTAACCACATGGGATACTTATAAAATAATGTAAAAATATAAGTGTAATTTATCAACGTCTTTTATATTTACAGGTCACTGAATACCAACTACTTCATGAACGAGTTTTAAAAATTGACTGGGGTAATGTGGGTCAGTTATAATAAGACTCATAAAGATAAGCAATGAGTCTTTTCATACTCCAAACTCTATTTAAACTAGTTAAATATTCAGTCTAATTGGTAGGGGGTATTAATGTGCTCGTTTTCTTTTCATTTGGGTGAATTTAACCAGCTGGGGAAAAAGAAGCGGGGAATATTTCACATAATTCTGAAGAACACATGCCATACTAGTATTTATAGAAAAGATAAGATCTGCAAACTCACGATCATGTGTAAACATTCAAAATATTTGGAAAGATTGAAATACAGTTTATTTAAATACATTTATAGTAAATCTTTACTATCACACCGGCATAGTAAACCCTCTAAAAGGCTTTCTTACTACTGCATGTTAGCAAGTAAAACGAATTTATTTGTTTTATTTAAAAAAATTATAGTCGAGACAACAGCACACAATCAAGGAATTTTCAATAAGAATGAGGATTTAAAAAAATCTTATCGTCAAAAACATATCACAAATAATACAAGTTTTCATTGGTTTAAGAACAAAGTAAGAATCGTTTTGTTAAATCCTATTTCAGTAATGTAAATTATTTAGAGTAAAGTAAGTTTCGGCATTATTTTCCAGACTTTGTTAAATCAACAAAACATGTGGAAGCATTTCTTTGTGTTTTCAGTTCTTTTTTAATATTACAACAAATAAGTGCTACCAAACGCAACATAATTTACTTTTTTACTGACCTGCATATTTTTATACTTCTGAAAGTGTTTTCCAATTATTTTTATTTCAATACAATATTTCGTCGATGTCTAGTCCTTTGGAGACAGGTAAGCATTTAAAATGCCCGACCTATGAGTTGCATTGGAGTTTAATTTATTAAAAGCATTTAATAATGACTTACACCCAAGACTTAGAGTTAGTAGTACGGTAGTGGCATCCATGTGTTGTATGGTTAACAGGGCAGACATCGAAAACTAATATACAACAAATATTTTCTACCACACGCAAATGAATTAAATTTTTTACTGACCTGTACAATTTTCAATTGTTACTGTAGGATTTTAATAATTTAATATAAATTTATTATTTCCCGCACTTCATTTATCTGATTTAAGACTGATTTCGGTTCGATCAATAAAATAAAAATGTCTAGTTTTCTGTCATTTATTGAAACAATAAAAGATATATTAAAGTTTTAATCAATTCCTGCAAATAAAATACTTTGCCATGAAACTCTCAAGTAACTTATTGTCTTAATTGTTTTAATTTATTTATTTTACTAAAACATCAAGTAAAATCCAAACCAGAACAACATACACATTTCTTTTAGAAAATAATGCCGAAACCTATTTAGCTCTGAATAATTTAAGTGACTGAAATACGATTTAATAAAGACATTTTTCTTTGCTTTTAAACGGAAGAAAACAGTATCATTCCTGACATGTTAATGACATTGGGCATTTGTTAGTTCCAAAACTTTATAGGAAAAAAGGAAATTACTAATTAATCTATGAAATCTAAAGCTTTACACTTTACATAAATTTAACAGATAATCAACATTTTTTTTCCAACAGGGTTACATTTTAAAAAACTTTTCAGGTTTTCGGATTTTTACTTTGAGACAATTTTTCTTAAATTCTTATATTACCGACCACTTCACAAATAATTAACAAAAACAATGATGGAAAATACCAGTGTTAGCTAAGTAAAACTGACGAGAAGGAATAACGAACTTCACCGAACAAAGTACAAAATAAGAACCGAACTTTTTCTTAACTTAACCCTTTACACCGTTTTACATTTAGTTTGTAAATTTGCTTCAATTTGGTTATATTTATATATTGTATGAAATAATCAGAAATTGATTCGTCTTTTTGCCGAAACTCTGAGCTTCTTAGGTCACAACTGAACATTTTTTAGATACCTAGTCCTAAACATCTCCTAAAATACTAACTTTATCCCCCCAACCACACGCACAACATTTGGGGTGAACCAGACAAAACATATATACAAAAAAAAATAATATTGTTTTCGCAACTTATTTTAGTATAAAGAAAATACCCTCCCCCAAAACCCTACTGAATTCAAATAATATTAAACTATACGCTTAATTAACAGACACAAATACATACATCCAGACTCACACCATCTTACCTCTTAATAGACCAGAAGTGGGTGCTTATTTTAAGTTAATTAATATAGGAAACTGATCCAACACTCTAAGAATTAACAAATTATTTTTGTATCGAAATTCTTTTTCGGATGATATGCTTTCACAGTTAAATCATTCTTTAACACCCCCATATCATGTGAAACGCCGGGGCAGCGTTCCTGCTAGTATGATATATGATAAATAAGATGGTCGTTGTGATTTAATTAGATACTATGGTGAATTATATTTTATTTTACTTCATTATAGAACAAATATTGTATCAATCTTGTATTTTAAAACTAATTGAAAACAATTCTATTGGAAATTATCTGAATTGGAAATAAGGAAAAATTTCTACTGAAAAAACTTATAAATTCGTCAAGTTTACTCTGATCACTATTAAGTGAAAATAAAGATTTTCTGAAACACGTGTACATATTGAGAAATATTTTTGAGTGTAGAGTGTTGGAATATTATTACATATTAATTATGTCGTAAATGCTGTATTCTACTGAATTAATATATATATATATATATATATATATATATATATATATATATATATATATATTTATATCCATATATATATATATTAAAAAAATGTAAAGTGATCAAGCATAGTAAAGGACAATCTGTTGGTTCATATGTAATAGGTACTACACTGAGGTGTAGAAGAAGGCACCTTTCCTTTCACATAATAACTCGACTTAAATGTGAGCATCACTTTATAATACTGAGTGTTTATCAAGATAGGCGTCAAGTATATAATTTTGTAATCTTTTGTATGACTCGGCTGAAGGATGGAATTGCGGAATTCCAGTCCGTTAGCGAACAGTCTACTAATTATGACAATAAAGCCGCAAGATATATATTTCTAATACAAAATTGATGTTTAAATATTCTTTAATTTAGGGATTGAGTTATGTTTTGAGTATTATAGTATAGGCACGTGTATTAACACAGCCTGATAGTCGAATTAAAATGATAAATTGTTGTGTGACCGTATATAGAAACTTTCTAGTACTTTTTATGAATTGTGTTCATGTCTAAGTATATATATATATATCTATATATATATATATATATATATATACGCTTTTATAGAAAAAAATATGAAAATGGGAATCTCTTTTTTTCAACCAGCTATCAAAAAAAATAATAAAAAATATAAAGTTTCCTATTTTAATATCGCTCTGGACTCTGTCTTTGAGGAATCGGGATATAATTGTAATTCTACTTTTTGACTTGACTATTAGCGAAATAATTGATTATTTTCCTTCTTATTTGTGCTTATAAAAGTGCTTAATTTAAAAGTGTATCGGGTACGTTCACACATCTCTAAAACTTTGTTGTTGTTTAATTCTTTGGAACTTATATACTTAATAATAAATACGTAATACTTTTGGATCTTTCTAAGTTGTCATATATAAGTTCTGGTTTACCAAAATCCTAACAATAAAGCTGATGTAATATCTGTAGTATTCATTGATATCCGATGGCTTTGATTTACTATTTAATGTGTAGTGTTTTAGTCTGGTTAGGATACTATGTATGAAGAGCATCTTATCTTATGACTGTATGTATATATATATATATATATATATATATATATATATATATATATATATATATATATATATATATGTATATATATAAATATATATATATATATATATATATATGTATATATATACATACATATATATATAATCGAGCTCGTCTTGTACTCTATCTGATGATCGCTACGAGCATAAAACTATGAAAATGGTCTATTCAAACGCGTAATTAATTTAACTAATCTAAAGCTTTGTCTGAAAAGGCAGCACCATGTATAAGTAATAACGCAATACTATGATTGAAACGATTCCAAAAACCTATACTCAAAGCAATTTATTTTATATATATATATATATATATATATATATATATATATATATTGGAAACCACATCGACAATGAATTTTGTGTTTTACGCGACTTTCGATTCAATATAATCTTCAACCGCCAGTTTATTTCTGCCAACCAAGGAAGTAAGAATAGTCACTGCTTATGTTAAGACACATATATTGTTTTCAATATTTTTCTTCCTTGGTAAACGCGAGTGGAAACGTCGGCCAATTACCGAAAACCCTCGACAAACGTAAAGATAGACACATACGAAATTTTAAACACAGCGCAAGCATATCCACGCAGATAACCGAACACTCTGCCACATAAGTTGATACGTACACTCTCTCACTCACAAACTAAACACAATAATATACACACATATTGATGCCTATCACGCAAAGTAACGCATACGAAATAAAATGCCTTCGTTCTTAAACGCTTAACAACTTCATCAACGTTCTTTGGATATTTTGAACTTTCTTTCATTGACAGTATTTTATTTTGCATTTGATTTACCATTGTTTAATAAAAATTGATAAGTTTTCTATTGTAGACATTTTCATTTAATAAACCCCTATTTTTACATAATTTAGACCGACTGTTATCTCTTCAACTTCATATATATATATATATATATATATATATATATATTTATATATATATATATATATAGTAAGCTATGAAAATGTATTTATGGCAATTAAGCTACCCTGAGACTCCCGCGTTGCATCCTCGGGGAGAATATTCAGGCTAGCCCTGGGATGAAACGCGGGAGCCTCAGTATGGCTTATTGCCATAAATATATTTTCATAGCTTACTACCAAGCTCTACTAACGTATCGAGCACTGTTTAAGTAAATACTGAAAATTGATACATACAAAATTATATCTCTTCATAAAATTGTATGTGAATACATAAAATAGTAATATATATATATATAAATATATATATATATCTATATATAACATGAAACTAAAAGTATACTTTTAGAGAATTAAACCTATAGTGAAATGGTTTAAGCTCAATATACGAGATAGAGCAATTATAAAGATAAATAAAGGAAGCGAGATAAAGATGTACGGATGACAAATCTGTTTCATCTTCGATTTTGAACTGTGACTATTCCACTGCCAACCTATCTATTATGTAATTCCTCTGATGATAAAATTTAAATCTTTGAAAAACCTGGATTAAGGAAAGAAAAATAAACAGTTTTTTTATCGATTACACTTATAATTAAAGAATCGAAGATTAAATAGATGTGTCATTCATCCATCTTTATCTCTCTTCCTTCATTTTTCTTTATCGATATATATATATATATATATATATATATATATATATATATATGTATATATATATATATATATATGCAAACATTGTTAAAATAACAGAATTCGTCTGTTTAATTATGCTTTTTTTTATTTTTTCAATTTTTCTTATGGTCTTTTTTGTAATATAATTTAAAAAAATAATAAATGTCCTATAGGTTTCACATGTTTCATGAACGTTTTCGATTGTTTGTCGAATCATCTTCAGGTGTCAAAAGCAAATGAACAAAAAAGCTGGAGAAAGAAGAGAACTTTTCAAAGACGGTGGAGAAACGCGTGAAGAACGTTTTCCGCATTTTTTCCAGTAAGTCGTTAGCGATTTTAAATTCAGCAACGCTGGATGATGGCATCACAGGATATATATATATATATATATATATATATATATATATATATATATATATATATATATATGCACCCAGTATTTCTTTTTAAAACTATACATTAGTTTGGGTAGGCGAAGCAGGGTTTCATTGTTACGGACACCCCTTTTAAGTCCGCATCAAATCCTCAGCAACTAAGAAAACAAAAAACAAATAAGAAGAAGTGAAAAAAAACCGGCAAAAACGGCAATATTCACTGTCTGTGAACAGGCGTTGTTTATTTCTAAAAGCCTTTTATATAGGAGAATTTCCATTTTTACTAGGGGCTGTCTATACATTTTATTGTTTTATTTATTTAATTATAACTGAATATTATTTGTTACTGATATCATTTATTTATCTGTTTATTTTAGGCATTTGGATTTAGGGCTATTAGCTTAGAATTTTATTAATTCATGTATCTAACCTGCATGAGGTTTTATTTCGTATTTCGTGGAGTCTGTTATTAATTCTTGTTTAATGTGTATTAATATTATAAAACGATTCCCATGTTAGTTTTATTTATCTTCAGAGGTTGTTTCGGTTTGAGGTTAAAAGGGGTTATTATCTATTTATTTAGTAATGTGGTTTCTGATTCACTAATCTGAAGTGCCAATACGAATTTTATACCCAGGAAAAAGGGGTTGTATGTTCCAGAAAAAATAACGACCGGCTTAAAGGTTGATAATAATGTTGAATTGGTTTTTATTGACTTAATTCATACTTTAGATGCTATCTACTTAATATTAATATAGTGGTTTCTATATGAAGTTATGTGTTTGTTGTCTTAAATTAATTAGATTATGTTGATTTATTAATTTTGTGATATTTAAATATATCTTTCTTTTAGTCTGTGTATATATGTTAGATTTAGTTTTCATAAGCGTATTTGAGGGTGACTTAGACACATTAAAATTAATTGGAAGACATCCTAAACATATTAAGTTCAAAGTTTTTCTTGGGATTCTAATTTAGACACACGAATTTGTTTACTAAGAAAGTCTGATGTGCAGGTGAGAATCACCACTGATTAAACTCCGAGACGCGAAATTATAGTTGGCAAAAAGAACGAGAGCTCCTTACGGCGAATGGACAACCATTATTCCTGGATATTAGCGTGTTGATTGACTCTACTATATTACTCTATTTCCTGCCTCTGAAAGGGGAAAAAGAAGGGCCCCTTCATCCTATCTGGATACTATTATTATTTGTACTCACTAGGAGTTCTCACACAAGTTATCGCCAGTGGTCTTCGCTGGAATCTGAATGGCAACAAGTCTCCCTAGAGTTCAAGTGTCTCCACTACTTTTCGATAACCAGTGCGAATGACATTGCGGTATCGTTAAGAGAAAAGGAAGGAGAGAGGTAAGTGGATACGAGAGTAGGGAAGGAGGGGGAAAGAGGGGGTAGCGGGTGGAATTTTCAACCGTCTTAAATCAAACCACGTGACTTTCCACAATTTAAATTTCCTTTCTTTTCGTTTTTCCTAATCTAATTCCCCACAAATATGATCTGAGGTAAAGAGCGGAGTTTAACTCTGCCTGATAGGGTCTCAGTTTATAACAGCTGTTGATCGATAAAATCGGCATGCCAGTGTCGCAGATGTTGTACATGTTTGTATAAATAAATAAAAATAATCATATAAAAGCTTTATTTGATGTTGTGCAGATTTTATAAGCCCGATTTAAAATCTTTGGATTAATATCCTGTGGATGTTTACCTTGCCTGGATTATTATTACTATTATTATTTTTATATATATATATATATATATATATATATATATATATATATATATATATATATATATATATATTATTTGGTACAGAAAATTAGAACAGCATTAGTACCATTGGTTTCAAGCTCAAAAGGTGTATAACTTCTACCTATTTTCGGCTTTCTTTTCATTTGGTACCTTCTGAGCTTGAAATCAATGGTACTAATTGTGTTCTGATTTTCTGTACCAAAAAATAGATTAATATTACGCCCTAATTTTGATTTACTCAATTAATCCAGCACTCTGCTGGGATTTTCCCTTCCATCTAATATATATATATATATATATATATATATATATATATATATATATATATATATATATATATATGCATACATATGGTTGACGAAAAATATTCTGTTATGGTGAGAGGCAGCTGCTAGAGACAAACGTTTGTATCTTCCCATGAGTGTGCAGTTCCTGCAATTGTTTTCCATGTCGACAGTATAGAGTAAGGTGCACGATAAGTCATGACAATGAAATGCTGTGGAAAACAAAATGTGAGAAAAAAGACAAACGGAAAACATGTTACAATTCAGGAGAAAAACCAAAACAAGAGATTTGAGACGTTCGTCAATACGAACGAAACCGGTCAAATCTTTTGTTTTCTGTGTTTCTCCTGCATTTTAACCTGTTCTCCGTTTGTCTTTTTTCACACATTTTGTCTACCACTTTTTCTGAAGACGTTCGTCAATACGAACGAAACCGGTCATAGGTATACATATCGTACTCTTTTTATCTATACAAACATTTACATAAATATGTTTGTATGAATAAAAGAATACTAAATAAAGATATGCATCTCTTTAAATTGAGCACTTCTATATAAACAGTAATTATTGACCGAATTGTTCATCCAACTCTCACGCAGATTATTTGTTTTTAAAAATAAATTATTTATTCATCTTAAAAACATTTGTTTTTTTTATAAACTTTAGTACTTTCGGTAAATATACCATCTTCAGAAGAATATTTCTTCTTTTTCTTTTTTTTCTTTTTTCCTCTTGGTTGAGACATTCTCGTGGCCAAGTTGAACATCCGTCTAGATGTTTTGACGAAGAAAGAAAAGTGTTGATATGGCTGTGTGTCACGTGGTCGGCGTAAGGAAGGATGAGAGTAATCCGATGTAATGGGAAATGAAAAGGGAAAACCAAAATATGTTTTTTTGTTTTTTTATGTATTCATCAACGTTTCGTTTTTATTTGTAAGACTTCCTCAGGATGATAATTTTAAGAAAAAGGTCATGCAAGTACATAGAAATACATCACTGTTCTATTTGTGTCCCCTGTAGCATTCCTAACTCCTTCATACTACCTTCATTCAATATCACTAACACGCCAACACCAATAAAAAGCAGAAAAAACAACAGCAACCCGATCACCACTGCTGTTGCTGCCGTTGCCTCCACCACTACGATGACCGCCAACTACTCCCAGCCCGGACCTTGGTCCTACGCTCCCAGTAGTGTCTACTACTTCTTCTCATCAACCCATCATGTAAACTCAATATTTCTATGTACTGCATGACATTTTTCTTAAAATAATCATCCTGAGAAAGTCTTACAAATAAAGACGAAACGTTGATGAATACATGAGAACTAAAATCTTTTAGTTTTTACTTTTTCATTTCCTATATATATATATATATATATATATATATATATATATATATATATATATAAATATATATATATATATATAAATATATATATATATATATATATATATATAAATATATGTATATATATATATAAATATATGTATATATATATAAATATATGTATATATATATATATAAATATATGTATATATATATATAAATATATATATATATATATATATAAATATATATATATATAAATATATGTATATATATATATATAAATATATATATATATATATAAATATATATATATATATATAAATATATGTATATATATATATATATATATATAAATATATATATAAATATATATATACAAATATATGTATATATAAATATGTATATATATAAATATATATATATATATAAATATATGTATATATATTTATATATATATATAAATATATGTATATATTTATATAAATATTTTTATATATATATATATAAATATATGTATATATATATATATATAAATATATTTATATATATATGCATATATATATGCATCTACACACACATATATATATATATATATATATATATATATATATATACATATATATACTTTTGAATTAACATTTCTCCTCTCTTTAGTTCTTTTTCTTTTCTCATTCTTTCTTTATATGCCCCCTCCTCTGCTGCCGCCTCTTTCTTTCTATCTATTTATCTCTCTTACATTTTCACTTTTCTATTTTTGTCCCCTGTAGCATTCCTAACTCCTTCATACTACCTTCATTCAATATCACTAACACGCCAACAACAATAAAAAGCAGAACAACAACAACCCCATCACCACTGCTGTTGCTGCCGTTGCCACCATCACTACGACGACCACCGACGCCTCCTCCACCATGATCTCCTTGTAAAAATTTCCTGGCGGAAAAAAGTCTACGTAACTAAACAGCCGTGCGGGTCGGCGACAGAAGCAATTTCACAATGCCGGCCTGTGCGCCTTGACGTTACTGGCGACATCGTGGCGGCTCCGTATAAAAGGAAAGGCGGTCCGTGGATACGGGATGTCGATGTCTGGCGATGTGATTACTGGCGTTGAATTGTAAGCACCGAGCATGTCCGTTCGCCCGCTTGTCAATGTGGGTGAGGGGCCAGTCTATAAATGGCCAGACTGCCCAGAAACAACAACACCAACAACAGTAACACCAACATCAACACTAAATATAATGAATACAATAACAATCTCTTAAAAATGCCAACAACAAAAATATCCCAGGAGCTGTTGTCTTAGCTAATATTCATTGTATTTGCGGCCTATGCGGGAAACTGCTTCCACCTTGCCTCCACTGAAGAGGCACACTATAGGTGGGGTACTCTGGAATCTGAGTGACAACAAGTCTCCTCGAATTTCTCATACTTTCCTCGTCTTTTGCTAACCTTTGCAACTCATGTTGTGTTCTCGCAACCGCCGTTTACCATGGAGTTATCGCTAATGAGCCGGATGACTTTATTATTGAATTTGAGTGACAAGAGAACTGATAAGAAGTATTGTACTTTTACTTTTATATATCAACCATTACAGTTTCAGTGTTTCTGCTTTCTTACTAGTATGATATAGCTACATGGCTGGTGTGTTTAACACGTATTTATTTATTCCAACGTCTATTTGTACGTGCGTATCGTTAATCTATTTACGCTTATTTACGCTTATTTATCGTTGGTTGGTGTCAGCTGTCTATGTGAGTGGGGTTCTACACTCGAGGATTTTCTTAATATTTCACTATTTCATCATTGCCGTGATTTTATTATGCCAATCTTCCTTTTAATTTCAATTAAACATAGTCTTTTTCTAGCTTTGAAAGGAATGCTACTAGTGCCCCTAAAAGTATTGGTATTGCAGTGTAGTTTTTTTAATTCCTGTTCTACATATCCGTTCAGCAATCTGAATAGCCCTATGTATTTACGTTACTGCTTCATTGAGCTTTAAGGTGGGTACTATTTTAATCGCGAAATCTACGATTACATTTCATATCTTTCATTTTCTTATACTGGTTCCAGTTTGCTGGAAATGCAGTCAGGTTAATAGTTCTCAGGAGAAGTGACTGTGGCTAAGTGATTAATGACACGGACTGACAACCTAGGTGTTTCAAATTCGAATCCAGTTCGTTCCATAGAAACACTTTAACTGAGGATGTTGCTAACCATTACGTGGCCCCTTCCGTAAGTACCCGATATTTTTCTAGTAAAAGAATTATAACTAGAAATATATCAGGGGAACTAATGCAAACAATAGAATCATTTGATTCATACGAAATAAATGAATGAGCCGACTATCTTTCCAACAAACTCGTGTCTATTTTTATATTCCTTTTTGTAGAACTTGCTGAAGTTAACTATGATGTCGTTTTCAGCTTCGCCTATGGCAACGTTGTCTGCATTTACTGTGTGTTGGGTTTTGTTTATTATGGATTTAATGTATTTCGTTCCGTTCCTGTTTTGTAAATATGTCGGTAGCGATTCCGTTTCTCCTTTCAAGTGTTCTTTCCGTAGCCATGTCACTGTGTTTTCGTGTATAATTTCTGTGGCATATCATATAAATCTCTATGGAGTGTATTCTTTTCTTATTTTGTCTTTCTCGTTTTTCCCCGTTTTGCTGATCTCTGTATTATTCATCTTCACGCTGCTTTTGGCAGCTCTGATAACCCTCTATGTGTTATGCATCATGTATTTCTCTAGTTCTTTAATATCTTCATATCCGCAGTACAAGAACGGAATAAATGTTTCACTGAAAGAATGATACAGACTGACTGGTTTACATAGAGTCGGTTTGCGACATTCTTTCAGTGAAGCATTTATAAGTTTTTTTTATATATATGTAACTTAAATCTCTTTTGTCCAGTTAATGAAGGGTTCAGAGTATTTTAATAGCGATACTGTACAGGTTTTCATACTTTTATAAACTTTCTAATCTTCACTTTAATTTCAAGTGTATTTAGTGTTCTAATCAAGTATGTTATTCACCATATCTTTCATCTTTGATAAATTAATGGTGTCCGATAACGGAATGCCAAGATATACATATTTTACGTGTTGACGGGATTATTATTATCACTATTATTATTTACTCACTAGGAGTTATCACACTGGTCATCGTCAGTGGTCGCCCACTGCCGAAAACCTGTGGTATTCCCAGTGAGTCCGAGTGACAACAAGTCTCCTCGGGCCTCCAGTATGCTCCACCTCTTTTCGTTCATCACCGCTGATGACCTTGCGGTAATCGCAACAGCCACCTACCAACGATTTCCCGCTGATAAGGGCCATCGGTCCCCTCTGGGGCCCGAGTGGCAACAAGCCTTCCCAAGGTCCCAGAGCTGTCCGCGCTCTTCCAGTGGAGGTCTGGTTTGCGCTTTCCCTCCTCGACCCTCTATTATTATTATTATTATTATTATTATTATTATTATTATTATTATTATTTCTGAACTTTGTAAAGCATAAAACGTAATCTTTCCGAAGAGACGATTAAGCATTTTAAAGTTTTAAATGTGGTTTTACTTAAACACAACTGCCAAGTAAGCTTGAATAAGTGATGTTCGTACTAGTCGGAGATACGTCTTCGACAATTAGTCCGACAATTGCTTTGTTTCAGTCGGATTTATGTATAGTTCAGTTCAATTCTTGGATATCCACTCTCCCAAGTGTTACCTTCTCTCTGAGAAAGGGCTTAGTTTATTGCTAATCGCATGAGGGACCTATTCCGGGGAATGCCGACGAGACTGCTCAAACACTCTTTGTAGGCCAGAGTGCACGTCACTTAATGCGCGTGCGTTTCAATATCGCACCTGCACTTCCTGCAGAGGAGGTAAATTAATACGTCTAACGTACCCAGAGTAAAAGAGAGGAACGTGTACTCATCTTTTCATTTATCTACCTCCCACAAGGTAAGATGTGACACAAGGTCGAGAAAGTGGAATTAGATAAGCCAGCGCTCGAGAGGTGAGCACTTTGGCCATTTAAACATTGCCTGGGCAGCCTCGTCGGCATTCCCCGGTAGGGGCGCCTCAGACAGTAAGCAATAAACTTACCCCTCCCCAAAGAGGGGAGGCAAAGCCTAGGAGGGTGCGCCTCCTAGAACTGCACAGGACCAGCAACCCCCAATAGACCGGCGTAAATCAAGCTCAGAAGGTCCGGACGATACTGGCTTATTAGGTCCATCGAATTTATAAGCTACTTTTAAAGGTTGACACATATGTAGATTATTATGTACTTACTAAGAATGTTCGCAAGAACGATTACAATTAATCGCTAACTGTACAAACAGTGAGTGACAAGAATTCTCTTGATATTTCCAGGACTGTCCGTTTCTTTAGAACACCGTTAACATTTATTTGCGTTCTCGCAACAGACGATTATCATTTGAATACCACCTGCATGCTTTTACTAGAATGTTAGAGACTATCACCCACTTTAGAATTTCATTACTCTGTGTGATATTCCAGTGGATGCATGAAGAATGCTTTACTATACTCGATCTGTAGATCCTCTCGACCAATCACAACTATTTTCTGCGTTAGAAAACGATATTGGATGAAGCTAAATTACTTTTGAGTTGGCTGCTGTTTTTTTTAATACCGAATAAAAGTGGCAGCAAGCAAACATATCATAGGGATAACCGAACAATTCGCAATGTGCCTCTCGGAATATAGGAATATAACATTGTGATATAATAGCAAAAGTCCAACTGTATCGTTCTCAAGTTTTTTATTCGATAAGATCACGTTTTCACACTACAAAAGTGAGACGCTCAGCCGTTAAAAATTCAGTTGTCTTGATGTTATTGAACAGTTTATTTGATGGAAAAGCAATTCAGATAATAGGACGTCACATACGAAAGGGGGGCGATACGCGAAATAGCTGTCAATACGAAGGTCCCAGACCCGTTCTCTCCTGATTACCCGACATTACCTGGAGGACGAAATTAAATATACCACCAGTAAAAACAGACCAGACATATATATATATATATATATATATATATATATATATATATTATTTACCTCCTCCTCAGGAGGTTAGACACAAGGTCAGATGTGGGTTTTCTAAAAGTGTTTCTGTGGAACGAACTGGATTCGAACCCAGCACACCCAAGTCCTGAGTCCGCATCGTTAACAACCTAGCCACCATACTCTCTCTCTATCTCTCTCTCTCTCTCTCTCTCTCTCTCTCTCTCTCTCTCTCTATACATATATATATATATATATATATTATTTTCTTTATTTTCCGTCTTTTGCATCAGATTTTTCCCAGTTATATTCAATATATAATCTTCGTTCTAATAAGTATGGTGTGTCAGTATTGAATAATCATACAGAGATTGACATGCCGTAAAACAGAAACCAAACGAAACAAAGGATGTAAATATAGAAATGTCGCAATCACAGTTGCACTGTCTGATTCTGCACATTCAATCTGCAATGAATCTATTAATTTAATATCGTTGAATCATCTGAATGCATTAATTCAGATCATAACACGATTGCAGTAGAATTAGTGCAAAAAGATGCAGTATACTAAGTACATTTAATGCACAAACCTGTTCTGTTTATTATAGCACCCGTGCTTTCAAATGCAAAATATCATCCCTCCCTTTAAAGGCATTAATATTTTCGCAGGCGGGATGGCTGCTGCTGCTGTTGTTTGTTTGTTTGTTTGTTAAGCCAGTCGAACTTCTGCATAGAGCCAAATAAGATCGTACCTCAGGATAGAGTCCTGCTCGTTGGTAGCATCTATACATTAATGTGCAGGTTGTCAGGTGTTTACCCTCGATATCGATAACAGCACAGCCGAGATTTTGTGTGCAAAATCGAAGAATCCATTGAATTTCTTTTAGTTGGAAGATTTTCGTTGAGGGAAAATTGGAGTCAATAAGGAGGCATTTAGTATTGTCTGTTGTACGGCCGGGTAGGTTTAAATGTCCTGCCAGAGGTGCTTGAAGTGAATTTTGTCGGATAGATGTTTTACGGGATCAAAAGGGGGTTTTGATTTCTCCAATATATCCATCGTTGTTACAGATGGAACAATATATGTAATATATGACATTAGACATGTCACATGTCAGATGCGGGAGTTGGAGTTGGATGTTTGTGTTAGGTATGTTAAATAGGGGTGTAGAGTCCATGTGTGTGCATACAAGGCAACGAGGTTTGTTACAGTTGTTGTTGTCATATTGTGGTGTAATTTTTTGCGAACGGGTAAAAGTAGCTGCCGAATTGGGCGGTTGTCTGACTGCATTAATGGGAGGGAGGTTAAAGATGGGCTTCATGCTGGGGTTGGTTTGTAACGTATTGGTATTTTTTTAAATTGAGTTGTGATTTTGTGCAAGTGTTGGCCATGGTGAAAGACCATGGATAATCAATTGTTGGTAATTTTAGGTTTGTACTTAACGAGACGTAATCTATTCATCGTATTGGGTTTTTTAATGGCGTTTCTTATGTATTTGATGAGGTAATCTCTAATGATAAATTGTTGTGTGAGATTGGTGACGTGAGCATATGCGTTTTATACGCATGCACGAACTGTAGATGATGGATTTTTCAAGTGTAAAGGGTGGTTGCTGCTGGAACTAAGGAAATTATGATTATCTGTAGGTTTAGTATAGAGAAATGGCGATATTTTTTGTTGTGGGAATTAACTGTGACGTCTAGAAATGGAATGGAGTTATATGAGTGTGCCATGGTGAATTTTATGGTGCTATGGAAATCAGTGGTGTATTGGTAGAAGTCATTGTTGCTGGTAAGGCCGTGCGGCCAAATGATATAAACAAACCCTCCATTGTCAACCTGTCGGACTACACCCTCTAAAGTGATTAAAAATCATTACTGGAAAAAGAACTCTCGTTCTGCCCCACGCAACATCTCAGCCCGGTAAACATCTGTTTTGACATGGAACATTACCTCCGCAGAATCAAATTGAAAGAATATTTCAAGGAGCACAATAACAACGCACCTACTAATAATACGGTTCCATCTTCCAAACAACCTCAGAAACTCACTGAACCTAATACGTGGACCCCACCAAGTGGACGAAACTCAGACATAGATCAATGCACTAAAACAGCAAGACTGCACCTAGACGCATTTCTACACAATAAAGAACACCTCAACAAACATCACAATATATCCCCTAAAGACAGAACAGCAATGTATTAATAATAATGTAATCGGAAGATAAAGGAGGAGCCATCACCATAATGGATACACCTAAATATATTGAAGAAACGGAATCACAACTCAGTGATACTAACTTTTATCAACCACTTCATGTAGACCCCACATGCACATATAAAACAGAACTCACAACTCTTATGCAAAACCACAGCCCTCACATCTCCAACACCATCACTTCCCTTATCTCCACTAACCCGAAAGAAGCCAAATTATATACCACTCCCAAATTACACAAACTCCACAAACTCATTATAAACACTGCCTCTGCCATTGTCACCACTGATACACTTAAAACACCGACCTTAAATCCAGACTACCTATACCAGTTAGCCAAATCCATGAACATTCCACCTCCAGGTAAACCTATAAGTTTGGGGGTTGACACACTTACTGAATATATATCTTGATACATAGATACCATTTTAAACCCGTTATTACCCACTATTCCTAGCTACATCAAAGACCCCACACACTCCCTAAACACTATTAGACGAATTGACAATCTTCCCCAAGAAACTATTTTAGTCACTATGGGCGTATCAGCCCTCTATAGTAACACCTCACATGATGACGGTGTACATACTTGTAGAACATTCCTCCTACATCACAATTTTCCAACGACAAAACACATGACTTATGTAGCCTAATACAGTTTATCCTCACACACAACAATTTCCAATTTAATAACCATAACTACCTTCAAGTTAAAGGCACAGATATGGGGACTAAATTGGCCCATAGCTATGCCAACATATTCAGGCATCCACTAGAAACCCGGCTACTCCAAAACTGTCCACTTAAACCCTCCCACTACTGTCGGTACATTGACGACATTTTCTTTATTTGGCCGCACGGCCTTACCAACCTCAATGACTTCAACCAACACACAAAAGAATTTCCATATCACCATAACATTCACCATGGAACACTGATATAACTCCATTCCATTTCTAGACGTCACAGTTAAATCCTACAACAAAATAATATCGACATTTCTCTATAGTAAAGCTACAGATAATCATGAATTAAAAAACAACAACAACATCGCCTTTAATGCTTCATACACCAACAATCATCTTTAATATGTATATATATATATATATATATATATATATATATATATATATATATAAAACTACATCAGAAAGGTGTATGTTGTTGACGTTCCTTCTTTCGTCTCTACCGTGTTTTTTCTGTGTCATGTGTTCACTCGTGCACAATCAAATGCATTGATATCAATCACTCCCAAACAGCGTTTCAAGAAGAAACATCATGCCCATGTTAGGCGTTCTTTGCCTCGTATCGATGGGCAACGTCCTTCATTATTCCTTCGCTGCTGCATTTTGTTTATTTTATTATATTTATTACACTTTTGATTAATAATCATATATATATATATATATATATATATATATATATATATATATATATATATATATTGGGTATTTAGATATGTATGGCTAGGTTTC
>OY744530.1:58252038-58272038 GCA_963556195.1 Sepiola atlantica
TTTATATATATATATATATATATATATATATATATATATATATATATATATATATATATATGTATATATATATATATGTATATATAGTAACTTATGACAATATATTCATTGCAATTTAGCTACACGGAGGCTTCCACGTTGCACCCCCGTAGCGAATCATCAGCCTGAAATGCATGTTGTTATTGTTGCCCGGTGTTTATATATATATACATGTGGTGTTTAGCTAGTTAACCAATCAGATTCTTTGTTTTTTCTCTTAGCCAACTGTTGGGCTTTTCACAAATAAAGATACAGTTGATTTACTTCCTATTTCCTATTCTATTGTTCTGTTTTCTATAGGGTGGCCTATCCTTTTCGTTGTTGTGTCGCATGATTGATGACCTTATTTTAACACATGATTGCTTGTATTTCTCTTTTAGGTTTTAGTTTAGTTTAGTTTTTTTATTTATTTCTTTGTTCATTTATTTATTTATTTATTTATTGATAACAACCGGTAACATACACGCCCTGCATTTTAGCCTGATGATTCCCCACGGAGATGAAACGCGGAAACCTTTGTGTAGCTTAATTACGATAAATATATTTTCATAACTTACTACCCAGATCTAATCACGTATTGAGCACAGTTGAAGTAAATACTGGAAGTTAATACATAAAATATTATATCTCCTTTTAACATTTCATGTGGATACATGAAATAACGTGTATATATATATATATATATATATATATATATATATATTACTTTATGTGGATACATGAAATAATATATATATGTATGTGCGTATGTGTGTGTATGTGTGTGTGCGTGTGTAAAGACAACTGAGGTACCAAGACTATCATGTGTGTTATATCACAAGGATACAAAAAACACCGATTGTTCTAACATGAATATAAAAATAAAATATTCAAAATCTCCATGATACTGCAAGTATTTGTTTATCGCAGTCACTCATGACTCTACTTGATGTAAGGAGCTAAAATACTTCTACTTCAATGTCAAAAAACTAACAAACATTAAGTGCTAGTTTTATAGATTCCAGTCCCCCAAAACTCAATTCTCCCCCCATGGTGAGAAACACCGCTCATGGAATGTGAGGACTAAAAGACTAAATAAGGGAAACGAGAGTTACGACTCTGCCGAAAGTAAACCCAATGTCCACTTTCTACTGTATTTAAATATCATCGAATTAGGTGATAAACATAGATTGGGTAAAGTATTCATTTGGGGAGAGGGTTACTTTTTTTCTAGTTACCTTCTTTTGTACTGATCGGTTCGCTTAATAAAAAAAACTGAATTCGATTTGTTCAATTTATCATAAATTTAATGGTTGATTCATCTCTTCTGGTAGATTTCATTTGTGTTGACTATTTATCTTTGTATTTCATAGCAGTAATTTTCGTAAACTCACAAGGATAAGTAATAATTACCTGCAATATAAAGAGATGGTTTCCTTGTTCTTTCTGCACCTATAAATATTTACAAGTTTTGAATTATTTACTCTCTAGGTTATTGAGTTTTTTTCTGGATCAATTAGCATCGTCTTTTAAAATATGATCTTTGATATAACTTTTCAGAAGCTTACATTATTGAACTTTCGAAAAAATGAATCCATCATTTTTAAAATATATACGTAATTGACTTTTGAATCTGATTATTTTAGTCTGCAATAAGAGGAACAACAAACAATAATGTTTCATTGTTTTATTGCGTTTTGTGTGTTTGCGATCATTTATCAATTCTATTCTTTTTTTAGTCTGTATCGAATTGATGAAAATGTAATCTGCTGGAAGATATTTGTTAATACGTGTCATTATCTATCTTACAATGGACAATACATATCTGAAATATAGGCACACAAATATTTTGAGATGTCTGGAGCATGGTTACAAAATATTAATTATGTAATAAGTGTTGTATTCTTCTGAGGTATGATATATATATATATATATATATATATATATATATATATATATATATATATATATATTCTATGATACCATATATTATGCAAATTTAAGAAGAATGAATCCAGTAGTTCACGAGTTTAATTCAACTATATGATCCATCAGGAAATGGTAACTTCAATTCTCGAGGAGCGTTTAATTCAGAGTTTAAGCTGATATTGTTCAGAGAAGTTTAGAAAATATGAGTTCATTGTATCAAATTTATGAAAACATTATCTGCTGGAGAATATATACTGATACGTGTCATTATCTATCCTACGATTGAATAGACGATACATTTCTTAAATATATCTACACAATAATTTTAGATGCTTGGATCATGTTACAAAATATTAAATATGTAATACATTTAGTATTCTTCTTATATATATATATATATATATATATATATATATATATATATATATATATGTTTATATACATGTGTACATATATATATATATGAATATATATATATGAATATATATATATATATATATATATATATATATATATATAATACCAAATAGTATGCATACAATTAATCTCCCAAATTTCAGAAGAATGATTCCAGTACGTCTGGAGTTTAATTCAACTATATGATCAATCAGAAAATGCCTACTTCAATTCTCGGGAAGCATAAACTTCAGAGTGTCAGCTAATTCTGTTGAGAGAAGATTAGAAAATATGAGTCCACTCTTTCAGAAAGCTGAGAGAGTGACACGAGTTCGGTATATTTTTTTATTTTTAAACGCTGAAAACTTTGACATCTTCTGAAGACATAGACGCAAATGAGAAATACGAAAACATTTCTAAAGAAATTTTAATTTTCAACGGAATTAAACACTGTACTACACACGTGTAGTTTCTTAAACATTTGTCTGAATGGGTTTTCTGATAGGTTCTAAAAAAAGAACACTCGTACCCTTTTATGGTCGGATTTAAACCGTTTAGGCCTACACTCTTTAAAAAAAGAACTGACCATAAAAGTTATGAGAAGCCAACAGCAACCCGTAAGTTCTAAGAAACTCAATTAATTGTTCGTGGGAGAGACATTGATGGAACATATGTTAAGCAAATTTTAGGCCCGTGCAGGTAAAGGATTGACGAAGTCATTTCCCCCCCACCTCAAAATGCAATTAATTATGTCAAATTAGTATTATATATTTCTGATGTGCTTAAAAGATAATAACACACATATATATATATATATATATATATATATATATATATATATATATATATATATATATATATATATATATATATATATATATGTATATATATATATATGCATATTTTGCTATATCTTTGTTGAACGCTTATGACAAAGAGGTGGAATCAGTGAAAGTCTGGAAGGTGCAAACTTCTCTTAGAAATGCTCGCCACTTGCTTTGGCTCGATTCAAATTCTAACCGGTTATGAAATGTCCGACATCCACGCTTCATCAACTGCCGCGCCTATAACACCAAGTAATGAAAAAATAATATGCACGCAATTAGAGAAATTTACGTTACAATACATACACGCAGATACATATATCTAAAAATGAAAGTCAAACTTTAAGCATAATAATATACATAATAACTACAAACAGACGTATCAGAACACAGAAATGAACCAAACTATATAAAATAAACAAAAGAAAATTATATGACAGTAACAAGACATGATCCGTTCAGACAAAAATAAGTAAATGTAAAATACAGTCATTTCGGATGACCTAAAAAGACTGATTAGGTGACATATTTCTTTCCGAATGAAATTTAGGCAGTAGGTTAAGTCTGACGTCGATATTTGACTGTAAATTAGCTTTCTCGTTTCGAAGTAGGGTTTTCCGAATGGTAAAGAAAATACGTGTTTTATTCGCTATTTTTTCTTTGGCGGGATGCAACTAGGTACATATATATATATATATATATATATATATATATATATATATATATATATATATATATATATAAAGAGAAAGAGAGAGAAGAAAGATATATTTAATTTTTGTTTTCGTACTCACAGTTTCAGTGTTTAAGCCTAATATATATATATATATATATATATATATATATATATATATATATATATATATATATATATATATATATATATTTATAATCAAGGTAAAACATCCACATTGTAGTAATCCAAAGAATTTTAACCGGGTTTATAAAAAGGGGCCAATATGAAATTAAGCTTTTATATATGATTATTTTCATTTACACAGACATGTTCAAAATCTGCGACACTGGCATGCCGATGTTATCGATCAACAGCTATTATAAACTGCAATCTCATCAAGTAGAGTAACTGTAGATCATATTATCTTTCCAAATGTGATCTAGGGTTAAGATCGGATTCTAACTCTCCCTGATGAGATCTCAGTTCATAAAAGCTGTTGATCGATAACATCAATATGCCAGTGTCTCAGAGTTTGTACATGTCTGTGTAAATAAAAATAATCATATATTTATATATATATATATATAATTCTACATTATTTGCAAGTAGACAATGAAAACAGATTCTAACTATCAAAATTATAGAGATTCACTTTAACACTTTTTTTCATCCATTGTCAAGCCAATCAATTTCTGATTTTCATGAATCATTTTTCTTTAGAGTACGAAGGATTCGCTTGAATACTTTAATTGGCTGGATATTTTGAAAACCTTGGTTGTCTGAACAATTAAAAAACAACTGTTAAAGTAGATATTTTTGCTGGAAATAAAGATATAGTCATTGGAATGTGTTTTTCTGTTATCTCTGTTTCTCTCTCTCTCTCTCTCTCTCTCTCTCTCTCTCTCTCTCTCTATATATATATATATATATATATATATATATATATATATATATATATTCAGAAACAGTCTATTTCTCTGTATCACAACTCGTCAATTTGTGTTAGAAAAACGAGTGCTGCAAGATGAAATATAAAAATATGTCAGAGTTATGTGAGTGACTTTATAACTGTTTATTAGAAAACAGTAAATGGTGATGGTTGAATTTCAACGTTAATATATAAATGTGCATAAGAAAAAACAACTTGATTTACAAAGGATAAACTAACGAACAAGACCTGAAATAAAACTCGTTTGACCGTCATAAAAAATGAATCAGCTACGTACGTATATGACTTATAGGTCAGGAAAAACAAACTATCTCTTCGAAGAGATACATGTCCTGCCTTACAATATTTAAACAGCTGTTTAAAAATAAAGATCAATACACAATATGTAATCAGAATAGAAATAGTTTATGTTCGCTCTCTCGCCAATTCTCTCTCTCTTTCTCTGTTTCTCATTCTGTCTGTCTGTCTGTTTGTCTGTCTGTCTCCCTCTCTCTCTCTCTCTCTCTCTATATATATATATATATATATATATATATATATATATATATGTGTGTGTGTGTGTATAATATTTATAAGGTATATATATATATATATATATATATATAGATGGCTTCATATTAAACTTTTATTTTTATTTTTATCTTGTTCCAGCTGTGGATGCATATTGGCTGACCTCTTTATACTTTTATACTCCACTTTTTTGATGATTTTAACTTAAGTTTTTAATTAGTCCACCTTTTTTATCCCCCCACTCTTAGCTTAGAATATTTTTATTTTTTTTGGGGGGGGGGGGATATTTCTTTATCTCTCATTTCTAATATGTAATTGTCTTGTTAGCATTCTCAGGTGACTGGGAAGTCGAAATAAATTATAAATGCTGACAGTTGCAATGTGTTTATAATTTTTTCTTTCTATATTCTATTCTTGCTCTGTTTTCTACATTGAGCTCTCTTACTTGGATTTCTCACCAAAATGATTCACTTTAACGCTATATATATATATATATATATATATATATATATATATATATAAATTTCAAATTATTATTAAGTCATCTTTAGCCGATGCCTGTAATTTTAGATATATTAAAGACTCTAAATCGTGTAATGGATTTTTATAAAAATTAGAAGAATGTTTATTTGCATTATATCTTGATTCTAATATTCGTAACGAAATAACAAAGTTATATAAGACTCTGCATTTCAAGGAATTACTTATATATATATATATATATATATATATATATATATATATATACATGAAATATAAAGCGATTGATAGTAGATATATAGATTTGATTACACATATGTTTCAATATATTTTCATTTGAAATGAAGAAATATAATCGATTCTGCAAAAAGATGTATGTATATACATGTATTTCTTGCTCTCTCAACCTCACTTATGTTTCGGTGCATAGATGTACATATATATGATTATTAAGATATATAGATATGATGATATCTGACTTACATCACCTCATTTGTTTTGCAGCTAGCATTTTTTCATTAAATCACACACATATATGTATATATAAGTTTTAATTACCTACAAGACACCATCTTCGAGTGTCATCCGTCTCTCTGTAAAAGGGTGTGTACGGACAATTGACATGTAGATACTTCCCCTCTACAAGAAAAGCCTGATCAAATATCCAAAATTACAGGATTCCAAACCCAAAATAAGATCCCCTATACTAGCTTATACGAGGAACTGCACACCTTCTCCAAGTAATGTTACCTCGAGTAACAGCACGTTGCTGGATACTCTAGCAGATTAGATGAATTCTCGTCCTGGAATCCGGTAAGACCAAGAGACCACACGAAAGATATACTCTAACAAAGTTCACTGTTCAATTTGGGAGAATAGGATTAATGTTCTAAACTTCTTTACAAGCTCAACGTTTGACAGGTAAAAGAGAACTTCAATGACATATTCGAATATCTATGTATCTCATATAGAGATTAAGTCTTAGCTCTAGAAAATGGCAACTTCATTTCTAAGTACCTCAACCGAAGTAAAATAAAAAAAAAGTATATATATATATATATATATATATATATATAAGGAATAGGTAAAATAAATACGTTTTGAAGCATTAAAGATGCGATATCAATTTTAAAAGAAAAATAAATCGAAACCGATTTTTTTCCTTCTTTTTATAAACTTTCATTTTTTTTGTAAGTTTAAAGTGATACAGATATTTCGCCAATAACTTGGCCTTTTCAGTGTGTCAAATATCCTGATGTTATCGGATTTGTATTTGTTTCTGTTGTTGCAGCCGGGCCAAAGGGGTTTGTTGTTGTTTCCCACTTTCAAATATGAGAACGTGAATGCACACGTGATCGGTATATAGTGTTTTACGGTTAATACATTTTTAAGAAGCATCTATTTGAAATTTAATAAGGAATAGGTAAAATAAATACCTTTTGAAGCATTAAAGATGCGATATCAATTTTAAAAGAAAAATAAATCGATATATATAAATATATATATATATATATATATATATATATATATATATATATATATATATATATATATATATATATATATATATATATATGCGGGTGTTTATGATAGATATTATGGGTGTGCTTTGCTTTTATCTACGTACTGCCATATTAAACAACTGGGAACAATTCCCTGGAAATATTTCTGTTTGTATATTAGGCAGTATTTTTTTTCAAGACATATTTCGTTAAACAGTACAGACGAATTTTTTTCAATAAGGCAAGTAAGTTCCACAGAGGAAAATGCGATTTGGTTGTCTTTTAGGGAACGCCTGGTGTTAACTACTGAGTTTTCTCTCATTGTACTTGATATTTATTTTAGATAGAGTGGGTTTAACAAAGTGGGTGTATGTTAAATATCAGAAAAAATGATATCAGTATAATATTAGCCGTTTCTTTATCTATGTAGCTGAGAAAATTCAGGGTTCTTTTCCATGTGCGACATAGCACTAGTGTTATTCCGATTTCTAGATAAAGCAACCGCTCTTAGCGCTACTGAAGAGTTGAGGCTTCTATACTACCAGTCGTATAGAGCAGTCAGAAAAGCTGTTAATCCTATACCCACAACCTGTCAGAACAAGAACGGTTCAGACTACTCGTGTGAACCTAAATGACAGGCGAGCGTCCCGATATTTTCTTAGATAAAGAGATCGAGAGGTAGTGGGAGACAGTCAATTGCCTGGTCAGAAAACAAGCAATGGCACTGTTTTGCTTTAAGTTTTCCCGTGATGATTCCTTTGCGATTTACTAATAGACAAAGAAGTAGGACAATGCCAACGGATAGGCAAAGTATATCAACTCCTTAAGCAGTTGTTTGTCAACTAGATTTTCCTGTTTAAGTTTACAGCTCTAGAACGAGGACTAAAGAAGGTTCAGTCCCCCAGTCTCGAAAGTCAGTAACGGGTTTAACACTAGAGTGTCAATTCCCTTAGATGGATTATCTCATAATATCTACTAGTCTCTACTTCCGAGATTGGTTATTCCGGGCCTGGTATTTCTGCGTCCCTGTTTTGAATACACTTTTTAACATTCTTCCGAACAAAATTGAATATATGTTACCCTTAAGGAAAACATATTTCATGGACATCGAAGGACATATCTAAACATTATAACTTACATGTTTACGCTAAGAAAATACAAAATTCACGAAATAAAAGGAATTAGTTAACCCGAATTTGCTAAACTTTAAGCGACACATTTGAAGAAGTTAAAAAAAGAATGAGGGAGAAGGAGTAAAAACAGGGTTAATGAGTACAATTGTATTACTTTTAAGCACGGTATCTAAAAGCAAAATATCTTAATATATTTTCATAGCTTACTACCTAGCTCTACTTACGTATCGAGCACTGTTGAAGTAAATACTGAAAATTGATACATAAAAAGTGTATCTCCTTATAAAATTGTATATGAATACATGAAATTGTTATATATATATATATATATATATATATATATATATATATATATATATATATATACATACATACATATAATACATCAGTGAATTAGTATCTGGCTTATATATAGATGGTGTCACTCATAGAAAAACATATGCTTTTCATAAAGCACTTTTGTAAAAATGGAAGAAAGCAAGGTTTAAGTCCAATCAGTCATTTAAGTGAAGTCATTGCTGCAGATTTTCAAAACAATGAAACATCTGAATTTTGTGTATTGATAAATCATTATATTCTGATGGTAAACATACTGGTCAAGCAAAGCAATGGCTTCATAAGTATTATCCTGACTCTGCTCGATCTGAAAAAATAGTTAAGATGTTGTATGCTGACTTTGGACATACACAAATAAGGTTGAACCGTCAGGTCGCTCAAAATCGCCAATTATTCCGGCATTCGTTTTTAAATGTCAAAAAATAATTGGGCCATTCGTCAATTGAAGATGTGTTAGATAGAGAAGCAGTTGAACACAGGATAATGCAGTGTATCTACTATTTTGCATGAATTATTTAAGAGATTGAATGCCAAACACGATAACTTCAATATGTTTAAATTGAGACACAAAACAATAAAAGGACGAAAATATTAAATCTAAGCTTCGGCTAAAAGCTTATTTAAATTGAAAGCAAAAAGAAATTATTCCGATATCACATTGTCACAAACTAAATTAAGGAGGGTGGTCGGGTGTTTAAATTCAGCACTTTTTGTAAGGATATATTCGTAATTTTGAAGATGCTGTTTATTGTGTTTTGCATTCGAACTCTTCATTGTCAATGAGAAAGTAGTGTTCAAAATGAATGCTCACAATTGATCAAAAACAAAAACGCGTTTACGAGTCAGAGCGGTGTTTGCAACTGTCTCAACGAAACAAAATGCGTTTGGGTGTTTGTTTGGTAATGTGAGAATGGATGAATGATGGTTCCAGCATTTATCTTTAGAGCCAAATGATGAGCGAGCGAAGTTGAAGCAGTGTGTGAAATCCGTGTAAAGCGACCCAAATGCAAAGATCAGCTGACAATAAATTGGCTTCCTTATTTTGGGGTACTCAAGGTAATAATCAATTGTTTTGTAGAAAGGAAGAACGGTCAATAGTGAATATTAAATAGAAAAAGGCAATAAATGCGGAATAAAAAAGATTATTCACCAATACAATGCACCGTGGTAAAAGTCCATAAAAACGATGGCTTAACTACATAAATTACATGTTCAATTGATCCGCCATCCGTTCAATTTATTCTCGGGATCTGACCCCTAGTGATTACTTGCTGTGTATGCACCTGAAAGGAATGTTCCAGTGATAGAGATAAATCGTTCTACAATAAACGAATCCAATTGTTGAGGAAATGTTTGACTCACTGTATAACCCTAGAAATAGATTGTTGACGACTGAAGTCGAATATTTCCTAAATATATTGTTTTCTTCGGTAAAATCGAGATTTATTGAGAAATATGTTCAATATTCTGTCATAATGAAGAATAGTTACTCGACGGCATTCAATTATGATAATTATGATAATTTAGTAATTAACAAAAGTAGCATTGGGCAGATATATGTGAAGATGATGTATCAGTGCATGCTTCTTCAAAGCATTTTGTTTGAAGCTCCAATTGTTGAGGTTATTGCGTATTCGATGAAACTGCAGTAAATTGTTACGGTCAGACACATTTATTTTATATATATATATATATTTGTCTCTCTATATATGTGTCTGTGTGCGCGTACGTGTGTGTGTATATATGTTATTATATTATTACGCAAACTATTACTGTTCATCATTTTTTTTACTTTCATAAAACAAAATAGTATCTTTAATGATAGAAACCTAACAAAATGGCATTGATAAAAACAAAATATTGAAAATACACACACACACATAAGTATATATATATATATATATATATATATGTATATATATACATATATATATATATGTGTATATATATATATATATACATATATATATATATATATATATATATATATATAGTGTGTGTGTTTGTTTCTACATGGGTATACATATATATATATATATATATATATATATATATATATATATAGTGTTTGTATATGTATATACATATATAGTGTGTGTATATGTATGCACATATATATATATATCAATATATATATATATATATATATATATATATATATATATAGTGTTTGTATATGTATATACATATATATATATATATGTATATATATACATATATAGTGTGTGTATTTGTATACACATATATATATATATATATATATAGTGTTTGTATATGTATATACATATATATATATATGTATATATATACATATATAGTGTGTGTATTTGTATACACACATATATATATATATATATATATATATATATATATATCAATATATATATATATATACATATATAGTGTATGTGTATGTATGATGTGTACATATATATATATATATTTATATATACATATATTATGAAAAGAGATATAGTAGTGAAAGAGAAATGAGGGAGAAAGATAGAGAGAGGAAAGGAGAGAGGGAGAAAGGAAGAAAAAGAGGAGGGTAGAGAACGATGGTCGAAGGAAGTAAACAGTGTGCCGGACATATGTGATGAGCCGAAGGTTAGTCGGGGATGTCGGGGATCCTTGTTTAGGTGTGGGTGGCGCTTTAGGACGAGGCAGTGGAAGAGTACGTTCCATAATGTCAAGTGTCCACACGATACGTTGTCGTTTCACTCACTGTCGCCGTCGCGGCCTCCCGCTCGCCATTCTCCTTTTTTTTCTGACTCTAAGTGTCAAAATGGCAAATGTCAGATTTGCTGGGTGTCAGCGTTTCTCAAGATCGCAAGCGGCCTCGGCAAAATGTCACTTGTACACCGCGACACAACGACCAGGTAGAGAACATATATATATGTACTGTGTGTTACTATATATATATAAAGGTTAGGCTTTGTGAGAGCGTGTGTGTGTCTGTGCCTGCATGGATGTAAATGTCATGTGGCCACGCGGTCCGACTTCTTTATATATGCCAAGAAAAGTTTTTTTTTTAATTGTGTCTGATGTCAAATGTATTTACGACCGTCTTTTCCACATCAATGATAGATAGCCATTTTATCTTACTTTTTTCAATTTGATCGATCTTCATCACTTACGCATTAAACCTACTTACGTAGGAATTAACTCACCTTGTACGCTGTATATGGGTAAAATGTTACTTGCATTCAATCGCTTGTATACAATGAATGCTTTAGAATACTTATTATGTACATAACCCTAAGATGTTTGATTTTTATATCAATAAAAGCCAGAATAAAACGTGTTTAATAATGGGGGTCGCAGATAAGAATTTCCTGGGAATAAATATTATTCATGGAGATTCTGCGTGATGCTCAGCAATCGGTTGAATAACAACTATATATATATATATATATTTATATATATATATATATATATATATATATATATATATATATATATATATATATATATAATACTATAACTATTTCTTGTATCTACATAAATTTGTATAAGGCTATATAATTTATTATGTATACATGTTCAGTATTTACTTCAACAGTGCGCGACACATAAGTAGAACTAGATAGTTGTACGATCTTGTTAAAAATAATCAAATATAATTCGAGTAATTCCTCCCAGAAAATACTGTATCCGGGTCGGAATTATTTTTGTATAGTCGCCATTTAAAAGGAAACTCTGTATTTGTCTTTACATTTTAGTTTAGAACGAAAAATAACATTTTCAAAAAAGAGGCCGCAACTTTCTATTAATCAACAATTATTTTCTTTTGTTTGGATAAAACAAACAAAATTTAGAAACAAAAGCCAATAAAATTGCAAATAAACACAGTACTGGCAAACGCTAGTTAGTTAAGCTAGTATGCATATAATGCGCAGTTCTTCTATGTTCGCATGTGAGAGCATGGATTGTCTAGTGTTTTTAAACTAGATAATCGACGTATATGGATAGGTATATTTAATGTTGATCCAAGGTGACCAACATTATTAATTTTTTTGCATTCGCGCATGATATATATATATATATATATATATATATATATATATATATATATATATATATATATGTATATATATATATATATATATATATATATATATATATATATATATATATGTACTTCATTTTATTTAGAAATTGGAAATTTCAGAAATCAAAAATTAGAATAGAAATATTAATAACGTGTTGACGTTTTTAGGCAGGAGTGTACAGTGGTCGTCAATCATTCACTAAAAACATTAGATTCGCCTCAAGGTGTGAATATATTATCAATGTACCTATATTTATTTGAATTATTCTCTTACACCTCTTTCCTCTAATCAATACTAAGTGGGGCCTTATGCGCCACATATTCATGCAATATCATGAAATTTAAATAGCAAATGAAAACGAATATGCTGTTTTAAATGGACGAAATATAGACTCATCATTGATCACATAAAAGGGATCATGAAGTGAAATGTATTTAATTTTTTCATGGAAAATGCAAAGCCTTAAACCCCCTTATCAATGATTGATGTGACATTTTTAGTGTTATTTTTGTCATTTAATTTAAAAGTTACACATCAAATAGAAATTAAATAATAACACGTCTTATGTTTTTAATGCCCATGAAATTATTTTCTTTCTTTCGACTTTCGATAGAATAAAATATACTTATCCAAGTACTTTTCATAATTTCAGAAGAGATATGCTTATGAAAGTCTCTATTCAAAATCCCCGAAGAGTTCTATGTATATATATATATATATATATATATATATATATATATATATATATATATATATATATATATATATATATATATATATATATGTATGAGAGAGATCTATATCTATATTAATATTTATATAAATAAAAATTGATATATATATTGTTCGCTTGTGTACATTTTACCTCAGTAAGTTGTTAGAAATCAAGGGGCTCTTATGTGGAGCTATGTAGATATCCGAGATTTCAATAAGATGATCTTCTACTCCCTAAACTTTAAGTTAGTAAAGACCGCTAATTTTTCTCTCCCCAATTGGCCACTTGATTATGTTATCATTTATCTGTATTGTGATATTTTCTAGATTTTGCTGGATTCTAAGACAATAATTAATCGTATCTGGTGCTGCTATTTGATATCACATCACTAGGAGATGGTACACCATTCCTCGTGTTAGCCAGTGTAAAGCTTCGAATACTATATTATTTTGAATATTTTGTCAGGCTTAACTTGTAGGGTGACAATATTTGAAAATAATTTTGAAAATATCACATATAAATAATTTTATACATACATATATATATATATAAATATATATATATATATATATATATATATTCTGCGATCCACAACGATATTATTTTTCGACAAAGACAACTGTGTGTCTCTTTTGGTTCCACTTAGTTCTAAAAGTGTTCATAGTGAGTATGTTGCAGTCGTTTAAAAGGTGACTGAAGTAATAGAAGCCATTAAAACGAATAGCAAATAGCTACATTACTTACTCTTAGCTTTGTTTACTCCTTACAGTAATTTGTAGCAAGTGCAACCCGATAACCCGCATCATCCTCTTCCCATTCCTGTAGGATGAAAGCGGACCGGCTACCCACGTCTTATCAGTTCGACCATTAATTCCTATAGAAAGGTATTCTCCAGCATTTATGTCCCGTACTTCATTCTATGATCGCATAACCGTAATACTAATTCTAAACATTATATTTCTGAATGAAATTTTATATACTCTCTATATAATGTTTAATTTACGTGTAAACTGTATGATTTCACCATTACCGTAACACAATTTCATCTCGATATTGCTCCAGATCCACTGAGTCTCAAAAGGATTTAAAAAGCCTTAATATAAAATTCGCGTGAAACAAACACAACTATGACTATAGACAACACAAATTAAAATCTAAATCAAAAAGAAAAAGTATATCTCAGGTTATTGCATTAAATTACGTAGGGCATACGTTAGTCGCTCTAAATGCCCTCGATGAAGCATTGTAAAAGAACACAAGACTTGTATGCTTTGCTTTACACAAAAACAGTCGAATCTCCCACTCTAAATCGCATATAATATCGAATGAAATCTGCGAGTATAAACACACTATAAGTCGTACACATGAACGCAAGATTTCCATAGCCTTACTATTCTGCACGTCAGTTCAAATGAAAATAAATATGTTCTCATTTATCTTTTATGTAAAATCGTACTAAAATAATATGTATATATATATAAATAAACGAGCGAATTATTTATGTTTATAGTGATGATCGACATCGGCCAGGACATCACTGTGTCTTTCTAACTAGTATAATAAGAGCAATGATTGGAGTGCATTTAACTAATCAGATAAAGTCATATTTTAAAAGGAAACTCGTGACCACAAGAATGTAATAAAACGCTTATCATTAGTAGTATACGTATACACAAAACTGACCAATAGTCGGTGCGAATAACACATGCCTAAAAGTTATGGTGGAACGATGCCGAAAAAGAGGCAGACACACGAGAAAATGTCGTGATACTGTATGTTCCTGGGCTGTTAGTTATATCAGTAATGTAAACAAGGTAGTGATTGAAGCAGGGGTTTTAGACAGCTTAGGCATAAAATATCGTATGTTTCAGTTTGATTCTGACGCGTTTGCGTTTAAATTGATTAACAGTATGATGTGAAAAAGTACATGGTACATAGGTTGAAAGTGCCTACAACATTAATATATGAATAACTAGATATAACAATACGGTGTTTCTGAGGAGTCTTTTTACACATCTTTTTTATTCGTTTTTATTTTTACTATTTCGTTTTTACTAAATTATTTTTCATTAATTTAACAAGTCAGACATTGACTGAAGTTTATTTGTACACAATATAGTTGAATTAAAAAATGATTTTGAAATTTATTACAGAATCCATTGGTGGAGTTATTGTACTAGAATGTTTGTATATATAAAATATTAAATTGCTATCAACCCCAATGCGTAGTTAAAGCCAATAAATTCTTTTGTACTATGAAAACAATTTTTAATGCTATTCATAATCGTTGCCCATTAATTTATTTTTTATCGCTAATGTTTGAATTAATGTTTTCAAACATGACGAAAACCATAAATCTGTAAAGTCACGCCTAGCGTATAATTGCTTTGTTTGGGCAATGTTTAAAGTTTTATTAATAAGAAAGTTAAAATAGCTCAGGTGGTAGAACGTCAGCCTAAATATCTCAAGGTTTCTGTTATTATTTCCGGTAATAGCATCTGCTTTATTTCTGAATATGTACGGACAAGAGGATTCAGAGAGAAAGCAGGCATTTCTGGGTGTTGCTAAATATTTGCAGCAAAATGACGAGGATTGTCGATCTTGTTAAAAAAATGGAAGAAATTCTCGAGGACACTGGATTTGAAGCATACACTCTCTCATATATGAACTCCTGATTGTTAGAACATTTCAAAGACAAAATAAGCGTGACTGAAATTAATAGGAAACATAATGTTGTTACATTCCTAAGTACAGCAAAATGTGCTCTCTATGAATTCTTTGCACAGAGGCGCTGAACAGACAATTCAGATTTAGAGGCTATTAGAATCATAGCGACGGCAGCCAAGCTTATCAAGAATGACATTAAAAGTATCCAAACATGTTCAGAATATTACCCGTCTAAGAATGATGTTGAAAAGGATGCGATTCTTGAATATGCTCTTAAAACATTGTTCATCTTTCTCAGAAATATATTTGCAGGCAAAGAGAAGGATTTGAAACTTGGATCAGTTAGTCAAGCGATAATGCAGGCTGCTAGACCCATAGTTCTATTTGCACCTTTGCTGTTTGGTTTAGCAGTCGAAATGCATGACCAATTTGGATCGAAGTTCATAATTAACACTCTGAATAAGCATGGGTTCTCTTCATCTTACTCGGAAGTACTGAAATTCGAAAGAAGTGCTGCTCTTGTTCATGGCACTGAAACTCTCTCCCCTGTTGAAACTGAATTTGTGCAGTTCGTAGGTGATAATGTGGACAATAATGTAAAGAGTATTAATGGATTTGACACATTCTACGGTATGGGCATCGTATGATATTTTACGCCCGGGAAAGTTAACCCAAAACCAGTTCCAAGGGTTCAGGTCATTTCGGAAGATATAATAAAGGTTGGAAGGATCAACATTAAGTACCTAGATTCACAGCACACCAACAAACCACCAGTGACATCTAAAGAGCTTCAACCCAAGAAAGTTGTCGATTCCACTGCTAATGTTGACATCCCATGGAAGGTTTCACCAATTTCACATCCGTACAGACCCGCATGGTCAGGCCTTATGCAGTCAGTTCACAAGGGAACATATGCTGGGAAATCAGCCACAGGTGTATGCCAATTATCGACATGGACCGTGGTAATCCAACTTGCGTGTATTCAACGTAATGTTACATTAGTGATTTAGTCAGGAAAAACAACATTACACAAATTCTAACATTCGTCTGGTACAAAGCAATTATGATAGTCGAATCACAGCCTTGTTCCAGTCCCTTATAAATCATTTGTCTTGGGATTTGGTGGGCCCCATACACAGATGAGCTTTCTGAGGTCAATTGGTCATTTGATGACAGGTTCTGAATTGCAAGAACTTTTTTTATCCTGTGTATGTTGAAAACACAGTCAAGCACATGCTAAGTGGAAAGCAATTGCAAGAGCCATTCGTGATCACTTCTTAGTTTATGCTGCTCTGAATGCTATTTTGTAAGCGAAAGCCAATGATTTGACAATTTCACATGCCACTGAGGATAATCAACCTAACACTGATGCAGAAAGAGCTATTTCTTCAAAATGAAGACCGGAAAGAAGCTCAGGGGATATTGCAATGGATCCTTGATGGGACTGAGACATTGAATGATGTTCTGTCATCAGATGACCAGGATAGCCCAGAGAATTTACTATGTGAAGGATGCGATAGGTGAACATCGAACAGCAACATTGTGGATTCAATACCTTGATATGGTGAAGATCCTGCAATTGCTTATCAAGGCAGAGCGCACCGTGAACTGGTAATTGCACCAGGACGCTGTATGGAAAATGCTGCTAGAAACATCCTATATGCAAAATCGGCCTACTTGTACGTGCAGCAAATGAAATGGCTGCTGAAAAGCGATCCTAAAGTGTACCAGAAATTGTCTAAAGGATTCCATGTGATTAGACGGAGTTATCGCTACTGGGCTGGCTTGTCGACGGATCTGGTTATTGAGTAGATGCTAATGAGAAGCATGAAGACGTCTGGAGGTCTTATTAATGGCTGAGGAATGGACGAAACTCAACGATTGGTTTGGACGCTATCACTGCCAGCGTGTGCTGAAATCAAGTTTACGATGCAAGAACTAGCATCAATTCGTTATAGAACTAGTGACCAGCACCAAGAAAAGAGAGAGGTGTGATGGATACATAGAAGCTCCTTGAGTTTCCTCAGACATATTACGCTTTCACGGAAGATCCGTCAATTCACAGCATTTTAAGTGGAGTAACTTGAGACAAAAAGGTAAATGTGGACAGATCAAACTCCATAGGAGAGGCAATTATAGCTTCAATGCTTAGAGAAAATGTCCACGAGTACACTTTTAAAAGGAATGACCAGGCAATTACACTTGGGTCAAACGTTTCGCTCAGAAAAGATGAAGCCGTTGAGACTGATCCGCAACTCCTATTCCTGACACTGTGTGTGCTATCTATCGATAAACCCTCAATTCACCAGCAGCAAAACATTTTCAGCATGAGATTTTTGGTTACCCACCTGCAATTTTGTTATTCTTTCGGACTACCGCGAGAGACGCAAAACCGGCTTTGACAGACGCAATATGGGAACTGACTTCTCCTGTACAATAAGGAGCACAATCTTCAGATCCACAGTATCTCTTAGATGGTGAAGCACTACCCCAACGCCTCCCATGGCAAAAAGGTCAAATTTAATGAGATATGTGCCTAATATCGCAGATAGGTCACAACTAGATATGGAAAAACATGCATTGTCTTTGATGGGTATGAAAGTGGTCCATCCATTAAAGACGCGATTCACCGACGCCGAACAAGTGACTCAGTTGGTGTTAATGTTTCTCTGATAACTTTAATACAGTTCAAAATAAAAAAGAATGTTTTCTTTGCTGATCAAGAAAATTTACAATTGTTCATCAACTTGCTGGCAAAAAGTTTGAAGTAAGCAGGTGTAAAGTAGTCCATGCATCCGCGGACGCTCACGTATTGATTGTAAATACTGCTCAAGAACTGGCACAGACAGGAGAAACCATTTTGATAGCAGATGACACTGACCTATTGGTCCTTCTATTTTATCATGCCAATAGAGATGATGCTTACAACATTTTCTTCGTGCAACAACCAAAAGATAGTGTAAAAAGTGTGAAAGTCTTGAACATAAGAGAGATAGGGAAATCTTTGGAAAATGTATGTTCCAACATTATTTTAATCCATGCTCTACTGGGTTGTGATTCTACATCCAGTGTTTATGGAATTAGGAAGGCAACATCCATTCGAAAGGTGATGAACAATAGAAACTTCGTCAAACTGGCAGAAGTGGTTGGCAATGCTAGCAGTGCAGAAGAGGTTAGCGAAGCTGGGGAGAAGGCTTTAGTGTTCCTGTACAATCGTAATGATAGGGAAAACATCAATCATTTCCGACTGAGACGCTTTAAGGAAAAGGTTGCAAAAAGCTCAAAGTATGTTGAGGCCAAACCATTGCCACCAACAAGAGCAGCTACGAAATTCCACGCCATCGAGTTTACTTCCAAATTCAGGAATGGAAATGTAGGAAGCAGCTTAACCCTGACGAATAGGGATGGACACATTCAGATGGTAAATTACAACCAATCTAGACTGACTTGCCAGCTGGTCCTGTACATTTGTTGGCTATAATTAGGTGTAACTGTACTTCAAAGTGTACTACAGCAAGATGCAGGTGCGGGAAACAGGGCATTGCCTGTTCAAACTTTTGTTGTAATTGCAAAGGCCTCCACTACAGTCAGATCTTGATAATGATGAAGTTACCTTTGGCTAGTTCTTGACAACAAATGTTCTTTACTGCGTTTATGAACTTGTTCTGTGGTGGTTATGCAAGAGCCTTGCCCGAGCATCCGACGAACTGACCATTCTATTATTGTGAATTGTAATTACTTTGTACCTATTTTTTTATGAAATGTCAGGAATTAATGTAACAAGTGTTGCCTTAGAAAGGGTACTTAGTCTGT